>OZ024742.1:223810925-223818425 GCA_964016885.1 Eledone cirrhosa
TGGAAGACTTAGGTAGATTAGAGAGAAACGAAGCCTGCATGCTCCGATGGATGTGTAACAGTAATATACGTGAACGACAAAGCATAAATGAATTGAGAGAGAGACTGAGCATAAGAGGAATCAAATGCTGTGTGCAGGAGAGGCGGTTGCGCTGGTATGGACATGTGATGCGTATGAAGGATGACAGCTGCATAAAAAGGTGCAGAGCACTAGAAGTTGATGGAAACCGCGGATTGGGGAGACCCAAGATGACCTGGGATGAGGTGATAAAAGCCGACCTTACTCAATTGCACCTCTCAAAGACAATGACACACAACCGTGACTTCTGGCGTCACGCAGTAATACAGAGTACCCAACCTCCCATGGGTACAAGCTGAAGCATATAGACAATATGCCCACACACCCCCCACCGCAAGGTGGTCGTGGAGGTGCCACGGCAAAAAAGCACCCAGCCCACACTGTAAAGTGGACGTGTAGGCGCCACGAAAAAGCACCCAGCACTCACTGTAAATGAGGTTGGTGTTAGGGAGGGCATCCAGCTGTAGAAATCAAGCCAAATCAGTTCCTGTATGAGCAAGGCATGGTCAGCCAACCAGACACTGCCCACAACAGGACAACCCGTCTAACCCATGCTAGCGTGGAAGAACGGACGTAAAACGATGATGATGATGATGATGATGATGATACATATATATATATATACATATACATATGTATATATATATACATATACATATGTATATATATATATATATATACATATACATATGTATATATATCCATATGTATGTGTATATATATATATATATATGTATATATATATATATACATATGTATGTATATATATATATATATATATATACATATGTATGTATATATATATACACATATGTATGTATATATATACATATGTATGTATATATATACATATGTATGTATATATATATATATATATATGTGTAGAGGTTATATTTAATTTGTTGGGATACAACAAGCAAAATATTTTTATAACTGATATAAAGCACTCAACAAATTATTGGAGTAAATATACAATATATTAACAAATGGAAACTATATTTATAAAACCATATTTATTTCATTATACATTAGTTTTATAAATAAATATTGACATACCCTAGGGTATGTCAATATTTCATTATAAAACTAACCTATATTATATTTTATCTGATGAAAGCGCACCATAGTTTTGCCTTGGTGGCCCTTGAAATATGTATAATGAAATAAATATTGTTTTATAAATATAGTTTCCATTTGTTATATATATATATATATAATCATCATTATTTCATTTTACGTCCGATTTTCTCTGTTTGCAAGGTCTGAGAATATATATATATATGGAGGCACATGGCTTAGTGGTTAGAGCATTGCAATCGAAAGGTTGTGAGTTCAATTCTCAGACCGGGTGATGTGTTGTTCCCTTGAGGAAGGCACTTTATTTCACATTGCTCCAGTTTACTCAGCTGTAGAAATGATATAGGGACTGGGGTCCATATCATTCCACTACAAAGTGGTCGTGGAGGTGCCACGGCAAAAAAGCACCCAGCACTCACTGTAAATGAGGTTGGTGTTAGGAAGGGCATCCAGCTGTAGAAATCAAGCCAGAATCAGTTCCTGTCCCACCCTTCCAAGCAGGGAAAAAGCGGACGTAAAATGAAATGAAAATGAATGAATGATATGTATATATGAATATAAATATACATATGTATATATATATATACATATGTATATGTGTCTATGTATATATACATATATATATATACATATATATATATACATATGTATATGTGTATATGTATATATACATATATGTATATATACATATATGTATAATCATCATCATCATCACCGTTTTACGTCCGTTCTTCCACGCTAGCATGGGTTAGACGGGTTGTCCTGTTGTGGGCAGTGTCTGGTCGGCTGACCATGCCTTGCTCATTATATATACATATATGTATATATACATATATATACATACAAATGTGTATATATATAGATATGTATATGTATATATACATATATATATATACATATCTATGTATATATATATATATACATGTGTGAGTGTATATATATATATATATATATATATATATATATATATACACAAATATATATAATCATATATATACATACATATAAACATGAAAGCCGAAGCTGAAGCATATAGACAATATGCCCCCACACCCTCCCACTGCAAAGTGGTCGTGGAGGTGCCATGGCAAAAGAAGTACCCAGCCCACACTGTAAATGAGGTTGGTGTTAGGAAGGGCATCCAGCTGTAGAAATCAAGCCAGAATCAGTTCCCGCATGCACAAGACAAGGTCAGCCGACCGGACACTGCCCACAACAGGACAACCCATCTAACCCATGCTAGCATGGAAGAACGGACGTAAAACGGTGATGATGACACGCACACACACATATATATACGAGTGGGCTTCAAAAAGATTGTTGAAAAAGTGCCTAGCTAAAAATCATATGCAGGGATTTTGATCTGAATGCACCTTGTACGCTCTCATACGAACATGTCATAGCATGTTCTAATATGAACCCTTAATGCATGTTCCAATGCAGTGCTTCAGTCGGAAGTCAGCTTCAGCAACCTGACCTCCATGAAGCTAGGGCGGAAGAGCAGCCAAATTATTGACGCTCTAGAGCAAGTTTATGCGAACAATGGCCCAAAGAAATCAACAACCTACAAATGGATGTCATTTTAGAAGTGGAGGAGATTGAAGATGATCTGCAGTTGAAGATGTAAAAAAAGCTGCTTTGACATGGTTTAAATCACATGGCCTTCAGTTTTCAAACAGATGGACTTAAAGGCTGGGATCAACGCTTGCAGAAGTGTATTGACTTAGATGGAGCATATGTTGAAAAATAAACAACTTAAACCGTTTTTTCCAACTGTCCTTTTTCCACAAACGTTTTGAAGCCGCCTCATATTTATAAACATACATACATATATATATATATATATATACACACACACACACATACATATCAGCATTTAACCAGTTCATTATTCAGCAGAATACTTGATATACTTGGGATAGAAAACTGACAATATTAGAAAGAGTCATGGCCTGACAGCTGAGCTTTTGCTGTTTCAATATGAATAAAATTAACCAGTCTTAAATTACATTAAATTATTTCATTGATTTACAACCATTTTGATTAATACCACAGGAATGTATGTATGTGTGTGTGTATACAGAGTGCGGACGGTATTTGAGGACACATGCATTTTTAGTCATTATTTTATTTGACTAATTTTTATTGAACTTCTATTTTAGAAAAAAACAATGAAAATAACTATGCTTACTAATGAAATGAAAAGCATGTTGTGATCGTGGCTTTGAAGGGTAAACATGGTGATTTAGAAATTTCTCGTTTTCTGAAAGTTGCAAGATCTTTTGTCCACAAGATTCAGTGTGAGTTAGAGAAAGAAGATGGAAGTGTATTACCTGTATCAAAACGTAAAAAACATTTGAAATGCTCTGACTCTATCAGGACACCTGAATTTATTCAGGAAGTTAAGCAAAACATTGATGACAATCCAGGAAAATCAATGAGGGCAATTGCAAAAAAATTTTGGTGTGTTAGAAAAAACAATCAGAAATGTTGTACGTGAAGACATCAGATATAAATCTTACGTGATGAGGAGAGGTCAATTCATGTCAGAAAAAACAAAAGAAAACCATTTAATCAGATCCAAAAGACTTTTGAACAAACTTAAAAATCCATCAGAAGATGATGTCATTTGGTTTTTCTCAGATGAGAAAAACTTTGATCAGGACTAGTAAACTAACAGAAGAAATGACAGGTGGATATGTGCAGACCCTTCTGAGGTTCCAAGAATAGTGCACACAAAATTTCCTGCAAGTGGTTTTGGGTGTTCTTAGCAATGAAGGACATGATCCTCCTCACTTTTTTCCACAAGGCCTTAGGGTGAATGCTGCTGCATATATTGACGTTCTGGATAAAGTTGTTAAGCATTGGATCAACAGTGTATGCAATGGAAGGCCTTATGTCTTTCAACAAGATTTTGCACCATCGCACAAGGCTCAAATGAGACAAGAATGGATGGCAGTAAAATTGCATGATAACATCACCCTCAACATTTGGCCTCCTAATTCTCCAGATCTCAATCCACTGAACTACTATGTATGGAGCATCATAGAGAAAAATGTCAATGAACACCCCCATAGCACCAAAGATTCTTTGAAAGCCACAATAGTTTGAGTCTGTCCGGTATGAACAAGGAGGACTTAATCCGAGCTTGTAAACGAATTCAACCACAAGTAGAGGTAGTTATTGATGCTTATGGTGATTTTATTGAATGAAATTATTAAATTGATAATTTAGCTTTATGTTTATGTTATTTTTCTAAGAATACAGTTTTTTTCTGTTATTATATGTGTTTTTTTTAAACCATAAATCTGTCCTCAGATGCCGTCACACCCTGTATGTATATATATATATATATATATATATATATATGTGTAAAGCACCTTGACCGACCAGTCTGTCGGGCGCCAATCGGCGCCGCTGGTCACAGCACGTCGTGCTGTTTTAGCCATAAGATAACGCCATCCCACTGGCTGGGCAGGCAGGCTGGTACTCATTTCTACAGCTGAGTAAACTGGAGCAACGTGAAATAAAGTGTATTGCTCAAGGAAACAACACATCACCCGGTCCGAGAATTGAACTCTCAACCTTTCAATTGCAAGCCCAATGCTCTAACCACTAAGCCATGCGCCGCCATATATATATATACACTAGAAGGTGTCATACCAAAAGATTGGTGCAGTAGCATCATTGTCAACTGCTACAAAGGTAAAGGTGATGCACTAGATAGAGGAAACTATAGAGGTATAAAGCTGATGGACCAGGTCATGAAAGTAACAAAAAGAGTTATAGTACAGTTGATTAGGGACCGGGTGAAACTAGATGAGATGCAATTTGGGTTTGTACCAGGAAGAGGCACCATTGATGCCCTCTTCCTTGTGAGTTATAGGAAAAGTACCTGGCTAAAAGTAAGCCACTCTACCTGGCATTCGTCGATCTCAAGAAAGCCTTTGACAGAGTTCCACGTGCTATAATCTGGTGGGCTCTTAGAAAACTAGGACTAGATGAATGGCTTGTGAAAGCTGTACAAGCCATGTATAGGGGAGCAGTCAGCAAAGTTAGGATTAGCAATGAGTATAGCGAGGAATTTAGCGTACAGGTTGGTGTCCACCAGGGCTCTGTTCTTAGCCCTCTCCTGTTCATCATAGTCCTGCAGGCAATAACGGAGGAGTTTAAGACCGGATGCCCATGGGAACTCCTGTATGCTGATGACCTCGCACTTATAGCTGAATCTATGGTAGAAACTAGAGAAGAAATTCCAAACTTGGAAGCAGGGACTAGAAAGAAAGGGTCTCAAAGTCAACATGACAAAGACTAAGGTCCTTGTAAGTAGACGAGAAAATAGAACCCAGATCCCCTCAGGGAAATGGCCTTGCTCAGTATGTAGGAACTCCATTCTCTGCCCAAAATGCAAACAATGGGTACACAAGATATGTAGCGGGATCTCAGGAAGCTTAATTAAGAATGTAGGCTTCACATGCAGCAGCTGTACTGGGACAGCAAGCAGCAAACAGCCACAGGAAACAAGTACCACCAATCTCTGGGAGGGCTCTGTAGAGACAGTAGACAGCTTCTGCTACCTAGGTGACTGAATTAGCAGCGGAAGTGGGTGTTCAGAAAGTACAATAACTAGGGTAAGAACGGGATGGAAGAAGTTCAGGGAACTACTACCACTGCTAGCTGCAAAAAGCTTCTCCCTCAAAATGAAAGGCAGACTGTATGATGCGTGTATCCGAACAGCAATGTTACATGGTAGTGAGACCTGGGCGCTGAAGGTGGAAGATTTACGTAGATTAGAGAGAAACGAAGCCTGCATGCTCTGATGGATGTGTAATAGTAATATACGCGACCGACAAAGCATAAATGAATTGAGAGAGAGACTGAGCATAAGAGGAATCAAATGCTGTGTGCAGGAGAGGCGGTTGTGTTGGTATGAACATGTGATGCGTATGAAGGATGACAGCTGCATAAAAAGGTGGAATGGAAACCGCGGAGTGGGGAGACCCAAGAAGACATGGGATGAGGTGATAAAAGCCAACCTTACCCAATTACACCTCTCAAAGGCGATGACACACGACCGTGACCTCTGGCGTCACGCAGTAATACAGAGTACCCAACCTCCCATGGGTACAAGCTGAAGCATATAGACAATACGCCCCCACACCCTCCCACTGCAAAGTGGTCGTGGAGGTGCCACGGCAAAAAAGCACCCAGCCCACACTGTAAAGTGGACGTGTAGGCGCCACGGAAAAAAAGCACCCAGCACTCACTGTAAATGAGGTTGGTGTTAGGAAGGGCATCCAGCTGTAGAAATCAAGCCAAAATCAGTTTCTGTATGAGCAAGGCATGGTCAGCTGACCAGACACTGCCCACAACAGGACAACCCGTCTAACCCATGCTAGCATGGAAGAATGGACGTAAAACGGTGATAATGATGATATATATATTTCATATCAGAAAACTAATATATATATATTAGTTTTGCGAGTTTTTTTTATATGAAATCGTGTGTCGAAACAAATATTGTTATACTTGGGGAGGGTCATATTTATGTAATAATATTGCCAGAATTAATAACAAAACACACTCACTGTTTGGTTGGTTTTCGCTTCTGTGTCCTTTATATCAGTTAATTTAATTTATTCGGTCCTCAATGTTGCCATTGACTGACCAACGGTCAAAAATACATATATATAGTCTAATAAAGTTCTTTCGTTGCACATCTGCAACATCGTCAGTGGTGCTATTATGTTTCCTCCCGTTGCATTGTATGCCTACGCCATCTTTGGATGGCGTAGGCATACAAAGAACTTTGTTAGACTATATATATGTGTTTGTGTCTATATTGTATCTATTTTTTTTTAGCATTGGTCAGTCAATGGCAACATTGAGGACCGAATAAATTAAATTAACTGATATAAAGGACACAGAAGCGAAAACCAACCAAACAGTGAGTGTGTTTTGTTATTAATTCTGGCAATATTATTACATAAATATGACCCTCCCCAAGTATAACAATATATATATATATATATATATATATATATATATACATACATACCTAACTATAACCCATGCTAGCGTGGAAGATAGACATATGATGATCACATATATACATATATATCTATATATATATTTATATCTATCTATACATATATACATATCTATCTATAAATATATACATATCTATCTATACATATATATATATGTTGAAATTGTATTTAATTTGTTGGAAGTCCGACAAACAAATGTTTATAACTGATTTAGAGCACTCAACAAGTTACTGGAGTAAATATTCCATGATATTAAATAAATGGTACACATATATATATATATATATATATATAT
>OZ024742.1:223823425-223880925 GCA_964016885.1 Eledone cirrhosa
TACAAATAGATTAGCTTTGCAGGATTTTTTACCCCCACTAGAGCAGATTTAAAAAGGAGGGGGGTGTTGATATATAGAATCAGCGTGTGTGGCATATGTCTAAAAAGAATATAAGATCTATGCAGGATTTTTATTTCCCACCTAATTTGTATTAAGCTGCGATAAGAGTACAAATAGTAAATATTAATTTCCAGTTCATAAAAACAGCATGGGCACATCAGCGTTGGTGATAAGACACACACCCACATGACAATGCAACTTCGATTGGGGATATTAACAGTAACTATGCATGGAAGAGAGTTATTATCATGTTAGACGATAATATTGAAGTATCTATTATATTATTTTCCGCTAAATATAAATAGAAATAACAACTATACGAGAGAAATGCAGACATGGCTTCAGGAATTATCTAAATGAGATGGAAAAGCGTCATCTTAAGCATCACACTTACACAATAGATATCAAACCTTCCACTACCACATGATGATCTTATATGCATTTGTTCAGACGTTTTCGTTACATTTTACTTCTAAGTCTACTTTTGCAGATACCTTTAGAATAACCGATGCGACATATTTATATAGTTTCCGGTAGAAAAATAAAAACAAAGAGTATTTTCATACTTCACCAATTATCCCGTAGTGGTGGATGGAACACAGAGACAGAGGAACATCAGTTAAGGAAAATATTTTTACTGGCGTTATAGGGGCAATAATTATCGATAAAATTTTAAATAACAATTCAGAAATTTAGTTATGTGTTTACTACCTTAATTGGTAACATGTTTCTGAAAAGTACGAAATTTATTTTCTAGCACTCACCTTCAGAGGACGAGATGCTTTGACTTTACGCGGGGAAAACCGTATTTTCTATTGGCTACAATTGTTCATGTGATACAATTTGCCTTCATAATTTTATAACGCGCACTCTTATTGGTTACTTTTTGAGTAGGCTACTGATCCCGTACAAAAGAGAATTAATTTAAAATTTATATTATTAAATTATTTTTTAAATTTTTAAGACTTAAGCTCTTAATTTTTTAATTAAAAAAATAAAAATAATCTGCATTCTTATTAATAAGCATTTAAAACTGTCGACACTTATTTTACTAACGCTATGGTATTCGCTTCAGTTTGACTAATCCTTCCTGATAACACTACGCAATATATTATTCGTCGGGCTTCGAATTTTGTTGGTAGTAGCAAAATTGTAAGTATTATACAAGGATATTATATAACCGAAGATTATGGATAAATTTCAATATTTCCAAAGAATAACTCATAAACGAATCTTATCGCATTATCGATTAAAAAATAACCAACTACACGATGTGATGTGTTGTACATCGAGCAATAGGCAGTGCTTCGTTAATGCGAAAAGAAAAAATGTTGACACATTTTCTACAACTTTATTGAATGTCCTCAATTTTCTTGATGCTGAACATCGGTCTTTGCACTGGCAAAACAACAAAGGTATTCCGTCACATTTTCATCGTCATCACATATCAAATAACAGAACAATTCAATTTTTAAAGAATTTTTCTTCATTTCCACCAGACAAGGTGAGTATTTATAATTAGGTTTTAGTTTTTTTTAAATACCTGCAACTACGGTAGCAGCAATAAAAAACGCACTAAAATAATTATCTGATTTTGAGTAATTGGAAAATATATTTATATATAATTATATGCTGTATAAAAGTTTTACAACTTAAATTACAACAAATCATTCATTAAAAAAGGTTACGCTAAATTGATTATGTAAACACGTTTTCATATAATTATGTCATGTGTATGGATATATATATATGTATGTGTGTGTTTATATATGTCATTGCTTTGTGTTTGTGAATCGTAGCCAATCATACACCCGACAATCAGTAAACACATGCCGAATACTTATTTTATACATACTAATATAATAAATTATAAATATATTTGTCTATATAAAATTATATACATATTTAATTCAATATATATTTATAAATATTAATGTAAAGAATTATAAAGATATATATAATTATAAGTGCAGATACAATTATAAATATATAAATAAAATTGTAAATATGTGTATGTATAAATTTACAGTAGAATAACATTGCAAATGTTTTATATATATATTAGATATTCTAACCATATATTGAGTGTATGTAAGGTCGAGAAGATTCTTCGGTTGTGCTATAGACACGACAACCTCCCTAGAGTGCCCTGATAAAATGCACTCCGCTCCACCATATCAGCTGCTTCGCCTTGGTACTGACTAGACTGTCACAACACGCACAACCCATACAAGCAAGAAAAACGAAGGTTAAACGATAATAACGATGATGATATATAGAAGGCGCCGTAGTGACATACTACGATGTAGGGACATTTGGACCTGACGAAGCTCGTCCCCTTTTCATGTCTTATCTGAAGCAACTATCTCCAAATAATCCTGCTGGATCACCAAGCATGACCAACCAAGCTTTTGGATGTTATCCAACTATATTGCTCATGGGCTGCCTCTGGATCTCCTGCTGGTTGACTTTCCCCTTAAAATATGTCCAGCGATTTTTTCCTTAGACATTCTAACCACATGTCTGCTGCAATACTAGAGATGTGGTCTCTTGATATGGAGAAATAACAGCTGTACCTGAAGCGAGTCCCTAATCTCTGAGCTGTGCACCATATCAAATAACATTACTCAAAACCTTTAGAGGAACCCCATTTCAGCCACTTGTATTTACAATCATGTTATTTTGGTCATTACCCAAGAACACTGAACTGAAGATAGAGAGTTTGGCTTTTCCACCTATCTCCCTTCTTATGACCAAGTGCTGAAGCTGCCGTATTATTGCACCAGCTCCAGCAATTCTTGCATTTAATTCAATCACTCATGAAAACAGCCCTGAGATTCTTGAACTGCTTCAGTGTAACTTCACTCACATGCAGCATGCACTGCACAGGCTTCTTTGAGAGGATGAGTGTCTCAGTCTTTGCAGCACTGATTTTCATTCTTGCCTTAGTGTCACCTAGATAGCAGAAGCTGTCAGTTGACAGCTTCTGCTATCTAGGTGACTTAATCAGCAGTGGAGGGGATGCTCTGAGAGCATAATAGCTAGAATAAGGACAGGATAGGATGGAAAAGGTTTAGAGAGCTACTCTCACTGTTGACAAAAAAAGGTTTCTCCCTATATACAAAAGGATGACTGTATGATGCCTGTGTGCGAAGTGTGATGCTGCATGGTAGTGAAACATGGTAATGACTGCAGAAGACATGCGTAGACTGGAGAGAAAGGAAGCAGCCATGCTTCATTGGATGAACTGAGGGACAAACTGGATCTAAGATGACGCAAAGGTGATGTGCAGGAGAAAAGTGCCAGGAACAGCCAGGGGATGAAAGCTGCAGTAGAGGTAGACCGAGAAAGACCTGAGCAGAGGCGGTGAGAGCTGACCTCAAATCGCTGAGACTCACAGAGGAAATGGTGAAAAAACACAAGTTGAGAGATGCTGTGCTGAATGAAAAGGATCCGTCCAACCCATGCAAGCGTGGAAAAATGGACATAAAAATGATGCCGCCACACTCAGCAGCAAACCTATGAAATGCTTGTCAGAGATCATCTTCACATGAGTTAAGTAGTACTATGTCGTCTGCAAATAACAACCAATTGATCCTATACAAGCAGGTTTTGATATCACTTCTAGCCTAGCTGTGCATATTTATGAAGGTTATGATTAGGACAGGTGACAATATACATCCTTTAGAGTTCTACACCCACATTGAATGGTTTTGATTTAGCACTATTTAACTGAATACAAATACTAGAGTATTCAAGGCAAAAAGTAGCTGTCTATCAATCCATAGACCTTCCACAGCAAGTTCTATGCAATGTCATGTACATTATCATCATCCATGAAATACATACACATCTTGGCAATACTTCCACGATTTCTTTAAGACCTGTCACAGAATGAATATTTGGTCAGATATGTTATGTCTGGAGCAAAAAACACTGTTCATCAGATAGCTCAAACATGACAATATCAATACATCTCTTTGCCTATAATTTACCAGGGAGGCTTAAGGAGATTCCTCTATAATTAAAGCAATCTTTCTTGTCTCCCTTTTTGAAAATTGGAATTCTCACTCCTAATTGTCATTGCTTTGGTACGTTTCCAGAGATCTAGGCTACCCAGCACACACAAGTCAGTCAAAACATGTCTTCGTGGATATGTGCATAACTTGTCCTGACCTCCTCATCAGCCAACACTTCCCACTTTATTCTGTGTCGAGCTGGACCTGTCAAATTGAAGATAACTAGATTCTAATCAGTTGACAACTCAACCCCATCTCTTAACATGAACAGAATGGTAGAAATCAAGATACAATTTTAAAAAATCAATTATTGACCTCTGCCCCTGATTTCCCTCATACCATTTATACTTATGGATATCTTTGTGCTGGAAAAAAGTTTTTTATAAACAGAGCCCATTACTAGATCAGAAGCCTATTAATGCCTTTCTTTTGCATTTATATCAGGGTCACCGTTCCTTCAATCACTCCTTTCCATGTCAGGTGATCAGTGCCAACATGTGCAATGAAGTTTCTCATTCGCATATATGACTGTCTTAACTACATCTAACTTTGTAGTGACTTCATCAAGAAAGGATCTGTATTAAGTCTCTCTGTTTAATACATTAACTTGCACCACTCACAGAGACCCTTCTTTCAGCCAAAGCCTCAAGAGGTAATTCCTCCTTCTCAATAGAATCCATTCCATAACACATTCTGGCAGCCGATGACTTAAGAGTATCCCCACTCCCACCTGTACAGTCCTTTCTGGCACTACACCTGAATCTTAGAGTTTTCATCCTCCACTCAAATCTGTGGTACCAGAGCCAAGGAACTTTGTTGAGGAATCCCAGACTCTATCTAATCAGTAACATCTGGCCTCCTCTACTAGTTCCTGCTCGATACCTACAAGGCTTATATTGTTCCAGTTGCCAATTGTTAGTGTTTGCTCCCATTTGGACCCTTGGGATCCTCCCGACCCTTTGTTTGGCAAGCTTTCTACAGCTGGACGCCCTTTCTATCACCAATCACTTTGCAGCTTGTATGAGGTGTATGTATCACATAGATCACCAACACTAAGGAGGCTGTGATGTCCATGACAGGACTAAAGGGTCCTCTCGGTTCTTTGTGTGGCAAGCTCTCCATAGCTGAAAGGCCTTCCTATCACCAACTACTTCACAGGGGATATATATATATATACTAGCAGGCACCTGGCCTTCACCCTGGTTTGTACTGTGCTCAAATCTATTCATAAGACAACTATCGGCATCTGTCATAATGTCCATTTTCCTTAAAATAAAAGATGTTGAAAGGTATTTAAATATTGCACCCCATGCTAGCGTGGAAGATGGACGTTAAACGAAGATGATGATGATGATGAATTTTAAAACCTTATTTAGAATTCAGCAAGTCTTAAAGAAAATAATAGAAAAATGTATTCTATGAAAATTATATAACATTTACAGAATTTCCATATATACAATGTTTTCTTTGGAGCATATATGAAAAGTTTGTCGGCGCTTCCTACCCTGGGGCGACCTACATACAATTGACCATGTGAGAAACAGCCCTTTTCTAGATGGAGACCGACGACCTGCAGTGTTTGACCATGGGACTTATTAAATGGTCTTTGCATAACTGTCTCTCACTGAATTGCAGTTGTTTGAAACAAAAAGAGACATCTGTTGGTATTAGTGGTATTCTAGGTATAAATACAATGTCTCCTTTATCACATCAAGTAAGGATTTGGGCTTCGATTATGTGAAGCCATTGTTCAGTCATAAGCATGATGACTGCACCCTGCTTCAATTCAAGGTTGTGTGGTGGCATACTAGATGGTTCCAATTTTGGGATAATGAACAGCTGTTTCCTCGTCCACAACTTTGTTCATAGATTTATAGGTCTGGTTACATCCAGGGATCATTTATGAGAGATTTTTGTTGATGGCAGTCACTCTGATGTTTTGGGGAGCAAGGATTGCTCTTTCACACAGCCACTCTTCATTGGAATGGTGAATTTCAAAGTTGGGGAACGCTTTTCACAACAGTACAGAATGATGATGGATCAAAACATCCTTCAGTATCAAGGGATATTTTGCCTTCACTAAGTTTTAGAAGCTTTCAAGCAAACTCTACAAAAGTGCCAAGCTCAAACTTGATCGGTGTGAATCCCCCTTTGATATCACTAATAAAATGACACTGATTCCTCCCATGCTTGTTCTGTTGTTCCGAATATCTTTCAGTGTTCTGTCCAAGGTCTCTGATGCAAGTCTGTGTGCCATTGCGCATTCATCCCCCAAAATTGCCACACATCTTTGCAAATACTTGAGCAGCTCCAGAGTCTTTCTTTATATGACTCACAGGCATTTCATTCAAATTGAGGCCCAAGTCCAATTTGAAAACAGAATGATCTGTCTAAACTCCAAGTAAAAGTGTAGTGGCAATTCCAGATGAAGCAACTGCTAAAGATATTTTTTGGTCCTGTCGAATTTTTTACAACAATATGTTTATGAAGAAGGTTTTACAAGTAACACCTAGAGCATCAATAAAAAATAAGCCACCCTTCTGTTGCATAATAGACTCAAGTATAATGTCATATACTGCTTTATGATCATCTAGTAGCTCATTTTCGTTAACATTGGAGATGCGGTTTTCTATGTTGTATGAAGCTTCTCGCACAATTTCACTCTTTGACCCCCCAAAATTAGTTCTATCGGTGCATGGAAGGCCTAATAAATGCAGAGTAGGTCCATCTGTTTCCACCTGTTTATCTTCAATCTCGATCAAAGCTATGTTATAATGTTTGTCTGAAAAAGTTACTTCTATGTCAGAGTTTCTCAATTATGCTTCGTGTTTAACCCTTTGGCATTTACATTACTCTATATATATATATATACTATTGTATTTTCATGGTAAACACTTTATTTCACATAATTATCTCACATAATATTGAATCTATGAGATTTTGATATTATATTTTTTTTAGAACAATACCTTAACATAAGTATGAGCAACCGGTTATGGCCAGTTTGAACAGAAAGGGGTGAGAGAATTCTGGCCGGATATGGCCGGTTTAAATGCCAAAGGGTTGATGTCCTCAGACATGTCATCCCTATACTTCAGCTAAGGCACTGATGGATTGGTTGTCACAATTTTTTAATATAATTGTCAACAAATTCCAACTACTTTTGGTGGTCCGAGATAGTGACGCCTCTGTAAGTGTTGCATCCCATTGATTGTTGTCTTCCGACAGATCTTTCCACATGCAGACCTTTTGATAGGTGTTGCAAACAGTGCCATTCACTTTAAAAAGTTCATCAAAATTTTGAAGGCCTTTAACTTCATTAAGCAGCATCCTCAAGTGGAAACATTTACACTAACTTAGATGTATTGCGTAAATCATACCTATTGTTGCTGTTTTACAAATTTCAGGATGGTATTTGTTCATATAGTAGAGTTCGTGTGTAGCTGTCAGTTCTACAAAGTTTAAAAAAATGCTAGCAAAGTTGTCTTTCTTGGTGCTATCGCTTGTTGGCTGCATTTTGAGCTGTAAAATACACACGTCCATTTGGAAAATGGACGTCAAGATTTTGCATGGGTGAGTAATGAGCCTGAATTGGGAATCTAAAAATGCACCAGAATGCTTCGTTGCTACAGATATATTGGCCATTTATGAAAGTTGGACACCTCGTCAAACATATTTCATTGTTGTAGTGCAAACATAGCAGCTTCGGAACTCTTGTTGATGTATTTGCACACACACTTTATAGTCACCCCACCGCCACCTATATTCTGTTTTCGATGAGAAAAGGGTGATTAGTTGAATACATACAATAAAAACATAGTAAAAAAATTTTCTTCACAATCCCCAATGTGTGCTTTTCTATAAATGGCTGAGAGGTGCTTATCTGTAACTTTGATGGTCTCCCTCCCTCACAGCCCCCATTTTTAGAAAAAGGAGTCATTGGCAGGTCAGTCGGATGTCAGATTAGTCAAAAACAAACGTAAAATTCTAAAAATGAAAAACTTCTCGCTGTAGAAATCTCCAAGGCTTGAAAAATCTGAGGCTCCCCCACCTCGCTCCACTATTACGTTTTCGGAGAAAAAGTGGATTGCGAGCATGTCATCAGAGGTCAGATTACTAGAAAACTCAGAAAACTTTAATTATTACCAATTTTATTTAGTGTAAATATATATTTATATATGAGTGTGTGTGTGTGAGGGAGAGAGAGAGACAGGCAGATAAAGAGATAATGATAGAGGCTCGCTTGTTATTGATGTGTTCTTTGAGAGAGAGCCCCATTGGCTGCAACAGTCTGGCTTCTGTCTTTTAAGAAGTCATGCAGCCACTCACCTATTTTTCCAATTATGCTGAATCTGTGGAGTTTGTGACTTATTCCATGGTCAACCTTATCAAAGGCCTTCACAAAGTCAAGATATATCGTGTCCACATTTGAGCTGTCTAGCAGTTGCTTCTATACCCAGTCGTAGGGTTGTAAAAGCTGTGTAAGACAGCTTCTTCCCGGGTGAAAGCCATGCTGAGTGTTAGTTAGATATTCATTTTCCTCGAGGATGTGATCAGTTTCTTTCTGATGATTTGTTCCATGGCCTTACTGATATATGAGGTCAGGGAGACCGGTCTGTAGTTTTTAGCCTCTGCTCTGCTTCCTCCTTTATGGATAAGACATATTATGCCTTCTTTTAGCTCTCTGTGTAGTTTACTGCTGGAGAACTTCTGAGGGGGAAGTGGTCTTGCTAAGGCATGCTTGCATGTTTTTAGGAGGATTGCTGGGGATCCATCAGGTCCAGCAACTGAGTTTGCTCTCATTTCTTCTATGGCTGATATTACATCTTCCTCCGTTATATCTATGTAGTTATATTCATTTATTTTGGCTAAGTATTTGGTGAGCCTTGTTACTCTGGAGTTTCACCTGCGCATTCACAAGATCATCTTCCCTGATGATCCATGTAAGTGTGCACATGAAACTCGAGAGTAACAAGATTCAGTACTTAGCCATTATAAATGAATATATATATATATGTGTGTGTGTGTGTACAAGCAGAGTAGCCTGTTGTTGCCAAGCAATTGTCACCATAGAATGACTTTCTTTGAATTTTTATAATTCTGTGTTTGACCATGTCTCCTCCATGCCTCAACTGCCATTACTTATTCCCCATAAATTGTCCCCAAGGTTGTATCTATGGAAAGTGGAGTGGAGCAAGGAGAAATATAGTGTCTTGCTCAAAGACACAACATGCCACCATTAATCACACTCACAACTTTACCCCTAAGCCATGGTTTGATGAAAAGTTATACTCACATTAACAATATGAAATTGAAAGACAGACAGAAGACATGAGCATTTCGACAGACAATTAAAAACACCATGTGTCAGTGAGGTCCATTCACTAATCTGATTGGCTACCTGCCACCTTTTCACTCCATGCATTAATGGATATTTTCGTTGATAGAAATGACGTAAGCTTATGTTTGTGTTTGTCTTTCTTTTATTCTTTTTGGAATTAAGAAATTCAATGTGCACAAAAACCTTCTCTTTAGAAAATCAAAATTGTTTTTCTCTAGGATGTACCATTTCAGATACTTTCAGCGACATATACATATGCACTCTCAAATATATAGTAGATATATATGTATGTATATATTGGGTTGAGTTGTAAATAATTTCCGTTTTTTAAAAGCAAATAGTAACTATACATTTCAAATTTCCAATGTTTTAAACGCATCCAGAAATTACCTTATTAGAGAGAGTCTTCATCGGTCATTCTTATTTCATTAATGAAAGAGTGCGCATCATGATTTAATTTATGATTTCACACGCCTAAAATGGAGGAACTGAAAGTTCGACATGTAATGTTGTTGGAGTTTAAAAATAACAAAAACGCGACAGAAACAGTTAAGAAAATTTGTAGTGTTTATGGTCACAGTCTTTTATGACAATATTCAACACAATAGGCAGTATATTGACAAGGATAAACCTCTGCAACCTACCTCAAAGGCAGAGCTTCATGGAAGAAAAGTTATGCTGTGTGTATAGTGGGATCACTGCGGTTTTATTCATTTTAAGTTTTTAAACCACAATCAGAAACTCAATGCAGACTTATACTCTCAACAGCTGCAACATGTACATGAAAATCTTCTAAGAAAATGCCCCACAATCGTCAACAGGAGAAACATTGTGCTTCTCCATGATAACGCAAAGTCATATTCAGCAAGAATCACACAGGAAAAAATATTGGATTTAGGCTGGTCTATTCTATCCCATCCACCATATTCACCAGACCTTGCACCAAGTGATTTCCATCTTTTCTGTTCACTACAGAATGCTCTGAATGGCAAAACATTTTCTCAAGATCAGGTGAAAACGTTTGAAGAAACCTTCTTGAGCTTGAAACCAGCTGAATTTTGCTTGAGAGGAATCAACAAGTTATCTGATAAATGGCAAGAAGTGATTCAAAATAATGGCAAATATACTATTGATTGAAATTAATTCATTGAAAAGTTATTCATAAATTATTTTACTAAAACAGAAATTATTTATGACTCAACCCAATATATGTGTATATTTATATATATATACATATGTGTGTATGTGTATATGTATATGTATATATATGTATGTGTATGTATATATATACACACACACACAACCTATGGACTGGGTGTTTTTATGTCTGTCTGTGTATGTATATTTACCAATGTGTCTCTCTTCAGACAATAACAACAAAGCACGAGTCCCAATGGCAGTTCAAGGATAAATAGATACATCGATAGAACAAAGTCATTCTAATTTAATGGATATGTTTGATAATGATTAAAGAAAGTTGGAAGAAAATTAGTGTAATTGATTTAAATGAATGTAAAAATAGACCCAGCAGTGGCCTGAGGGAGAAACTGAAGGATAAGTGAAGATTCAAGTATATTTACTTAAAATGTAATCAAGGAAGTATTAAATTAATTTTTGGGGCTATAAACCCCATCCTTTTTTATGGGTACTATGCTAGTATGTATATACACATACACCCAGACACACCCATACATGCACATATACAGGGTGTCCCCCAAAAATGTATACATGTCAGTAGCATTCTGATAAATATGTGTATACATTTTTGGGACACCCTGTATATAATAATTTAAATTTGAGTGGGGAAAAAAGATAAATACATAGTAAAAATCTATTTCCTGTGGGGAAGCAGACTGTGCTGGAGAGGATCCATTCAACCCATGCGAAAATGGAGAAGCATATGTAAAATGATTATGATGATGATGAATCTCCATAAAACATTTACATATTGTAAAACATGTTAGAAGAAAGATTTAGATTATCTTAATATGTATTGTTCATAGTTTGGGTTGGTGATGGAAGTTGTTCCTTGTCATCAAGACAAATAGAGAGAGGAAGATGGGAAATAAAAGAGAGGCAAATATATTTATATTCTTCTCTTTTTCTTACTCCTCCTCCTCTTTATGTTACACACAAATCTATTTACAACTGTTTTTATATTCCTTATTTCCTTCCTTGTGGGCATGTGGTTAGAACATCTCGGGAAAGAATCGCTTGACATTTTATGGACGAAACCAATATGTAGGAAACCCAGGGCTAGACCCTGAGCAAGATGGTTGGATAACATCTATAAGCTTGGGGGTCTAGCCAGATCAGTTGGAGACAGTTGCTTCTGACAGGACCCGCTGGAAGGAGTGTTTGAAGACTCTGCCCACCTACTTATTCCCTCTCAGGAATAAGTAGGTGAAGAAAAGATGATTTCTTTCCTTCTCTCTTACTTTTCTGGCATTGACAATAACAACAAAAGCAATAACAACTAACCCTATAGTTGGGTTAGTTGGCAACACAGCAACTGGAAGAACAACTTTTAGAACCTCTGGTATAGGTGATATATCTTATCTGCACCCTGCAGACAAGATTGTGAAGACATTGCTGCTGAGAAAGCCAGTGGCACCAGCTGTATCAGCCACATCACCTGACAGGACTCTTGACGAGAATAGAAGTTCAGTTATTATGGACAGCAAAGATTTCAATGGCCCCTGGCATGAAAAGGGAGCAGTCCAGTAAAGTCCTGATATTTGGGTATCTTTTGCTCCTCTGCGTTACCTGCAGCAGTACCTGTGTCTGTAGTCAAAATGACATTGTTGAAGTGGGAGAACATGTTGCAGTATGTGATGTCCTTGATTAGAGATTTACCTCACTGGAGTGGGAAAGTTGTCTGACTGTCTACCTATGTGTGTGTGTATGATAGCTCATATTACTATAATACATTTAATCCTTTGACATTTACATTATTCTATATATACTATTGTATTTTCATTGTAAGTGCTTTATCTCACTTGATTCATCATCATCATCATCATCATCAGGTTTAGCGTCCGTGTTCCACGCTTGCATGGGTTTGGACGGGGGTTTTCCCACTTGAGGCAAGAGTGGTTGTCTTGCTCGCATAGGACTGTCTGGCGGGTTTTCTACAGTTGGATGCCCTTCCTAACACCAACCACATTTACAGTGTGGGGCTGGGAGGTTTTTACCGTGTTGCCTACACGGCCACATTACAGCGTGGACTGTCTGGCGGGTTTTCTACAGCTGGATGCCCTTCCTAACACCAACCACATTTACAGTGTGGGGCTGGGAGGTTTTTACCGTGTTGCCTACACGGCCACATTTACAGCGTGGACTGTGTGTTTTTTTGTCGTGACACCTACACGATCTCATTTGTTTCGGCCTGGATGTTGTGGGACCAACATAACTTTACATTGAAAGGGGCGGTGTGGATGGGGTGGAGGTGGTGGGACCGGGGGGTGTTTTGATAGAGATGCCTACTGTAGTAGGTTTTTACTTTGTATTTAGGTAAGGCGGGTCTTCTCTATTACTGAGTACCGCCAAAGGTCTCGGTCCAGTGACATTGTCTTGGAGAGGTGTAAGCGTGTGAGGTCGGAATTTATCAGCTTGTCCCATGTTTTTCTGGGTCTGCCTACTCCGTGGCTACCGTCTATCTTTATTGCCCTGCACTTTGTTATACAGCTGTCGTCTTTCATGCGCATCACGTGACCGTACCAACGTAGCCTTCTCTCGAGTAAACAACATCTGATCCCTCTTATTTCTAATTTTTTCCTTAGTTCATTTATGCTTTGCCGTTCACGTATATTACTATTGCACATCCAGCGGAGCATGCAAGCTTCGTTCCTCTCTAGTCTGCGTATATCCTCTGCACACAATGCCCAGGTCTCACTGCCATGCAGCATTGCTGTTCGTATGCAGGCATCGTATAACCTGCCTTTCATTTTTAGGGAGAACCCTCTAGCGGCTAATAGTGGTATAAGCTCTCTGAACTTTTTCCATCCAGTTCTGACTCTAGCTACTGTACTTTCAGAGCACCCTGGTGGTCTCTTAGAAAACTAGGTGTTGACGAATGGCTTGTGAGAGCTATACAAGCCATGTATAAAGAAACAGTCAGTAAGGTTAGAATTAACAACGAATATAGTGAAGAGTTTAGCGTAAAAGTTGGTGTCCATCAGGGCTCTGTTCTTAGCCCCCTACTATTTATTATTGCCCTTCAGGCTATAACAGAGGAGTTCAAGACCGGCTGCCCATGGGAACTCCTATACGCAGATGATCTAACGCTCATAGCTGAATCAATGACCGAACTAGAGAAGAAATTCCAAACATGGAAGCACGGCCTAGAATCAAAAGGCCTTAAAATTAACCTGGCTAAGACTAAAGTTCTAGTTTGTAGGAAAGAAAATAAGGCGGCAGTCCCATCTGGGAAATGGCCATGCTCAGTGTGTAGGAAAGGCGTTGATTATCTTATATAATATCGAATCTGTGAGATTTTGATGTTATTTATTTTGAGAACAATACCTTAACATCAATATGAGTGACCAATTACGGCCTGTTTGAACAGAAAGAGGTGAGAGGATTCTGGCCGGATATAGTCGGTTTAACTGCTAAAGGGTTAAATGAATGTAAAAGGAAATATAATGGCCAGAGCGACAATAAGTTGGGAAAGAAGGCAGAATGGAAATTATGAAGATCAAGAAAAACTTCGGGAGTCAAGTATTCAAGAATGTTGTAATCAAGGAATTATTATATTAACCCTTCAGCATTTAAATTGGCCATATCCGGCCAGAATTCTCTCACCTCTTTCTGTTCAAACTGCCTGTAACTGGCTGCTCATGCTGACGTTAAGGTATTGTTCTCAAAATAAATAACATCAATTTCATACTTTTATATATCAATTATTTTCATTTTCCTTTCTAGCATCATTTAACATTTGGGAAAGGTATTTCAATACTGGGCAATATCTTTCACAATCATCCTGTGTCTTTACATCATAACAAAGGTAAGTAGATTGAGAATATATTATAGTCTCTATAGAAAAACATAAATCACTCCCATAAATTACAATAGAGTCACTTTGATACTATAACATTATGGGAACGTGGAGAAGCAGGAAAGAATGAAAATAAGAATGGTCCTGTGGATGAATGGAGTATTACTGAGAGAGAGGACAATAATGAATTGCAGATGATGGGAAGAGAGTGTGATAAATGTTGTGAACAGAAATGGAATGAGATGGTTAGGTCATGTGTTGAGGAAGGGTGAAAGGGATTAAGGGGAATGGATGATGGGAATAGAGCCAATGATGAATGTTGTGAAAAGAAATAGAATGAGATGGTTGGGTCATGTGTTGAGATTGAAAATGACTGGGTGAGAGGAGTGATGGGAGTAAATATGGAAAGAAGTAGAGGAATGGGAAGACCAAGAAAGACATAGCTAAAGATAGTGGAGGAGGAAAGGAAAGCCAAGAGATTGGGGAGTGGGGAATGCAAGCGGTAGTGCAAAATGAAGAAGCTTGTCATGGGATCCACTAATTAACACCTGCTTTTGCAGAGAAAATGGCTTTAAAACACTTGTTATAACAATACATTCTACATAGTCGTTAAAGTGTGGGAATGCTTCAGTATTTGGGGGGATCTCTTCCCTCTGAGTTCAAATCCTGCTGGGGTCGATTTTGCCTTTGATTGTTTTTAGGTCAATAAATAAAGTACCAGGCCAATGGGGAGGCGATATTTAAAGTCAGACAGGTTGGTTTGCAGCATCTGGGTTGACTCTGTTTTAAAGCATCTATATTTATTATACCTTCCATTTCAAAGTGTGATGTTACATGATTGCCAAACATTGGCATTGAATGTGGAGGACATGTGAAGGCTGAAAAGAAATGAGGTGAGCTAGTGTTGCTGTATATATGTGTATGTATAGATCATATATCATATATTTCAATAAACTCTTTTATGTGCTCCAGCTGATAGGCTGAGACCATACTGGGGCATCACCATAATTCTTTTTGTTTTTGTTTTTCAGCTCATTATTTTCACACTTCATCGAGCTCGTATCAAAATGAAGGCAAAAAAAATCCAAATGAAAATGAGAAAGGTGAGTTACGGTTGTATTATATTTCCAACCTGACTGAGCATTGGGTCGCTATTATCATCATCATTTTACATCTACCTTCTATGCTGGCATGAGTTTGTCACAGATCAGTTCTAGATAGTCAGAGACACCTCATCTTAATCATACATTCTATTTTTGGCTTTGTTTCTACAGCTAAATACCCTTCCTAACACCAACCACTTTTCAGAGTGTACTGGCTACAGTTTATCATGATACCAGCTCTACCACTTTTACAGATTGCACCAAGTACATTTTTCATAGTACCAACACTGACACTACCACTTTACAGAAGGCACTGGGTGTATTTTATTGTGGCACCAGCACTACCACTTTACAGAAGGCCCTGAGTGTATTTTATTGTGGCACCAGCACTACCATTTTACAGAAGGCCCTGGCTGTATTTTATTGTGGCACCAGCACTACCACTTTACAGAAGGCCCTGGCTGTATTTTATTGTGGCACCAGCACTACCATTTTACAGAAGGCCCTGGGTGTATTTTATTGTGGCACCAGCACTACCATTTTACAGAAGGCCCTGGGTGTATTTTATTGTGGCACCAGCACTACCACTTTAAAGACACAACTGAAGAGTCCTCTCAATCCTTTATTTTGTAAATTTTCTATCACTGGATACCCTTCGTCTCAGAGTGTATTCTTCTTCTTTGCCCACTTATTCCTAAGAGTATTGTGGGGGCAGAGTCCTCAAACATGCCTTCCAGCGGGTCCTGTCAGAGGCAACTTTTTGCAGTTGATTCGGCTGCATCCCCAAGTGAGACCAGCCAAGATCATGGATGTCATCCAACCCTCTTACTTGAATCTCCTGCCACTTGGTTTTGTCCATAAAATCTGTCCCATGATTCTTTCCTGAGACATTTGCGATCATATTCTTTCAGTCAATACCCAAGATTTATGACCATAGTTATCGGTTGGTACAAATACCAAATTAAACATAGCATGCTTCGCTTTTGCACCTACTTCTCTTCTTCTAATGAACAAATGCTGAAGCTGGCTCATTACTACACCAGCTCTTGCAATTAATTCAGCTTCCTGCTTTCCATCACTCATGAAAACAGCCCAAGATACTTGAACCTGCGTCAATGGAACTCCACTCACATGTAGAGTGCAATGCACAGTCTTCCTTGAGAAAAAAAGTGTCTGTCTTCACAGCACCAATTTTTATTCCTGCCATGCAGCACTTGGCAGCAAACCTATCAAGTGTATGTCAGAGATCACCTTCCGATGAGTTAAATAATTGTTTCTACTTTTGGCACAAGGCCAGCAAATTCCCCAGTGCATTACTGGTACTTTTATTTTATCGACCCCGTAAGGATGAAAGGCAAAGTTAACCTCGGCGGGATTTGAACTCAGAATAGCAAGTCGTCTGTAAATTCTGTTCATATATCAAAGTTAATGTTACTTTGGAAACATTTATTAGTCACAATATATTTCGAATGTACCATCTATTATCAAAGGATCTGTTGGGAACCTCGTAAAATGGTGGAGGGATCTTTTTATGCCTCTGTTTGGCTCGTGTTGGTGTCAGAACTGATTTTTGTTTCTCTTCCACTTCTCCACTCAATTTCACTTCGCTTATCTCATTCCTCACTTGATTTACAAACCTTACCTGCATTATAGCGGCTTCCAAGACATATATCTATATATCATCATCATCATCGCTTTTCCCTGCTTGCAAGGGTGGCACAGGAACTGATTCTGGCTTGATTTCTACAGCTGGATGCCCTTCCTAACAACAACCTCATTTACAGTGAGTGCTGGGTGCTTTTTTTCCATGGCGCCTACACGTCCACTTTACAGTGTGGGCAGGATGCTTTTTTTTTTTTTTGCCGTGGCACCTCCATGACCACTTTGCAGTGGAATGATGGGAACCCCAGTCCTATCGTCTCCTTTCTGCACCTGAGTAAACTGGAACAATGTGAAATAAAGTGTCTTGCTCAAGGACACAACACATCACCCGGTCTGAGAATTGAACTCACAACCTTTCGATTGCAAGGCCAATGTTCTAACCAATATATATATATATATATAGAAGTGGTTACACAACAGTTAGTTCACCATACCGAGAACAATTGTTTCACCTTAGCGGATCCTCAGCTCGTAATGGACCATTACGAGCTGAGGATCCGCTAAGGTGAAACAATTGTTCTCGGTATGGTGAACTAACTGTTGTGTAACCACTTCTACCTAACTCGTCCCATGGACTGAGTGCTCTACCACTACGCAGATATTACCTTCCAGTGTTCTGCCACTATATATATATATATATATCTCGTTTGGTCCGGAGCAGATTTGTATAGCACTTCCGCATAACACCAATTTTGCCACTGACTAACTAATTGTGTTCGTTCTGAATTACCAACTTGCACCTCAGAAATGCAAGTTCCATAAAAACATTGAGCAAATGGAAAATTCAGCGGGCTAGCACAAATTCAATTTGTCTAATTCGTTATACTTATATATATATATATAATTAATTACAACAGTGACATATACAGGTACTTAACTAATTATACTTAACTTGTACTATGGATTGAGTGCTCTTACCCTTGGATATTTGTACCAAACTTGTACTACAGTGTATGTGTGTGTATATATATATATATATCATCATCATCATCATCATCATCATCATCATCATCGTTTAACGTCCGTGTTCCACGCTTGCATGGGTTTAGACGGGGGTTTTCCCACTTGAGGCAAGAGTGGTTGTCTTGCTCGCATAGGACTGTCTGGCGGGTTTTCTACAGCTGGATGCCCTTCCTAACACCAACCACATTTACAGTGTGGGGCTGGGAGGTTTTTACCGTGTTGCCTACACGGCCACATTACAGCGTGGACTGTCTGGCGGGTTTTCTACAGCTGGATGCCCTTCCTAACACCAACCACATTTACAGTGTGGGACTGGGAGGTTTTTACCGTGTTGCCTACACGGTCACATTACAGCGTGGACTGTGTGTTTTTTTGTGGTGACACCTACACGATCTCGTTTGTTTCGGCCTGGATGTTGTGGCACCAACATAACTTTGCATTGAAGGGGGCGGTGTGGATGGGGTGGGACGGGGGTGTATTTTGTTAGAGATGCCTACTGACTAGTAGGTTTTACTTTGTATTTAGGTAAGGCGGGTCTTCTCTGTTACTGAGTACCGCCAAAGGTCTTGGTCCAGTGACATTGTCTTGGAGAGGTGTAAGTGTATAAGGTCGGAATTTATCAGCTCGTCCCAGGTTTTCCTGGGTCTGCCTACTCCGTGGCTACAATCTATCTTTATTGCCCTGCACTTTGTTATACAGCTGTCGTCTTTATATATATATATATATATATAATGTATAATTATGTATTGTTTTGTCTCCAGATGATAAAATTCCCATGTTTCCTCGTATTTTCATCTGGGTTGGAATGATTGTTGCAAGTTACACAATGCTTCGACTTATCAGTGGAACCGATTCCAGTGTGTACCATTTCATCTCTTGGAATGAATTCTATCATGATATGTTGGCAAAAGGTGAGGTAGGTACCTACTATTTCTTCTTTTATTTCTTTTATTCTTTTACTGGTCTCAGTCATTGGACTGTGACCATACTGGGGCACCACTTTGAAGGAAGTTACTCAATCATATCGACCACCAATATTTAAAAAAATGTTCAAGTCTGGTATTTAATTTATTCCATCTCTTCATTAAAACACGGACATAAACACAAATACACAAATACACAAACGTAAACACACACACACATGTATATATGTCTACACAGTAAAGTGGATGTGTTAGTATCACGACAAAGAGTGCCCAGTCCACACTGTAAAGTGGTCGTGTTGGTGTCACAATAAAAAGCACCCAGTCCATACTGTAAATGTGGTTGGCCTTAGGAAGGGCATCCAACCATAGGAACCAAACCAGAAACAGTTTGGTATGAACAAGATATGGTCATCTCATCTTATTTGTTTCACAATGGGATGACTCGTCTAACCCATGCTAGCATGGAAAAATTGATGTTAAATGATGATGATGTGTGTGTGTATTTATATACAACACCAGTTTTTAGAATAGATACACTATATCCTTTCACACTGTAAGAGGCAATTGAAGGGGTTAGTATCAGGAAGGGCATCCAGTTGTAAAACATTTCCTCAAAATATCCTGTCCAACCCATACCAACATGTAAAAGTGGACATAAAATAATGACAGTGATGATATGCTTCTGCAGTTACTGTCTACAACATGTCACTCAAAAAGCATTATTCAGGCAAAAGCTATAGTAGAAGGTACTTAGACACTTGCTCAAAGTGGCACTCAGTGGGAGTGAATCCAAAACCACATGGGTGCAAAACAAACTCCTTAACCACACAACTCTGCCTGCACCTATATTTATTATACATCATATTTATTATAATATAACAAGCGTCTGATATTTTAGCTGTGGCATTTCTGTGAAAAAAAAATTGTATTTAAGCCACAAGAATTATTTCTGACACTCTGAGCATATGACAGCCTTTCTACTGCTGGTGCCACAATAAAATGCATCCAGTGCACTCTGTAAAGTGGTAGTGCTGGTGCCACAATGAAATACACCCACCACATTCTGCAAAGTGGTAGTGCTGGTACCATGAGAAAACATACCCAGTACACCCTTGTCTTAGTAAGGGCATCCAGCTATAGAACCCATGTCAAATATGGAATGTATGAGCAAGATGAAGTCTTTCTGACCTGTATAATATCAGACAGTGACAACCCATCCAACCCATGACAGGTGGTGATGGTGATGGTGGTGGTGATGAGGATGATGATTATGTTTCTTCTATTCTAGGTTCAAGAAGTGATCATCAACCCAGAAGGTGAGATAGCAATCATTCGGATTTATGATGGCGCTATCATCAAAGGAAAACCAGTCAGTATTTCTTATTCTATTTATTCTATTACAATTTTAAACATGTTCAAACCTTTTTTGATACCTACCGGCCTAAAATTGCTGGTGGTTCTGTGATAAAACTGTTCATTTTAATCCTTTTGATACCAACCCACCTGAAACAGACTCAGGTTATACGGTAAAAAACTGTTTTAATGTATTCATATTTAAATTCAAGTCTTCCATCATCATTTTATATAAGAACCTTTGTTAAGTTATGCTCCAAACATCAGCTTAATAAAAAGAAAGATAGCTACATTACTAAACACCTCCTCTTGTTTGTTTTCAAAAGGAATTGAAAATTATAGACAGTATCTTTCTTTAGAGATATGATAATGAAAGAGTATTTATATTTATCTAAAAAAATTAATTTTATGTAAGTACCTTTGTTGTCATGTTTTAAACTCTCCAAATTCTTGGTTATTTTCAAAATTAGTTGAAGCCTATTCAATGTGGTTCATGAGAAATATGATCATGAAAGTGTTAAGTTGGTTTTCTTATTGTGTACAATTTCCTTATTGTCAATACATCTGTCTATGCTCTTATAATTGTTCACAGTTGTTAAGACTATGTAATGTCAAGAGAACTTTTTAGTCTGGTTGGGCACATTTTATCATGGCAGCTGAACTACAGAGGTTGTTAAGTCCTCAGCAAGATTTAACAGTTGTCTCCACTCACTCTGCAACCATTTTACATGGTGTAATGGATGTATTTTATCATGGCACCAGGATTAGAGAGTTTGTTATGTCCTCAACATGAGGACATAACAACCCTACAATATCTCCACTCATTCTTCAAACACAGGGTGTATTTTAATATGGCACTAACACTAGAGAGTTTGCCTTGAATCTTACAATCATACAAATACTAATGTCTCTATGTTCTGTCTTTCAACAGGTTGACTACAATTTATTTGCTATGAAAATCCCTGATCCAAATAATTTTGAAGAGAAAATCAGAAAAGCTGAAAAAGAACTCCATATTGGGAATGCGGATAAAATTTCTGTTTCTTATCATCGGGAAAGGTAAGTCGTAGACTAGTACAGTTATGGAATGGTTTTAAATAACAGGGCCCCATTCTATCATGACTGTCCATGGTGTTGCCTCTCCAAGACACAAGTCTGTGCAGAGTGTTTTGTTAAAGACCCATGCATGCCAGTCTTCTCTTTTCATTGTACTGATGTTGTCCAAGGGAAAGACAAAAGCATATACAGCTTGGTACCTGTGATGCCACAATTTTACATCAGCTGAATGGACTGGAGCAATGTGAAGTAAGTGTCTTGCTCAAGGACACAATGTAATCAAGAGCCCAGCTGGAAAACACTTGTCCAACCCATGCAAGCATGAAAAAGATCTAAAGTGGTGAGGATGATGATGAATGGAAAATTATATTTACAGAGTGATACATTGGTTAAATTCAAATTTTTAATTTGTATGGAAAGAATTCATATTACAATTAAAATATGATTATTTCTCAATAATTTATATAAACTGTAGGTTAGAACACCTGAAAAGACCAAGGATTGCTAAAAATAAATAGTTTATTAATTTGTGTGTCATCATTATCATCATCATCATTGTTTTAAGTTGCTTTTCCATACTTGCATGGGTTGGATGAATGTTTTCCAGCACAGCATCCTTCCGCTTGTTGTTATCTTTCATCATGTACACTGTGAGTTTCAGTATTTTGAGGTCTTGAGCAAAAATGGAATAATTTCATTCCAATGAACTATTATATTTCGAAAGGGTTGCCTGATTTTTGTTAGACTTGTTTAGAAAACTACACTTAGCTGGATAAAATTCAATAAATTAGCTTTCAGAAAAGTACCAGTTCAATCTCTGGTTTACTGGCTTTGATATTTTATGGCCTATTCATTTTGAATGATTTTTCAAGATATTTAGTGGATTTTTGTTAACTAATTTTTTGTACAAAAGAACTGCAAAATGACTAACTTTAAATCATCATAAAATTCTTTAGACATAATCTTTTTAGCTGTGTTTTTTTTTGTTTTTTCTCCCTAAAAGTCTTATTCAACAGAAAATTTTGAATAAACAATGATAGGAAAAACTTTTTAAAATAATATTTTCCCACACTGAGCGCAGTGCCACGCACCTGAATATTTATGTCCATACTCCTGTGTCTTTATATGTATTCATATATTGGTCTTTACTCATATATTACTCTGTACTCACATATTAATGTCCTCATATATTAGTGATATTCCTCATGTAATAATAGATGTCTGTATTTAAATATTTTCACCAATTCTCTTCTCTCAGTTCTTGGACACCATTGATATTTATGGGAATCATCACATTAGTAGTGTTCCTGTTGGTACGCAATATGACCAAAGTGACTTCTTTTCCAAACCCAACTGATATGTTTGTAAGTAATATTTTACCTTCATTTCTTCCTATATTTATGTTGTATTAGACTCGGGATTGTAAGGCCATATTTGCCTATAATATCTTGTGATTAAAATGATGGGCTCATAATCAACACTTTATTTCATGTTCCTCCAGTCCACTCAGATGGTAAAAATTAGCTGCAATGACACTAGTGGTGGTATTTATTTTCAGCTGAGTGAACAGAAGTGAAGTGTTTTGCTCAAAAAGTCCAGGAATCAAAACCAGCACATTGCTGTCTTGAGCCACCAAAACCATAACTACTTGGTTGCATGATTCCCTGACTATATAATGAAAAGAAAAAAAATGTATGCAAATGTGGTTGGTGTTAAGAAGTGCATCCAGCTGTAAAATACCTCGCCGGAGCAAGGTGCAACATGGCCAGACTTGCCTCCTGGAGTGGATGACCCATCTAACCCATGCAAGCATGGAAAAATGGATGCTAAATGGTGATGATGAGGATGATGTTAGATACCTAGATTGTTTTTTTAAACCTTCTCTCAAATTTTCAGGCAAACGAACGGAAAGCAAAGTATGTCAGAGTAGATGCACCCGGCCAGAAAGCCAAAAAAATTACCTTTAAAGATGTTGCTGGCTTAAAAGAAGCTAAAATGGAGGTTATGGAATTTGTTGATTACCTTAAAAAGACCAAAAGATTCAAGGTAAGTCGATGTTTTGTGTTTTATCATTAAATTATTTACTCTTTGTGTGTATTGGTGTGTGCATGTGTGGATGCAGATTTGGTTGGGTGGCTAAACCCGTGTGTGTGTGTGTATGCATGAATGTTTGAGTCTATGTTTGTTTTTGTCTTGTAACTTAACAGTTCAACCAAAAGAGAATGATAAAATAAGTTACAAACTTGAAAAAGAATTAATGCTGATGTTAATGTCATGATTAAATCCCTTCAATGCAAAGCCCAAGCATGGCCAGTCTAATGACTGAAACCAGTAAAAGAATGAAGGAATACCCACATCAGAATATATACATAACATGTGTATGCATGTATATATATATCCAACGAGTTTGTTTTTTCTCAAGATCTTTTTTTTCTTTTCCTTCCACTTCTCTATCTTTTTATTTCTTCTTTTATTTCTCATTCTATCTTCTGATAAAGGACTAATGTCCGAAACGTTAAGACGCTTTTCCTACTATATCAAGCATTAAACTAATATATTTCTTGATTGCCTTGTATTGTTTTTGTTGCTTCCGTTTCCTTTTTTGCATATATATATATATATATATACAAAAAGCACCCAGTAGTCAATGTAAATGAGTTTGGCGTTAGGAAGGGCATTCTGACCTGACTTGCCTCAATTGGGAAAACCGTCTAACCCATGCTAGCATGGAAAATAGACATTAAACGATGATGATGATATATACACACTATCAACAATGGTCAATACAGATCAGTACGGTGTTGTTGCCACTCGTTTTTATGAGCTAAGTGGAATGGAGCAATGTGAAATAAAGTGTCTTGCTCAATGACACAACACATTTCCTTGTCTGGAAATGGAACTCAGATTCTTATGATTGTAAATCCAAATATGAACACACAGATATACACATATATGCACACACACATAGTGCACACATGTATATGTAAGTTTTTTTGGTTTTTTTCTAGGACCTTGGAGGTAAAATCCCTAAAGGAGCCCTGTTGTTAGGCCCTCCGGGCTGTGGTAAAACTCTACTAGCTAGGGCTGTGGCCACTGAGGCTAAGGTACCATTCTTGGCTTTGGCTGGATCAGAATTTGTGGAGGTTCTTGGAGGTAACTGAATTAAATAGTTTTCATCATTATTACCATCATCATCATCACCACCGTCCTCATCACTCATCGTCATTATTATTGGCTGTATTGGTAGAGCATCAGACACCATGCTTTGCAGCATAGAGTTCTGGCCCTTCACGGTCTGAGTTCAAATCCTGCCGAGGTTAACTTTGCCTTTCATCCTTATGGAGTCTATAAAATAAAGCACCAGTAATACACTGGGGTAATTGCTGGCCTTATGCCAAAAGTAGAAACAATTATCATTATCATCATCACCACCCTCCTCATCACTGTCATCATCATCTTTATGTCCATGTATATCCATTTATTTTTTCTTGGCCTAGTGGTTAAGGTGTTGGGCTCATGATCATAAGACAGTGCATTGTGTCCTTGATCAAAGTGCTTCATTTCACATTGTTCCGGTCAACTCAGCTGAAAAAATGAGTGCAAGTATCCTAGCTGGAGAAAAATCTTATACATTCAGTTGCTTAACCTCCATATAACCAGGGTAAGTTCTGGCCTGTTGAGGTTCTAGGCTTCGGACAGATTTTATCCTTATTTTTCCCTGCTGAATATATTACGTCTTCTCTAATCAGGCCCACATGTCCAAGTTAATTCTCTCTGTCAGTTTTTATTTGGAGTTACTGCATTCCTAGATGGGTTGGGACCACATTTTGCTTGTACATACTATTGATGCTCTTTCTTATACCAACTGCTTTACAGAATGTATTGGATGTATTTTACTATAGTACCAGCACTAGAGACGTTATATCCTTGGCTAGACTAAAAAGTCCTCTAAACCTTATGTTGTTTTCTTTCATTCACCAACCACTTCACAGAGTTCACTTTGAAGAATCTATCGTGGTGCCACACTAGAGAATTTGTTATAACCTCACCTAGACTAAAGTGTTCTCTCAACCCCACATTATTTTCATTCATTCGTCAACTACTTTACAGAGTGTACTGGGTGTATTTCATTGTGGTAGCACTTCTTGCTCATACATTCGATTTTTTAGCATGGTTTCTACTATTTTATGTCCACATTTCATGCATTTTTCATGACCGACCTAGTGGTTAAAGTGTTGGAACTCACGTTCATAAGTTTAGGAGTTCGATTCCTGAACCAGACAATCCTTTTCATCACTCCTTTCTTAAATCTTAACATTCTGAATCACATGAAATTACATTAGCAATTGAAAAGTATAAAACAGTTCTATTACAACATTACATTAAAATTTGAAGTCTTTAGTCTAATACTTCAATTTTTCTTAACAATCTGTCCAGTAATAAAGATACTATAAACATTTGAATTAACAAACCTGGTTTTCAAATATTTTCTACTAAATCATGACAGGATGTTAAGAGTTAAAATATATTAACAAATATTTTGTGTTTTTTTTTTTCAGGTCTTGGTGCAGCTCGTGTGAGAGATCTGTTTAAAGAAGCCCGTAAAAAAGCTCCCTGCATCATCTACATTGATGAAATTGATGCTGTTGGACGTAAGAGAGGAGGCAGGTAATGGGAAGAGTAAATATTATTTATGTCATCATCATCATTTATCATCCGTTTTCCCTGCTAGCATGGATTGGACATGTTGTCACAAACCTCCATGTGGATCATGGAGCTGTTATATGATCTCATGTTATACAGAATGTATTTTATCATGGCACCAACACTAAGTTCCGTGTTAACATCAGAAGCCCAACTGATCTCTAAACGAATAAAAACAATGAATTACAGTAATATTACTGATTCTGTGCATCAAAACACACATCCTAGTAAATAATAAGACCATAAACGTTTGGATGAATTTTTAGTTTCAAACATGTATTTGCAATAATATAAATTTGCCCTAAATTCATGACGATTTTGTAACATAAATGTTGACCTGTTATCCATGAAATACTAGGGTCCACTTTTATTCAAGGTCTATGGGAAATTCCAGATTATATATACTGTATATACTTGAGTAATAGTCACAATCTCATGTAAAAATTGACCCCCTATTTTTGGCCCCATAACAAAAAAAAATTGAGCATCAGCACAGCGAAAGCTTCTAATTCAATTTTCAAATATATAATAAATTTATAATTTTAAATCTCAGCCAGATGGGTTCTAATGTTGAAGAAGAACATACACTGAACCAACTCCTTGTAGAAATGGATGGAATGGGAACTCAGGAAGGTGTTATCATGATAGCTGCTACCAATAGAGCTGACATCTTAGATAAGGTAATATTTCTTTAAATTTGATAATTGTTTCTAATTTTGACACAAGGCCAGCAATTTTGGCGGTGGGAGGGCAAGATGATTATATCGGTCCCTGCACTTCTCTGGTTCTTTTTTTTATTGACCCTGTATGGATGAAAAGCAAAGTTGACCTCAGTTATAATGCTATTGCTAATATCAATAGTTGTTTCTACTTTTAGCACAAAACCAACAATTTGAAGGGAAAGAAAAAGTCAATTAAAATCAAATGCTGTGTGTTACTCGTACTTTATATTATCGACCCCGCAAGGATGAAAGGCAAAGCTAACCTTGGCGGTATTTGGACCATAACTATATAGCACAAAGCATGTTGTCTGGTGGTCTACCGATACTGCCAATCCACTGCCCTTTTGCTAATATTAATAATAATAAGAATGGTTTCTAACAAAGAGTTGAAACAAATACCACAAGGTATTTTTTCCAAGGCTCTAACCATTCCGCTAACCTACCACCCTCTCTTTCAACAAATAATGATATGTGTCAGTTATACATTGGTAATTGTGTCAACCACACAATACAGAATTTTCAGAAAAGTGATATGAACATTGACCAGTTAAACCTACATAGGAGTTAGCTGTAATATATATACATATGTGAGTTATGATAATAACAACAACATATATATATATGATAGGGCTTGGACCTTTGTCATTAAAACACCTGAGAAACCTCATTTGAGATGTGACTTCATAGGAGGCTAGCTAAACTTACATAGCTGTGAACTGTAACATCACCTAATATTTAATAGTGTTTAATAATTGTTTCTACTTTTGGCACAAGGTCAGCAATTATCCCAGTATATTACTGGTATTTTATTTTAATGCTTTTTAATCTTGTTTGTTGTTTCTTTATCATTACAGGCTCTCTTACGTCCTGGTCGCTTTGATAGACATATTACAATTGACCTACCGACTTTAATGGAAAGACTGGAAATTTTCGAAATGTATTTGAAAAAGTTAAAATTAGCTGAAGATCTTAATATCAGTTCTTTAAAATTAGCTCAGCTCACCCCTGGAATGACTGGTATGGAAATGTTGATTATTTTCTTAATACCATCATCATCATCATCACTTAACATCTGTTTTTTACCATGTTGGCATGGATTGAGTGGGTCATTACAAAACTAAATAGAATTACTAATTACCAATACCGAGGTGGTTGTCATATCCTTGACATAACTCTCTCAACCCTTATTTTTTCTGCATGGTTTCTATAGCTGGATATACTATACTTGTTATTGCCAACTACTTTACAATATACTGGGTGAGAGCAAACAAATGATTAAATCAGCCTCAAGTTCTGCAGCACACTAAAATGTTGATATTTATCTAAATAGTTTCTGTCATAATTTTATCTAAGAAAATTTGTTATGTTATGTTCCAAGCACCATTTTAGTAATGAGCAAGTTATTTATTTTAGTAACTCCTTTCAAATTCTGGATTATTTGAAAATCATAAGCATTATTTTTCAAGAGAAATATGGTAATAGAAAAGTTAAAGTGTTTATATTTATCTAAAAACCTTCCTTCATAATTTTATGTAAATGAAAATTGAAAATTTGATATTAGTGAAAGGGTTCTCCTTTCTTCTTCTTCGCCCTCTTATTCCTGAGAGGGTTATGGGTGCAGTGTCCTGTCAGAAGCAACTATCTCCAACTGATCTGGCTGGATTCTCAAGCGAGACCAGCCAAGCTCATGGATGTTATCCAATCATTCTGCTTCAGCTGTTTAATGTTGCGGGCAAAAGAGGCTTGGTGTGGCGCCAGATGGCAGGAAAACCCCTTGGTCCAATCAACTTCTTGCTGCCCTGATGTCTCTATATGAATGCCCGAGTATTTGTGTTCTGATTAATGTGGGAGTCTGACTCCACCAAGGATGCATACTGTCATCTCTCTTGTTCATTATTTTCCTAAACAAGATTGATATGTGCAGCCGGGTTGGAGGTGGTATCATTACTGGTGCGTATAAAATCAGTCAGCTGGAATTTGCAGACGACATGGTGCTACTTACTCGACTTGATAGCTTTGATGCTGAGTGCTGCATGGCTGGAATGAAAATCAGTGCTGCAAAAACTAAGACAGTCATCTTCTCAAGAAAGCCTGTGCAGTGCACTCTTCATGTGAATGGAATTCCACTAAAGGAGGTAGAGAAGTTCAAGTATCTCGGAGCTGTGTTCACAAGTGATAGAAGGCAGGAGGCTGAATTAAGTGCAAAAATTGCAGGAGCTGGTGCAGTAATGCGCCAGCTTCAGTAATCAGAAGGGAGGTAGGCATAAAAGCCAAACTTGCTATCTTCAATTCAGTATTCGTGCCAATCCTTAATCTTGGGTAATGACCGAAAGAATACAACCACTCAAAATGGGGTTCCTCCAAAGGGTCTTTGGAGTAGCGTTACTCGATAGAGTGCGTAGCTTAAAGTTTAGAGAGTTACTCCGGGTAGAGCCATTACTTCTCTGAATTGAGAGATCACAGCTCCAATATTACAGACATGTGGTTAGAATGTCTCAGGAAAGAATCACTGGACAGATTTTACAGGTAAAACCAACCAGCAGGAGACCCAGGGGTGAAAGGGTTAACAATGAAATATAATTCTTTTAAGAAGCTTTGTTAAATTATCTTCCAAATGCCAGCTTAATAATAAGAAAGTTATATACTAAATCACTCCAATGAAAATCATAGGTAATATATTTCATTAGAAATCAAGTAACAAAAGAGTTGAACATTAAATTAATTGAAGAAGAACTTAAGGAAGCATTACTTAACCATTTTTCTTTGTATTTTGTCTTTTATAGGTGCAGATATTGCCAATATTTGCAATGAGGCAGCTCTACATGCTGCTAGATATGGCAAAAAGGCTGTTGATAGAGTTGATTTTGATTATGCCATTGAAAGAGCTGTTGTGGGTCAGTTAAATCTATTTATTTATTTATTTTTAATTCATTCTTTTAATGCTTCGAGTCATTAGAATGTGACCATGCTGGGGCACAACCCTCATTTAGTTGATCATATCAACCCCAGTTTCTATTTTTCAAATCTGATACTTATTTTATCAGTCTCATTTTTAGTTGAACCATTAAGAGTTCTCTTCAGGACATAAACACATGCACACACACCATGCACATACATGATGGGTTTCTGTTGTTTATATCTGCTAAATTCTACTCACAAGACATTGGTTAATCTGAGGCTATAGTAAAAGCTACTAGCCTGAGGTGCCACACAACAAGACTACTTCCAGAACCATATGGTTGGAATGCAAACTCTGTAATCACTCAGCTACCCTTGAACCTGTATTTCATTAATCAGAAAGATAAAATATAATAGACCAGGGTTCTACAACTTTTTGGGGTGTGCGGGCCTCATTGCTATGCAGTGTCGCGTTGGCGGGCCATGATATCGAAATATAATAAATTTGCTCGAGCTCAGATTGCTCTGTCCAAAAGGTTACCTTAATCCCAGGATTTAAAAAAGAACAATGAATTTTATGTGATATTACTTTAATGACATTCTTTACACACACACAGTCCCCTTGACCTCGATGTATGACTATTCTATCTGTCTGAGTTTGATTGTTTGTTACTGTCACGCAAAATATCATGTTCAGTTAAGTGAGTCTTGTGGCTAGACGTGTTCTCTTGTTGGTATTCTAATCCAAAATAATTCAGAGCACTTTTTCAGGGATCACTTAGCCTAAGATTGAAACCTGTTGGCGGGCAGGACAAAATTCCTTCATGGACCAGGGGTTGCTGACCCCTGTAATAGACCATCAGTTTCTATGTTGAGTGTTGCAATTGTTAGATCAATAGAACAGCTTATTTGTTAAATTATCATGTAACTATCTAAGATAAAGAGTCTTTAATCTTGTTGAGGAAAAGACAAATTCTTTAATACTGAGACCACAATGTAATACTTACAGGTATCCAGCTGTAGAAACCATACCAAAACTGAAACATATGAGTGAAATATGCTCTCTTAATCATAGTGAGAGCAGTAACACTAAATTAAAACTGACTCGGACTGTAATTGAAGGCAGGCATGAAATGGTACTGATGATTTATATCATCATTATCGTTATAACGTCTGCTTTCCTTGCTAGCAACAATATATACGTATATTGTGTAAGTGTGCATGTGTGTATGTGAAGCTAATAACACCATGTCACATTTACTCCTGTGTTTGTTTGTTTTTTGTTATTTCAAACTATATATGTGTATGTGGACATGAGCTGACTTGTCTCATAGCTTGACAACCCATGTAGCCCATGCAAGCATGGAAAATAGACATTAAATGATGACAACCTCCTTTGTGTTGGTGCAATAATAAAATGAACCCAATACACCATGTAAAGTGCTGGAACTTATGTAAGCATGACACTTGTCTCTGGCCTGTCTGAAAGGTCAGCAACTCCAATTAAGTCCTAACTTGCTCTGTAGCAACCTGGCCAACCCATGCCAGCATTGAAAAAAGCAGATATTAAATGATGATAAGGATGATGATTATATGTGTGTGTATGTAATTAATATTTTGTTTATTATTTCAAGGTGTGGCCAAAAGAAGTAAAATGCTATCCCCCAATGAAAAACATATTGTAGCCTACCATGAAAGTGGACATGCCTTGGTTGGTTGGCTATTAAAATATACTGATGCCCTCCTCAAGGTAACACATTTTCATCATTAAAATATTAATTTACAATTACATTGTGGAAATGTCATTTTAGCTGTTTATATATTCAAGGTCCCGTAACTCCTGGAGGAGTCGTAGTGGTACTGTATTGACATACAACATTTCTAGAGTATTTTAAAACCTGGCTGAGCCCAATCCTCTCCAAGTCCAAATACAGCAGATTACTTTCAGAAAAGGAGAGTGAGAGAGATATATAAGAGTCTACCCCAGTAATTGAATTGTACTTTTTCAACCTTGAAAGGATGAAAGGCAAAGTTGACCTCGGTGGGATTTGAACTCAGAGAACAGAAAGCTGAAACGAATACTGCATTTGAATATAGTAGTGTTTTTTTCTGACTCTATGATATAAATGATAAATGTAAAGTGAAGTTCACAGTTTCTCTATGTTTTTGAATGACTAAAATGACTCTTCCATGTAATTGCTTTTCTTTCAACACATTGCCTCAGATCAAGTCACTTGCCAGACAAATATAACTTTGATATTTACTTGCTACTATATTCAAATTCCCTGCATGTTATAGAGGTGACTAAATGGGTTAGTGCAAAGAAAGACCTCAATCTGTAAAAGATTGCCTCAAAAAAGACTCCATTAATGAGTATGAAGCCTATTACAGGATTTGCAAAGATAACCTCTACTTTAGCAGAAAAAATAGCTGTTGTTGCTACTATACAACCCTTTTTCTGATAGGGTTCAGGGAATTCTTCAGTTGTGCCATAGATATGACAACCCAACTAGTGATGGTGATATAGAAGATAAACACACCCAGTACAGCCTATAAAATGAGGGTTCAAAGGTCTCTTCATAGACATGACAACCTAATATGGTAATCTAGACGATAAACACACCCTATAAAATTGGGGGTTCAAACGACTCTTCATAGACATGACAAGCCCCCCCCCCCCCCCCCAGTGATGGTGATCTAGAAGCTAAATGCACCCAGTACACCCTATAAAATGGGGGTTTCAAAGACTTTTCATAGACATGACAACCTCCCTAGTGTTCGTGATCTAGATGATAAATGCACCCAGTCATAGAAACCAGGCTAAAAAATGAGTTTTAAGGCTTCTTTATCTATGTCAAGAACATAACTTTCCAAATGTTGGTGGCATGATATAATATACCTAGTGTTAAGTGGTTGGAGTTAGGAAGGGCATCTAGCCATAGAAACCATGTCAAAACTATAGTGCAGCAGTGCTCACTACCCATCTAGGATAACAGTGGCTTGATTAAGTACTGGCTTGGTCTGTACCAGCCTGTCCAACCCATGTCTGCATGGAACAACAGGTGTGAAATGATGATGATATCTTTTATATATAATTTCTTAGAATGAATGTCTTTTTCTTCCAGATCTCAATTGTTCCTCGAACAAACAATGCAATGGGATTTATTCAGTACATACCATCTGACCAGAAGCTTTATTCTACAGAAGAGGTATGGAAATATATTTATATATGTTTATTTTTGTATTAGGTGTTAGGATACTGCCTTGCTTCTCGAAATTCTCAAACGCTACACCTGATATTCCCCTTCATACACACACATGCATGTGTCTATGTGTATATCATGATTGCTACACTGTTCGCTTTCCTGGCATTTGTACAATATTCTATGTCCTATACATGCACTTTTGATGAGTTGTAGTGCACCTGAGCACTGTACACAAAATTTGTCATTATTATTATTGGCAGTATCGGTAGAGGGTCGGACGCCATGCTTTCCAGCATAGTTACGTCCCTTTACGATCTGAGTTCAAATCCCGCTGAGGTTGACTTTGCCTTTCATCCTTACGGGGTCGATAAAATAAAGTACCAGTAATGTACTGGGTAATTGCTGGCCTTGTGCCTAAAGTAGAAACAATTATTATTATAAATGGGCCCAGTTGTTAGAGCATTTGATTGTATCATTTGTATCTGTTCTAACTCACTGTGCTGAGTTCAAATCATGCTGGGTCAATTTTGCCTTTCATACTTTCATGAGTCAATAAATAAAGTGCCAGTTCATGAGTAATGGATCAACAGAATTTTCAAATTGTTAAATAGGATCCTTTGTGGTATATGTTCCAGCTCTGCTTTCTGAGTTCAAATTCTGCCTCTTGTCACAAGAAAAGTGGTGATGCTTTTGTCAGATGTTATGACCGACAGATTGTATCAACAATGAAAAGACCAATGGAAATATAGATTCCTTGGTCCTATACACACATATCCACATATATAAGATGAACCTCCTCACAGTTTCCATGTACCAATTCACTCACAAGTCATTGAAGTTTAGGCTGTTGTTACAGCTCACACTTATGCAGGTTTAGCTGGTCTCCTAGGAGGTCACATGGGTGCTTTAATGATAGGGGCTCTTTCTTTCTATTTCTGCTTCTTTTTCTTTATCTCTGTCTTTCTCCCTCTGTCTTTTTTTTTGTTCCTCTCTTCCTCTATTTAGTAATATGGAATCTCTCATTTTATTTATTTCTTCAGTTATTTGAAAGAATGTGTATGGCCTTAGGTGGCCGAGCAGCAGAAGCCATTATTTTTAACCACGTAACAACTGGTAAGACCTTTGCTTTTATTTTGGGAGCAGGGACTTTATTGATTCTGAGATTTTAAAGCATGAAATCATTCTCAATATTTCTTTACAAATCATCATCATTTTATGTCCACTCTTCCATGCTGGCATGGGCTGGACAGGTTGTTACAGATCATATCAGTAGTTTAATCAGACTTACTCTCCACCTACATGTGTCAGGGGACTTCATCTCACTAACCACTTCACAAAGTGTGCTGTGTGCATTCTATTGTGAAATAATATAATTTTAAAATTTATGAGAAAGATGCTTCATTGAATTTTTTTTACTTTAGAAAAATAGCCTAAATAATAGGGTGTATACTCCCTTGTAACGGAAAAAATGGACATTTCACTCATTGGTTGTTGGTACTTTCATCATTTGTCTATCACTTACTATGTATGTATAGCTTCAAATTAACAAAAGAAAATGTGATGGGCACCTTAGTGTAATGGTAGCATTTCATACCTGGAAAAATGAAGCTGTGGGTTTCAGTCCCATAGGTGCTAGTGTTCATTTTTTTTTCTGTTAAGGGGGGCTTATATACCCTATTATTTAGATTAATTTTCTATAATATTAATGTTGAAGCATCTTTCTCATGAATTTCAAATTTCGGTCATCATTTCTAAACACACTTTTTGTCATAATTTTAGTTAAACTGTCAAAATTCTTAATTAATTATTTGAAATAAAGTCATGAAAGGTTAACTTTTTTTTCTTTTTATTTTATCTAGGTGCCGAAGATGATCTGAAAAAAGTTACCAAATTAGCGTATGACCAAATCCAATGCTATGGCATGAATAAACGTCTTGGTTATTTGTCTTTTCCACGTGAACAGGATAAGGGAGCCAAACCAAAACCTTACAGCAAGAAACTAGCAGCATTAATTGATGAGGTATTCAATAATCTAACATTTAGGGTGTCCCCAAAACGTTTCAGAGCCTCAGCACTACACCAATACTTTCAAATTACACACATATCTACACATGGCACTCACATTTACACACTGCACACATATTTATACACTACACCTATTCTTACATGCTACACATTTAATCATTCATTGTTACTGTTTTTCTTACTGATATTTAATCTTCAGCACGTTCTAGACACCTTATGTCGCCAATAGAGTGATCTCCCCTTAATACATAATGCAGTGTCAAGGGAAGCAATTCATAAAAAAATTCAGCATGCTAAAGATTAAATATAAGATTTCTTTTTAAACCTTCTTGCTTTTAGGAAGCCAAGAAACTTGTGGCTCAAGCCTACCAACATGCAGAGAGTGTTCTAATGAATAACAAAGACAAACTTCATTTGGTAAGATGTATTTTCTTTGCTGGATGTATTTATAAAGCTAGAAGGCATTTTGTATATTATATCTGTAAAATATATTGAATATCATCATTGGTGGATTGGCAGTGTCGGTAGAAGGTTGGACGCCATGCTTTGATGCATAGAGTTACGGCCCTTGCCATTGTGTGTGCAAATCCTGCCGAGGTTAACTTTGCCTTTCATCCTTACGGGGTCAATAAAATAAAGTACTAGTAATGCACTGGGTAATTGCTGGCCTTGTGCCAAAAGTAGAAACAATTATATTCATCATCATTATTTTAGGGCGGAGGAGTGGCAGTATCGATAGAGCATCGAATAACATGCTTTGTGACATAGCGTTACGTCCCTTTTGTTCTGTGTTCAAATTCCGCCATGGTTAACTTTGCCTTTCATACTTACAGGTTTGATAAAATAAAATACCTGTAACGTACTAGTGTCAATTTAATCTACATTCCCCTCCCCCAAAATTATTGGCCTTGTGTCTAAATCAGAAAAGTAGAAACCATTATTTTAGGTCTATTTTTCCATGCTGGCATAAGTTGGATGTTTCGTTCAGACCAAGTCTGTATGTAATCATAGCCACTGTCCTCTTAGATGAGTTGGAGGACTTCATTTCATTCAATACATGCCATTTTTGACATGGTTTCTACAGCTGGATGCAATTCCTAACGCCAACCACTTTACAGTGTACACTGGATGCATTTTATTTTGGCACCAACACTAAGGAGGTTGTCATGATTTTGACATGACTGAAGAGCTCTTGATAATTCATTGTCATTTTACATCTACTTTTCCATGGTTACTTGATATGTGAACAATCATACAAACTTGGAAATTTGCATGTTGATAAATTAATGGTTTACATAAGAGAAACCCTATAATTTATGTTGATTACTGGCATGTGGAAGTGATTAAAGATAGAATATTTTATTTATTTATTTCTAGGATATAATTACCTCAATGTTCAGCAAATATGCACAAATGATATACAAGATTAAATGTATGATTAACTTTGGAGAAATAGCTATTTTTAAATGCAGGATTAAACTCCAGGAGTTTGTGATTGGAGAACAAATTTCTTAGTGTAGCAACATAACAGATAGGAAATGCATTATATGCGTGTGTGGATTTCAAAGAGATACAGAGTGATGAATATACAAAGATTTATGGTATTTTATTATGGTTGATACATACTTTTATATATTTTCAGTTGGCAAAAAAATTACAGGAGAGTGAGGTCTTGACATATGAAGATATTGAAAAGTTGATTGGTCCTCCACCATACGGGAAGAAACAAACTGTAGAACAGACTAACCTAGGAGCAAATTTATAGCATCTCAATATTAACAATTTTCAGCAAATTTATAAGCCCATCTGAATTAACAATTTTCAGGTGTTATAACATAAATCTTTAACCCTTGAAAATTAACAATTTTCAACGGTTGAAAGAGCAAATTTATATACCTCTGAAAATTAACAATTTTGAAGGGTTATAACACAAACTTATAAACCTTTCAAAATTAACAATTCCAAGAAATAGTGATATTTTTTAATGTGATTGTAATTTATTGGAATGTCAGCATCTCTGCTACCTAGATTGGTTTTATGCTGTTATTTAAATGTAGAAATAAAATCTATTTATTTAAAAAAATATTAAAGTCTCTATTATTTATTTTGTTTAAAATATGAAACTTAAATATTCATTGATTAGTACTTTTGACACCAATCTGTCTGAATCTGCTCTTACAAAACTTTCTTTTGAAATTATTCCTCTCTTTTGTCCATATTGACATACAGCAGTTCTAGGACATTTTATAACCTGGTGGAGCCCATCTCCTCTTCAGGTCTGAATACAGCCAATTTCTTCCAAAGAAAGATAGAGAGTAAGAGAATGGAAATGAGAAAGAAATATACAGGAAGAATCGATTCCAGTACTAGACTGTTACTTTTTTTTATCAACCTTTAATGGATGAAAGACAAAGTTTTTAAGTCATTATTGTCTTGTTTAACATCCACTTTGCCTGGTAGCAAGAGTTTGACGGGTCGTCAGCAAACCAAGTTTGAGATAATAACCCCACAGATGGATCGGCAGTCTGCATCTTCCAACAGACAGGCTTACATACAGAATGCATGTTATCATGACACCAACACAAGGAAGGTTGTCATGTCCTTGATGCAGCTGAAGAATCCTCTTAACCTTTTGTTTGGCAAGTTTTCTATGGCTGGATGTCCTTCCTATCACCAACCACTTTACAGAATGTACTGGGTGCATATATCGTGTAAATCACCAACACTAGGGAGTTGTCATGTCTTTGATTCACCTGAAAAGTCTTTATTTATCTTTAAAAAACTTACATCATAATTTTATGTAAGAACTTTTGTTAAGATATGTTCCAAACACCAGCTTAATGAGAAGATTATATTACTAAATCATTCCAAATTCTGGGGTATTTTCAGAATTATTTGAAAATCACAGGTAGTGTCTTTCATCAGAAGTATGGTAACGAAAGGGGTAGTCCAGCTCACAAACCTAAGAGGCAGCCTCTACATTCAATTGGCTGGAAATAACAGCCAAATCTTTCATAACATAATCTTCTGTTTTTTCTTGTTTTTGCTTTTTGTTTTAAGTGTCAGATAATGTTGTACTAAATGCATTATGATTTCAAAAGAGATAGCCATGGAGGAAATCTCTTTGATCACGGATCTGTTCAGTGTGAATAAGTACGTCATCAAAAGTCACAAAGTACATTGCTTCTTCATTAAAAGCAACGTCTTCTTTAATTATAGCAGAAATCCTGTCTTGAATAACAAAAATATAGTAGAAGGGAGACAATGCAACCTCCAGTGTTATCTCCCTTGGAGGAGCCCTCTTAAAATTAATTTGGTGGAGAATCCATTTATAAATTTACTTTACCAAATACACTATTTTTGTAAAATAAAATTTTAAATATTGAAAATGAATAAAAGATCTCGTTTTTTTTCTCTCTCATAAAGATGACTCCATGATATATTGTAGTTATAACGACATCGGTAATCTTTCGTTTTAAGATCACAAACATCTCTATATGTGAAAATTGTCAGCAGTCAGCCAGAATTGACTATCTTAAAACGAAGAATTGTTTACTTTCATGTATTTTTCGTGTATCACATACCCTTATATTTTAATGTGACGTTTACCCGTTTTCTTCGATGATAATAATTTATATTTTTCATAATATATCAGTCGAACTTTATCAGGTAAATATCCCCTCAGTTCTGGGGCTGGCTAGATTATCCAGAATAGATAGGAATCGACCAGATGGTCTTACTTTTTGTCCATGGATTAAGAGGTAAATGTCTCATCTGGGATACCACAACCAGTAACTCTTTTTCTCCCTCCTACATCATGGATGCCACAGTAAATGTGAGGGTCACTGCTTCCGTTGCCGAACAGAATAAAATCCTAAATTACCAGGAATTATCAAACAAATATTTTTTCCAGCTTGTGGTCTGCGAGACATTTGGTGGAGCTGGGCTGTTGACAGTGAAGTTCTTGAAACTGTTAGCGGCTCGCCTTACCGAGGTCTCAGGTGATGCCCATAAGGGTGCCTGCTTCTTTCAGCGCCTTAGCCTCGCCACCACCCACAGTAATTCTGCGAGTATGTCGGCTTTCCTCAAAAATTTCCATTGACCCTTTTATTGTGCGACCACTTGTTGCACTTGGTGGTGAATTGATGGTCGTTTTTGTTTGTTTCGTTGTTTTTTCTTTCTTTCTCTCGCTTTGATCATTTGGTGTGTCATATTTGTAAGGTTCCTAGCAATAATTAATTATTTATTATATGTGTTTATATTTTCATTCTGAAAGAATTTTGAACAATTCGTAATGTTATTTATTCAACTGAATAAATTTTCAAGTAATGAAACGCATATAATAGAATGTATTTAAGTATTCACTGTTGTATAACAAAATATATAATAATTGTTTATAATTTTGGCACAAGGGCAGCAATTATTCCAGTACATTACTGGTACTTTATTTTATCGACCCCATAAGGATGAAAGGCAAAATGAACCTCGGCGGGATTTGAACTCAGACTATAAAGGGGCGTAACTCTATGCTGCAAAGCATGGCGTCCGACCTTCTAATAATTGTTTCTACTTTAGGCACAAGGCCAGCAATTACCCAGAACAAAAGCCCAAACAAATATAATATAAAGGAAAGGGCAAGGGAAAACAAAACAAAAAAAGAAAATAAACAAACGGTTAGCACATACAACAAAGGACAGGCGAAAGGGGTGGACAACCGAGCCGCTGCCAGAGTAAAAGATAACAGTATTCAAGTAATTATACAGAGAAATCAGGTAGCATTCACTTTCTTGTCTTCACTCACGAAAATTACTGGAAGTGTCTGTGATTTAAAACGAAGAATTATTTTCACATTTTTTTTAGAAACTAGAATTTTTTCCATACGCTGGTGTGTATGTGTATGTGTGTGCGTGTGTGTATGTGCATATGCATACATTTATATGTATGAGTATATAAATATAAATGTGCAAACACAAACACGCTTACAAAAATACACATTTACAAACACACACATACATTCACCAGCCCCCCCCCCCACCTTCCTTTTACACACACACTCACACAGGCAGCAGACGTAAAGAGAGGAGTAATATGAGGTAATCAAACTACTCTCTCTTTACGTGTTGTGACAGAATCGCAGAAATTTATAAATTGATGAAAGAAAGAAGCAGCCTTTGTTTAACAATCGATTTCTATATACTGCACCATCCTGTATCCATCCTACTCTCACATTGAAGATGTTACCCAAACAAAGACATCTTACAGTTTTAAATAAACTTTAATTGACTCTTTCAGCTTATCTCCCTCAATGTCCTCAAATAATTACAATTTAGCGCCATCACCTGACATGCTTTCCTCATAACTTTCTTAATAATTGATACTTTTTGATGAAATGTTTTCAGAAATACATTTTCAAAGGTGTATATTTTTTAAATATTTCATTATTGTGTATAATTCTATTCGTCAGTTCTCTCATTTACTGAAAACTTTCGATTTGTGTTTGTAGTAGATTAAACATAGAACTCAGAAATGTTATCTTCCTTTCCATTCAAGTTAGTTCACCACCCTGCAATACTCAGCATATTTTCTATACCAACCTGGCCAAAACAATCTCTGTATCTGAGTTTCTTATTTAACTTTAAACTTTCCAACATAATTTTACATAAAAAACATCTGTTAAGTTACTATCTTAGTAATGGAATAATTAATCATTTTACTAAATCCCTCAAAATTATTCATTAATTAATTAAAAGATGGTTTATTCCATTAGAAATATAACTAAAGAGTAAACATTAAGCAAATTACAATAATTGAATTGAATGGCAACAGTTATTGTACAGATATATTTCATGTTACCATTCTGTTTCTCTATTTCAATACCTTAACCATTTCATTAGCATATCTCGATTGAAAAACACTGTCTGGGATTTTCAAATAATTTTGAAAATAGGCTGGTGTTTGAAACAATGTTCTTACATAATGAATGACAGAAGGTTTTTAGATAAATATAAACACTTTAAAACAGAGTTTTATATCATAGTACCAAGGGTTATTTAAGGCAATTTCAAGTATTAAACTTATCAGAGAGCAATTAGGATTAATTTATCTATATCAAATTTCTTGGGAGTAAAACTTGTTATACTAACTCAATTATTATTAGTAATTTATTAGTGACACCATTATTCTAACTATTCTCAATATGCACCTTGAAGAATTTTTTTCTGCTTTTCAAACCCCTGAATGTGTACCTTGAAGAATATTTTTCTGCTTTTCAAACCCCTGAATATGCACCTTGAAGAATTTTTTTCTGCTTTTCAAACCTCTGAATGTGTAACGTATTGCAGAACTATGATGTCTCATTTGCCAATCGCATTAATATTTTTATAGTCAAGAGATTAATGTCCAAGAATGATTAATTTTAAAAGATTTCCAAATTGTTGCACATCGATTTTTGAGGCTCTGAATTACCCCTCAAAAGCGGAAATTTCCATTTCAAACCATTTTCAAGGGACACAAATTGATTCTTAAATCAGTTTAAAATACTTTGTCTATTTTTCTAGACTCACCTCCAGTTGGACTTTCAGAATATGTATAGTTTTATATGATTTTAACTTTGTGATAAGCAGTTATCAATGGTTCAAAAATTTCTTTTTTAAATGTGCATTTTGACACTTTTTCACTTTTCCCATTTTTTAACCCCCTACATGCACTGAAAATCAGGCCTTTTAGGTAACTAAATTCAAGTGTTCTGTCATGGTTCCAAGGCATACTGCATGATTAGAGAAGATGGGGTGATCAACAGTTGTTGCTATTCAGTAACAGCCACCTAAACTTTGAGGTTTTTTCAAAAATAGCCTCCAAGACCTGGATTTTCCAAATTTTCAGTTAACATTTTTTTTTAAATTGCCGGCTTAAAGTAATTGGCTTTTAGTGTCTGGGGGACTTCTGAAATCTTTAAATAGCCATAAAATCTGATTGCTAAGCACTATGGAGTTTTATTACTTCTCTCATGGATACCAATAAATGGTGAAAATTTGAAGAAAATCTGAAGACCTCTGGGAAGGACACCTGTTGAATTTCATTGGAATAACAAGTTTAAATTAATCCATGAATACATATTGACATAATAACAAGATTATGCATCAGAGGAATATATTTAATTTGTGTGTCTTGGTTGTTTAAATAGGATTGCTATGAATGAGATGGTTTGCATAACGTAGCATTTAACTCTTTTGATACCACTTTAGTCATTTAAACACTTCCTTACCACATTTCTAATGAAACACTGTCTATACAATAATCAAAAAGTGGGGGTGATTTAGTAATATAACTTACTTTTTCATTATTAACCAGCTTCTTATTTGTAATGAAAAACATTGCCTAAGATTTTCAAATAAATTTGAAAACAATCAAGAATTTGGGGAAGATTTAGTAATATAACTTTCTCATTATCAAATTGGTGTTTGAAATATAATTTATCAATGGTTCTTACATAAAATTATGATAAAAAAGCAGCTTTGTATCATAGAACTCGGAGCAGTTTCAGGTGATTTGATAATGAATGAGTTTAGCTTTGTGTTTTTTGGTTTGATTTAAAATGAAATCAAGATCTATAGAGCAAGGGTCCATTCATTCTATTTTGCTACATAATTAACTGAATCTAAGCTGTTATCTACCAAGGTTAACCCTTGAAATGTCCGAACCACATCAGCTAGCAGGTAAATATGATAATGAAAATTATTGTGTACAGTACTCAGGTGCAACTCATCAAAAATGCATGTAAAGTACATAGAATAATGTTCAAATGTCAGGAAAGTGAACAGTATATGAGTCATGATATACACATAGATATATGCATGCGTGTATATGGAGGGGGAATATCAGGTGGAGTGTTGATGAATTTTGGGAAGCATGGACGTTTTGAAGGGTACAGTGTCCCGACAGCTAACAACTGATGCAGGTAGTTTGTTCCATCCTTCAACAACTCTGAGCGTAAAAAAATGTAGAAACTATGCCAAATATAATCAATAAAATCTTTATTCAACAGATTTTAATGAAATTATATAATGTTTGCAATAAAAAAAATGTTAAATGACATCTGTTGCATCAGTCACTCTACCTGATGGGGCTTCATTTTTTGGTGGGATGCACTTTTCTCAATTTTGCAGATGAAAATGGCAGTTCGGAGATTGGGGTCACCAAAGCTCTCAATTGTGACTGATATGAAAAGTATAATGTAGCCCTTGACCTGTCTGTATGGATATTAGCTCCAATTAAATACTGATTTGGTCTGTGTCAACTCGTCCAACCCACACCAACATGGAAAAACAGGCATTAAATGACGATAGTGACTTCCTGGTGGAATTGTAGGGACAGCAGTATGACATATGGCATATCTTGGGTATCTTAAACCTGGCAGAGCCCATTCCTACCAATGATTAGTGGCAGTTGATTTCTTCCAGAAAGAGACAAAGGAAGGATGTGGAGGTGGAGGCAGAAGTATTGGACTTCATTTTATTCACTTTGAAATGTTTGAATCCCTTGGCACAAATTGCTATTAAAATGCAAATTGCCAGGGTAGATGTTGCAAGAAAATTCAGCCACTCTACCACCCTTGGACTACTACTTTATTTTATTGACCCCAAAAGAATGAAAAGTATAGTTGATTTTCACTGGATCTGAACTGAGGGAGCAGAGAGTTGAAACAAATATGGCAAAGCATTCTAGCCAATGCACTAATGACTCAAGTGAAGGTGTGTGGCCAAGTGGTTAGGGTGTTGCACTCAAGATCATAATATCATGGGTTCAATTCCCTGACTGAATGATGTACTGTGTTCTTGCGCAAGATGCTTCCTTTCACATTGATAGAACTGGGGCCCTTATCATTAAAACACCTGAGAAACCTCCTTCGAGATGCAACCTTATAGGAGGCCAGCTGAATCTATATTGGTGTAATCTGGGGTCCCTGTCAATCAAAACACCTGAGAAACCTCCTATAAGATGCAATCTTATAGGAGGTTAGCCAAATTGGCATAGATGTATGCTGAAACAACAGCATATGACTGGGGTTTCTTTTATTAAAACACCTGAGAAAACTCTTATGAAATGCACTTTTGAAAAAGTGCAGCTAAACCTACATAGGTGTGAGCTGTAACAACAACATGTGTAAGATAGGAGTGGGATCCCTATCATTAAAACACCTGATAAACCTCCTATGAGATACAACCTCATAGGAGGCCAGCTAAATCTCCATAGATGTGAGCTGTGACAACAACATGATAAGACTGGGGTTGTTGAAGGTGAAGTTGAGTCCTGTAACTCTTGATAGAGTCATAGGGACGCCGTGTGTCAATACGGCATTTCTTGGGCAATTTAAGCCTGGCAGAGCCCATCCCTCTCCAGGTCTGTGTACAGCAGATTTCTTCCAGAGAAAATTAGAAAGTGAGAGAGAGGAAATGAGAAAGAGATATAGAAGAATAATCAACCCCAGTACTAAACTGGTACTTTTTTTATCGATCTCGAAAGGGTGAAAGGCAAAGTTGATTTCGGCAAGATTTGAACTCAGAGAGTAGAGAGCCAGAACGGATACCATAAATCATTCTATCTGACGTTCTAATGACTCTGCCAATTTGCTGCCTAAGACTGGGGTACCTATCATTAAAACAACTGAAAAAACTGCTATGAGATGCAACCACGTAGGAGGCCAACTAAATGTACATAGGTGTATGTGAGCTGTAACAACAACAACTACATGATTTAGCCAATATGGATACATTTAATTAATTAGTGTAGACTGAGGGTGATTGATGTATGAAAATAATATCTCAATCTATATTAAATGACCTGTAGTTTAGCTTTCCCTCACCCCTCACCCCACCGACACACCTCCACAAATACGTCAACATCAACAGCTGACTGATTGAAATAACATTGTGGATGATGAATTGGCAGGTGTGGTAATAACTGTGTGGTTAATGAGTTCACTTCACAACAATGTGGTTATGGTTTCAGTCCCACTGTGTGACATCTCGGGCAAGTGTCCTCTACAGTAGTTTCAAACAGATCAATGTCTTTTGAATGAAATTTAGTAGATGGAAACTCTGCAGAAGCTTGTCTTATATATATACTAGCAGAATGGCCCAGCATCGCTCGGGCTTGTAAACATAGATTGGCATGTTTATCCCTCCTTTCTGAAACAGTACAGAGAAATACAGAATACCTCGGCCTGGGGAAGGTGTTTACATTTTGTACTTATAAAAAAAAATTTGTCGTAGATTACCAGGGATTTAACTTAATTGGGTGCCTGAGAGTAAATGTTCAACCCACGAAAGCCAAGACAATTAAGTAAAAAGGCATTCGACAAACTGAACATGTATTTGTTGTGCTATGGTACAATGAAAGCAATAGTTACAGAGCAGTAAGCATGTGGGACTGCAGTGGTGGAGAGCATGAAGTAATTTAGTTGGATACTTTTAAGGTTACAAAAATCTACCCAATCTGATATAGACTGAACTGTTATATCGGATGCCGAACGCTTCGGAGTTACTATTGAGGTCACCATCAACAATTTCAAGGGATGTACATTTAAGTAGGGATAATATAGTCTATAAAGAGAGGTAACTCTTTCAAAATACTAAAGAGTTGTCTCTCTTGAACATTGTAGACAAAATTGCAGAACTGACAAAAAGGGCTTAAAGTTTTAGTGAAAAAAACGCCTTTAACAACAGAAAATTGAAAAATAAAAGCTGCAGTTAATATCTTTAGAATGCAAGGAATATATAAATGGAAGTTTGAAGTCAATCGGAGTAGAAATGTGGATTTGTATAGACTTTCCAAAATTAGGACACACAGACAATTTCAGTTTTATATATATGTATAGATGACTATTCCAATCCATTCATGTCATATATGTAATTTTAACCTTTTCATCATTTTTTTTTTCATTTTTTTCTATAGTTTTATCGCATACTTCTCTGCTGCTTCCCCAATGTACTTGTCACAGCGCGTCTTCCTCACCATCCTCCAGGGAAATGCATTCTCTCTTCTGTCCACTGGGGCCGTGGAGCAGCCAGCACGTGGGCCCCCATTTGCTCATAATAATTGTTTTTACTTTAGGCACAAGGCCAGCAATTATCCCAGTGCATTACTGGTACTTTATTTTATCGACCCCGTAAGGATGAAAGGCAAAGTTAACCTCGGCGGCATTTGAACTCAGATCATAAAGGGACGTAACTATGCTGGAAAGCATGGCGTCCGACCCTCTACCGATACTGCCAATCCGCCGCCCTTTTGCTCATAATAATGAGAGATGGAGACAGTGACAGTGGGAGTTTGGTTCTTTTGTGTGTGGACCTAGTGTATATGTATATGTTTCACAGACACACACACATCTTAAGTTAATATGGAAAGAATGCCAAAATAAATTCTTATTTAGAGTAAACAGTTATGGAGAAGAAAGACTGAGTAAAAATATTTTAATATAGAATCTACAGGGGAAAACCATGCCCTTTGAGAGATACACTTGAATGAAATTAAATGAAACAGATTAATTTCTGATGTTCCAGGTTCCAATTGTCAAGATTTGCTCCTTTTCAAACCCTCTTTGGGGTCTTGGGATACGCAGTTTTTGTGCATCCATCCCAGGCCTCACAGTTTTTGTGCATCCATCCCAGGCCTCACAGTTTTTGCGGCATGAAATGGAGACTGCAATATATTTTTTGAACAGTTAACAGGCCTCTCTACCTAAGGCCTGAACGCATCCCTTGTTAACCCACATGAAGGACGATGTGGTATGGTTCTTTTTTGTATCTCTCACCATATTTCAATTTCAGTGGTCTTATTCGTACCAGTCAGTCACCAATCTGGTACTTTCTCAAACATACGAAGACTAGGCTTTTTTAAAGCAGCCTTTACTTGCCTCATCATAGTTACATCACTGAGTTGTGAGAGTTTCTTGTCACCCATTGCTCCATCTCCTCTAGTAGTTTACTGTTGTTGGTCTGGGGTTACTTATTCATCCGGCAGGTGCCTGCTTATATTGCAACTAACCATCATAACTGGTGGCCGTATCGCCAAGAGGCAGTTTCTGCTACAGCAGAAGGAGGCTTGGTGTGATACCGGATGGCAGGAGGACCCCTTGTTTCAATCAAGGGGTCAAAGATGTCATCCAAGCAAAGAAGAAGGCCTACAAAGCTGTGACCTGTTCTCTAGTAGAACAGCTTTGCTATCTTCAATTCGGTATTTGTGCCAACCCTTACCTATAGTAATGAATCTTGGGTAATGACCAAAAGAATACGATTGCGAATACAAGCGGTCAAAATGGGGTACTTCTGAAGGGTCTTTGGAGTAATGTTACTCGATAGCATTCGTAGCTTCAAGATCAGAGAGTCACTCAAGGTAGAGCTGCTACTTCTCTGAATTGAGAGATCACAACTCCAATACTATGGCTTTTGGTTAGAATGTCTCAGGAAAGAATCGCTGGACAGATTTTATGGGCAAAACCAACTGGCAGGAGACCTAGGGGTAGACCCCAAGCAAGATGCTTGGATAACATTCATGAGCTTGGCTGGTCTCGCTTGGGGATCCAGCTGAATAAATTGGAAATGGTTGCTTCTGACAGGACCCACTGGAATGAGTGTTTGAGGACTCTGCCCCCATGACCCTCTCAGGAGTAAGTGGGCACAGAAGATTAATTTCTCATTTACTATCAAAATTGAGTGGCATGTGTGATGCTGCATGGCATTGAGACTTTGGCAATGAATGCAAAGAATATACGAAAGCTAGAGAGAAATTAGACAAGCATCTTTGATTGATATGAAATGTTAATGTGTGTGAATGACAAAGTATGGACGAGGTGAGAGAAAAACTGTGTATAAGAGGAATCAGATGTTGTGTGCAAGAGAGAAGATGGCACTGATACGGACCTGTGATGATTGCTGGGTGAGGTAGTGCCAAGAAATCCCAGTGGAAGGAAGCCACAGTAGACAAAGACTAAGACTAAGACCTGGATGGAAGTGGTGAGAGCTAATTTTGTATTGCTGAAGCTCACAGAGGAGATCATGAAGAATGGAAACAAGTGGAAGGATGCTGTGCTAGAAAAAAAACCTGTCTAATCCATATAAGCATGAAAAAGCAGGCATAAAATGTTGTTGTTGTTGTTGTCGTCGTTGCTGTTGTTGATGTTGATGATGATATAGATAAGATGTTTCTACTAAAGACCAGTGAAAACATTATTAAACTTAGTACTCTATACTTAAGAAAAGTAAAGAGATTGAGGGTTGGCTGAAAAGTTCATAGGTTGACCAAGATACTCTCATGGAATGATCAAATGAGGTTTATTTTTCAACATTGTCCCTGGAAAGAAACAATGCAGTTATTAATAAGAAGAGTTAAAATTAATGCTTGCAAGATTTCACAGCTCTAGCATCGCTCCTTCATAGTCAGCCTATGAACTTTTCAGCCAAATCTTGTAGATATTATTATTGGGGTGATGATTGTGGTGATGATGATGATGTAAGTAACAAAATACCAGAGTATTAGCTATGAATTAATTAAATAACATTAGTCAATACTAGATTGTCGTAGTAATCAGTGATATGTTAATTAATGGGTAGTAATTAACAATCATTGATATTTCTCTTCAAAGAAATACCATCTCTTTTTATGTAAACATCATATTTTTTCTCTCTCGTGTTTTTAATCTCCAAGATGACATGTCACTTTAGATATAGTTATGTATTTATGACACTCTAAACACTGTAGCTCAATCATATGGTATTTCATACATATATTTTTATATCATCATTATCATCACTGTTTAATGTCTATTTTCCATACTTGCATGAGTTGTCACGTTATGTGGCTAGACAGGTCAAGTGATCATGCCTTGTTCATATGAATGTTTTATGGCTTGGTTTTCTACAGCTGGATACCCTTCAAAACACCAACTATACATGTATATATTATATATATATGTGTATGTATGTATGTGTGTGCATATATATATATATATATATGCATACATATATGTGTATATATATATATATATATGTATATATATATTACACACACACACACACATATATATATATATATATTTACATATATATATATATACATATATATATATACACATATATTGTACAGCTGACCACTTTATTCTTCACTCATTTACTATATATATATATATATATATATATATATATATATATATAGTAATAATACACCTCTCAAAGACAATGGCACACGACCGTGACTTCTGGCGTCACGCAGTAATACAGAGTACACGACCTCCCATGGGTACATGCTGAAGCATATAAACAATATGCCCCCACACACCCCACCGCAAGGTGGTCGTGGAGGTGCCACGGCAAAAAAGCACCCAGCCCACACTGTAAAGTGGACGTGTAGGCGCCACGAAAAAGCACCCAGCACTCACTGTAAATGAGGTTGGTGTTAGGAAGGGCATCCAGCTGTAGAAATCAAGCCAGATCAGTTCCTGTATGAGCAAGGCATGGTCAGCCGACCAGACACTGCCCACAACAGGACAATCCGTCTAACCCATGCTAGCGTAGAAGAACGGACGTAAAACGGTGATGATGATGATAGTAATAATAATAAATGTGAAGACTAAAATCTGAAGAGGGCTCGATAAGGATAATATACATATAAATATATATAAAAACCATAGAGCAAATATTTATTAAAATAACAGATTAAAGTTTAAGCAAAGAATCGCTGCTTTTCACCCTTAACGGGATCTTCTGAAACTCAGATCTTCAGAAGATCCCGTTAAGGGTGAAAAGCAGTGATTCTTTGCTTAAACTTTAATCTCTTATTTTAATAAATATATATATATACGTACATTTATATACCATCCATTTAAACACACTAGTGTGGGTTAGACGAGTTGTCCTGTAGTCAGAAATGCCAGGTCAGGTGACCATGTCTTGCTCATACAGAACTGATTTTGGCTTGGCTTTCTGCAGCTAGTTGCCCTTCCTAACATCAACTGCATTACAGCATGTAGTGGGAGCTCTTTTCATGGCACGACTAATATTACCTTACAAAGTGGAGTGGGTGGTTTTTGTTGTGGCTCCAGTATGACCAACTTATAGAGTAGATAGAATGCATTGTTGTCATGGCACCCAGGACATAGAAACTGTGCGGTATCATTTTACATCTACTTTTTATGCTGGCACGAGTTGGATGGGTTGTCATGGTCCATATTTCACATGATTTCTACAGCAGGATGTACTGGGTATGTTTTTTTCATGGCATCATCACAATCACTTTACAGAGTGTACTGGGTGCATTTTTTCATGGCACCAACACTAATTCTTTATATGGTGAACTGGATGCATTTTATTGTGACACCAGCACTAGAGAGGTTATAACATGTCATCCAGACAGAAGGGTCATCTCTAAACCTATATTATCCCCATTTTATTGGCAACACTGTAGCCTCCAGTCTTTCACTACATTTATTTTTTGTGTCGCAGTGTTTGTACAGGTGGGTGAGTCTTTTGCATATATTTTATACATGTTCTTATAGCAGAATCAGTAGAAGAGCTAGAGAATAAATTCTGGCTATGGAAACAGCAGTTGGAAGCAAGAGGACTGAGAGTGAACCTAGCTAAGACAAAAGTGTTGATGAGTAGAAAAGAGGACAAAACTCTGATTCCGTCAGGGAAATGGCCATGTTCGATATGCAGAAAAGGAACTGGCATAAATTCTATAAAATGTACACAATGTAGATCCTGGGTACACAAGAGATGTAGCGGGATAGAGGCAAACTAACAGGTAGGGAGAAATACGTATGCAGTAGATGTACAGGGAAATTAGATAGACACATTTTTAGACACATAGATAGACACATTAGACACATAGATAGACTCATTGATAGACACATTTTTCAAATGCAGGCGGGTGCTATAGAAGTGGTGGATAGCTTCCGGTACCTAGGAGATCAGATTAACATGGGAGGGAGGTGTTCCGAGGCCATAGTATCTAGAATAAGGACGGGTTGGAAGAAGTTTAGGAAGCTGCTTCCTCTGCTGACGAAGAAGGCTTTCTCCCTGCGTACGAAAGGCCGGTTATATGATGCCTGTGTGAGGAGTGTGATGCTGCATGGTAGTGAGACATGGGCAGCAACTGCAGAGGATATGCGACAGCTGGAGAGAAATGAGGCAAGCATGCTCCGTTGGATGTGCAATGTCAATGTACATGAACGACCCAGCATGAATGTGTTGAGAGAGAAACTGTGTCTGAGAGGGATAGAATGTATTGTGCGAGAGAGGAGACTGAGGTGGTATGGACATGTGATGCGCATGGAGGATGACCGATGGGTGAAGAAGTGCCAGGAAACGCCAGTTGAAGGAAGACGTGGTAGAGGTAGACCACGAAAAACATGGGCGGAGGTGGTGAGAACAGACCTCAGATCGCTGAAGCTCACGGTGGAGATGACGAAGGACCGTGACAAGTGGAGAGATGCTGTGCTGAATAAGACCCGTCCTACCCTTGCAAGTAGGGAAAAGCGGACGTAAAATGATGATGATGATGATATAGTAGTTCAGATATACAGTATTTAATATGTATTATATATTTAATATATATATATGTGCGTGTATATGTAAGGAAAATAATAATTAAAAAAGGGTTCGTAAAGTGCACCTGGTATATTATAAAAAAGATATTTATACCATTGATGTTAGCAAAGCCTGCTTTCTTTGTTTTTGATTTTCAAAACATTTGTTTTTTCGTTAAAACTCCTGCATGTTGATTTTCGACCACATTGGTCGAAAATCAGCATGCTGAAAAGAAAGAAGCCTGGAAATGTTACTATGAGAGACTGATGAATATAGAGAACAAATGGGAAGAAGAGAATCTACCCCCAACCCACCCAACAGATGGACCAACCATTGAAGTTAACAGTTATAGGGTTAAAGAAGCAATCAAAGAGATGAAAAATGGTTAAACTGCAGGAGAATCAGAGATAGCTGCTGAAATGCTAAAAGCATCAGGACAAGTAGAAGTAAAACTAGTAACTAGCATAGTCAATCAGGTAATACAGGATGTTGTCATACCCAATGACTGTCACAGCCGTACAATCATAAAGGAGCAACGATAGAAGAATAAAACTAATGGACCAAGTTATCAAAGTGATGGAAAGAGTTATAATGCAACTAATTATAGAAAGAGTCAAATTAGACGAGATACAGTTTGGTTTCATGTCTGGAAAAAGTACTACAGATGCCCTCTTTTTAGTGAGGCAACTACAAGAGAAGTTCCTAGCCAAAAATAAGCCACTATACCTAGCTTTTGTTGATCTAGAAAAAGCATTTAACAGAGAACCCTGATCTATTATCTGATGGTCCTTAAGGAAATTAGGTGTAGAAGAATGGTTGGTGAGAGCAGTGCAAGCCATGTACAGGGGAGCTGTCAGCAAAGTGAGAGTAGCCATTATGGAAAAATGGGCATAAAAATTATCATGATATATATATGCAAAAGGGAAACAGAAATAACAAAGCAAATGACACAGTACAATGAAGAAATATATTATTAGTTTTAAGTTCGATATCGTTAGAAAAGACTCTTAACGTTTCGGATGCTAGTCTTTTATCAGAAAATAGAATGAGAAATTAAAGAAAAAAATAGAAAGATAGAGGAGAGTGAGCAGTGGCAAAAACGGGAAAAAAAATTTCTTTGAGAAAAAACTAGTTTATTCAAGGCACCATCTCTTGATATATATAAACACACACACACACACACACATATATATATATATATATATATATATATATATATATATATATATATATATATATATATATAATATATAGAAAAAATAATACACAAGAGAGAGTGTGTGTTAGTTTATAGATTCCATACACTGGTGGTTTTCTCTGTACATTGATAAACAAACACTCTCTCTCGTGTATTATGTTTTCTATATATTATATTTGAAGAGCCCAGGATTCTCTTTCCTTTGAGCACATAAATTACAGGGACCAACGTGATTTTTTGACTCCACTAATGTATTTTGATATATATATAAACACACACATATATATATATGTATATATATATATATATATAACAACCTAGACATTGTAGTTTAGATACATGTAATTTTGTATATATATAAAGACGAAGTTTTCTGTATGTGTGTGTGGACAATTTTTAATGAGAGCTCATATATTCTAAACCATTCATGCGATTTCTTTGACATTTTTTACAGAGCTTCTCCTTGCACAAAACCTGTACATGATCTACAAAGGCTTTCAAAAATCGATATTGGGGCCTTTGGAGACATTAAACAAGTTTTGGTTATTTGTGTGAATTTTCGTGATTAAGTAAGACAAGAGTTATCTTTCGTAATTCGGCTCATTCGGATTTTAATTTACTCTTTGTACTTGAAACAAAAGGTATGCTTCCTTGAGACTAACAATATCATTTTGTATATTTCACAACCAGCAATTTTTAACAGATTACTAAGTTAAGTTATAGATTTGTCATTGTATAATTTATCGTTTCAAGCTTGATGTTCATACATTAAGTGATGTCATAACTTTTACAATATTATGCTTTGTACATAATAGTGTCTATTATTCACTTCACTTCTCTATTACATGATGCGCTTTTACTGTTGTCAAAAAAGACACCGAGCTCACATATTAATTATTTCGCTGGAATAGTGCCTAAGGTTTTCAATGTTTACATAAAGCACGTTTTTCTTCTATGTATTCAAATTTACTTTGTTTAGTTTAATAAGCTACATCGAAAGCTACTTGAACCGTCCAAAGGACGGGTAGTTTAGCTAGTATATATATATAACAGCCCAGAAAATGGCATTCTGATAGAGTTACTTTATCTGATATCCTGTTCAGTGTGCATGACGTGTATATTATCTGTGCATCATGTGTGCATATCAATTCAACTGTCACGTGATGAATATGATATATATATATATATATATATATATATATATATATATATACTTAGGGTAAATATTGATGCAATTCAAATCAAGCACTCAACGGACTTTTTCCATATAGGATTGACGGAGTAAATATCGAATAAGTAAAAGCTAAGTAGTTTCAGATGTTCAAGTCCTTTAATAATAATGGTGTGATATATGTGGCCAGTGTCGTCATTGAAATATATATCACAGCATTATTATTAAAGGACTTGAACATCTGAAACTACTTCGCTTTTACTTATTCTATATATATATATATATATATATATATATATATATATATATATATATATATATATATATATATAGTAATAATAATAAAGTTAAGGGTGAAAGCAGCGATTCTTTGCTTAAACTTTAATCTGTTATTTTAATAAATATATATATATATGCAAAAGTTTTATTTAAAATTGTTGGGTTACAACAAGTAAATATTTTATAACTGATATAAAGCACTCGACAAGTTTTTGGAGTAGATATACGATATTAAACAAATGGAAACTATATTTATAAAACCATATTTATTTCATTATACATATTTCGGGGATACCATATTAAAAATATGGCATGCCTTAACACTATAACTAAATAATTACCGTACTCCCTCGCTCTTAAACCTCTCAATTTGTATGATGAATTATTATTATTCATCTGTTGCCTTCGGTTGCCTCTCTTTTTTCACCTCCTCCCTATTTCTCTCTATTTCTCTCTGTTTTTCTTTAAATACATTTCTTCTTTTTCTCCGTCTTTCTTTATAACTGTGCTTAACACTAAATATTTATAAACACTTCACTACCAAACCAACTTCCTACATAATGGTCGCTCATATTTATGGTACGTCAAAATTATTTATAAAACTGTTTATATATTGTATTTTATCTGACGAAGGCATGCCATATTTTTAATATGGTATCTCCGATATATGTATAATGAAATAAATATGGTTTTATAAATATAGTTTCCATTTGTTTAATATCGTATATATATATATATATGAATACATACATGTCAAAACATAGACCATCAACATGTGTGTGTGTGCATGTAAAAAGCAATATATGTACAACAAATTCATATAATATACAACTCATATTCACAAATATAGCTTTTGTATGTGTATGTATGAATCTGTAAATAAAGCCAATCAACTTCATGTTCCATTTTACCTGAGTAACCATGAACCAGTGCTACTTCTAGTTTATGTTTTTTGTAATTGCTTCTAGGAAGGCCATCAAGCTGTGAAAGCAGCTGCTCTAACAGATTAACCCTTCCGGGTTATATAAGCATGGCAACCATGTCTCCTGTGTTATCCTCTAAGGTAACACTTTCTCCATTCTGTCCACTGGGACCTTGAGGCAGCCTGCACCTGGAGTTCAGCACACCAGATAAAAATCTCCCACACAGATTGAGCTGATATCATTGGGGTAGTGGTGGTATAGGTTAGTGATATATACATCTGTTGATACACACAAACACATACATTATGAATAACCAACATAAATATAAACAGCATGGTAAAATTGTGTTTAAAACAGGGGTTCTCAACCTGGTCCATGTGGACCACTAGTGGCCCACAGGAAAATTCAGGTGGTCCACAGAAAATTTTCAATAGCAAATTCTTTTTTGATCCATGCATTCTTATTCTTCGCATAAGTACGACTTCAACTGTTTATTTGCGTAGATTTTTAGGCACTGCGACATGATAATAGCATTTTCTAATTCATTGAAGAAAAAAAACATCTACTGATGCTTATAAGTAGCAGTTCTATTACAAAAGATTTTAAAGTTTAGGTGGTTCACAGGAAAAAATTACTTATTTTGGTGGTCCACAGCGAAAGGTTGAGAACCCCTGGTTTAAAACACAGTAAACCACAGCATAACAACATTAAAGATTAATGGTCTTTCCCAACTCTAGTGGCTCATCAGACCAGAGCATAACTTGGTTTCATTGGCATTAAGTGATAGGCCATCACCAGTCCATAAAAGAGTCAACCCCAGCAGCCCTTGGTACTCATTTTCGGCTGAGTTGACTGGAGCAACAGGAAATGAAGGGTTTTACTCAAGATCATGACGCACTACCTAGTACAAAGTTCAAATCCACAACATTGCAAATTTTAAGTCCAACACCCTAACCACATAGTTACACACCTTCATAGTATATAATTCTACAGGTTGAGAATCCGTTATTTAAAAGTGGTGAAGGCATAGGTAACGTTGGTGTAGGTGCAGGTGAAGGAGTGGCAGATACAGAAAGAACCATTAGTGCCTGTGAAAGTAGTGAGGTTGGAAATGAAGAGACAGATGTTACAGCGGGGGTGAGAACAGGGTCGGGAGCCAGAGGGACTCCGAGAGGAGGAAGGGCAGGAACAACATACCAGTAGATCGCAGAGATTAAGAGCACGCTTAAAGGTGGTGATGGGTAGGTTGGGAAAGAAGCTAGAAGTGACCGGGTTAGAAGAGAGGGTGTGGAAGCAAGGGAGGATATGACGGTAGGGAGGTAGGTGAGGGGGAAAAGAAGGTGGGTGTTAGTGGAAGTGAGAGGGCTATGGTACAGCCAGTTTCATGGATCAGAGTGGGGGATGGACCTTGAAATTGCAGTCTTGGCTACAGAGCCAATGAAAACGGAAGAATTACGAGTAGGATAGGAGAGTTTGGTGTGGGTGGGGTGGGAGGAGGTGAAGTTGAAGTAGGAGTGTGTGTCAGGGGGTATATAGAAGATAGAGGAAGTGAGGCAATGTGAGAGTGGTTAATGGAGAAGGAGATGTCCAGAAATTGAACGGAAGAGTTGGTGACAGTGATAATGAAGTTAAGAACGGGATGGAAAGACTGGATAAAGGAAAGAAAGGAGTTGAACTGTTCATGGAAGAGAGAAGTGGCGCCAATACAGTCGTCGATGTAACGGGCGTATAACTCAGGAGTAGGTCCAGTATACTGTCAGAAGATTTTAGCTTCAATGTATATGATGAACAAGTCGGTATAGTTTGGGCCCATTCTAGTTCCAATGGCTATCCCAGAGCCTGCTGGTAATACTCTTCTGAAAAGAACGAACACAGCAAGGCGGATAAGAGTGGAAGTGCTAGGATAGGGGGTTGGATGTAAATCTAAAAAGTGTTGGAGGCTGCAGAGACTGTCATCGTCAGAGATGATGGTTTCAAGAGAGGTGATGTCCCTTTTGGAGAAAAGGTGAGAGGGGCCAAGAGAGAAAAAGGAGTTAGAGAGTCAGAAGGCATGATTTGTATCTTTGATATTGGAAGGGAGTTTGGTGACTAGAGAGACGAGGATACTCATCTCCAAGTAGTTGGAGATGGGACAGTTGTAAGAGCAAACAATGGGACGGTCAGTGGGGAAGTAAATGGTGGAATATACTCTCACTACTATCTCCTAAAAAACGCTGCCTAAATACACGACTAGATTTTTTTTCAATCGATGCCCTCATGAAATGAATTTCTTTCTGAAGAGATGGTCTAGACCAGATTAAATTTTCGAATTA
>OZ024742.1:223885925-223928425 GCA_964016885.1 Eledone cirrhosa
AATGATACACCTGTACACATGGTGGTATGGTGGCTGCCAACTCGTTTTCGAGTACGGCCACTACTTTATATCCATCTAGGAGAACCCCAACCGATGCGCTGAATGAGTGTGACATTTTAGTCCAGCCAGCAACTTGAAAACTCTGGTACAAACACTACACTTGTGACAATTATTGACACATAGTGCTGGGCCCATGGTACCATGTGACGACAAGTGCAGAGAGATCTCCAGATACAAAGCAATGCCTGTGCCGTGAAGCTTTTATAGTGAGCAAAGGCACTGCACAGAGCCAGTCCCACTCTCTTAACCAAGATGATATTTACCAAAAAGAAGAACAAGTCAACATCATTGGATACCAATGTACACATACATACAGACATATTCACATATACATTCATACACATACATACACATACATAAACATACATGCAAGCACACACTAACACACACAAACAGAAGAAACAACGATAAATAATTATTTATTTTCTTGCAAAGCAAAAAGCCTTTCACTTCTGGGGTTGTAGAGGTTCATTCCTGATATATGGTATGGTGTATCTTGGGAATTTTAAACTTGGCGAAGCCCTTCCCTCTCCAGGTCTGAACACAGCTGATTTCTTCCAGAAAAGGAGTTAGAGAAAGATTGAAAGAAAGTGATAAAGAGAGATAAAAGACGAAACAACCCAATAATAAACTGGTACTTGTTTTATCATCATCATCATCATCGTCGTCAACATCATCATCATCATTATCTTTACGTCCCTTTTTCCATGCTGGTATGGGTTTGATAGGATGTATTGAGAATGTTTTACAGTGAGATGTCCTTCCTGATACCAACACTTTGTCACCTCTCACAACATGCAGCTGTACAGTATATCTATTCCAAAAAGTAGGATGCACACCTTGGAAGGAAAAAAAAAGGGCCCTAAACAGTTGATGGTGTTGTAGAAGTACTATTCTGACATAGTGTGTCTTGGGCAGTTGAAATCTAGCAGGGGCCCTTCTCTCTCCAGGAAAACAGCTGATTTCTTCCAGAGAAAGATAGAGAGTGAATAATTGTTTCTACTTAGAATGAAAAGTAAAGTTGACTTTGGAATGATTTGAACTTAGCACACACCACCCTATTCTTGATGACTACATCATTAACTAAGATAAGATCAAATTAATGATGATGATGATGATGGTGATGGTGATGATGATATTATTGGAAGACAAGGCAGAGGTGGTGAGAGCTGATCTCAAATCACTGAAACTCACAATGGAGATTATGAAGGATCACAATGCGTGGAGAGATGTTGTTTTGAAAAGGACCTGTCCAACCCATGCAAGCATGGAAAAATGAACGTAAAAATTATGATGATGTTGATGATAATAATGATGTTTCTAATCCAGGCATAAGGTCTACAATTTTGAATGGAAGGTGTAGCCAAATAAATGCCCCAGTTCTTATGACTGGTGCTTTAATTTTATTGCCTTTGGAATGATGAAAGGTAAAGGTGACTACGGTGGGATTTAACCTCAAAATGTATAGAGCCAGAATAATAAATATCCCCGCTAATCACCTTTAATGACATGCAGGGGTATGGTGTACCTATTCTAAAACAGTCAATGTCCTTTATATACAGCCAAGGATGGATTAACCATATATTGGGCCCCTGCCTGAAAATTTCACATCCTTTGTGTCATATTTGTAGAGTATGGTCCCGTAAGTCCTGATGGAATAATAGGAGCACCATAGTGACCTACAGCATTTCTTAGGTGAAGCCCATTTCTCTCCAGGTCTGAATATAGCAGATTTCTTCCAGAGAAGGATAGAAAGTGAAAGAGAGGAAATGAGAAAGAGACATAAAGGAAGAATCGACCCCAGTATTGGACTGATACTTTTTTTTATTAACCTCGAAAAGAAGAAAGGCAAAGTTGACCTCGGCGAGATTTGAACTCAGAGAGTAGAGTGTTAGAACGAATACCATAAAGCATTCTATCTGACGTTCTAATGACTCTGCCAATTCATATTATGGTAGCAAAATAAATGAATGTGCGTCCTTTAACCCTTTATCATTTCAACTGGCCATATCTGGCCAGAATTCTCTCACTCTTTCTGTTCAAACCCAGCTGTAACCGGCCACTCATACTGATGTTACGGTATTGTTCTCAAAATAAATAATATCAAAATCTCATAGATGGTGGTGGTGATGATAGGTGAGTTAGAGAGAGAGAGCTGAATGAAGCTCCTACATGAGAGACACTTGCTAATGATTATGACCAACACAACCTCCAGCACCAAGACCACCACCACCACCACTAAACCCACCACCATCACTCCCACCCACCCCACAAACCCTATACCATGTTAAAAAACACAAAGTGAGTGATGACAGCTCATCTTGACTCCAATCAGTCTACAGTGAGACTGTGTTAACATAAATAGAGATATAAAGGTTAAAATTTATATGTATGAAACTAAACAGAAATAACAAAGCAAATGACAGAGTACAATGAAGAAATATATTAGTTTAACGCTTAAAATTATAGGAAAAGAGTCTTAACGTTTCAGACACTAGTCCTTCATCAGAGAGATAGAATGAGAAATAAAAGATTAAATAGAAAGATAAAAAGTGAGAAGAGGAAGGAACAGGGAAAAAAAAATTAAGAAAAAAACACGTGCATTTTCAGTCAGCCATTTTGGATAGATGCTGGTCATTGGGTATTTTAGGCGTTAGAGAGATTTAGGAAGAAAGGTAATCATTGTATATTTGGGGTGGACATGTATATGCAAACATATAGGTGTGGGGAGAGGGGTACGAGTATAAGTGTGTTTGTGTTTGGGCATTGGACCGTGACAGGCTGGTTGCTGTGAGAGTGTAGAGGTGTGAGAAAGCATGCATGCATGAACTGACCAGTGTAGAGAGATGCACAAAAGTGTATATCAATTTCTACAAATGCATACATGTGCACAGACACACACCCACACTTATATCAAAACAGGATTGGGTGCACAAGACGAAGACAATGGAAAAGACAATGAAAAATGAACAGTCCCTTCTCTTCAATCAACTTCTGGAAATCCCTATAGTTTTGGTTAATTAAGGTTGTTACTGTTCATTCCAGTGCACATTGGAACAGGGAGATAAGTTATGCCTTTTGGTGAATTACACAAATAAATGCTACAAGCCAATGTGCTTCAACTGAAAGAGAAGAGATAGAAACACAGTGCATGGTAACTTAAGTCAAAAGGAGAAAAAAATAGAAAGGAGAACAATAGAAAAAAATATATTTGAACTATAGTTTTACACCAAGGAGGTGAAGGGAAAGGAAAGAAAAAAAGAAGGATGACAGGAAGATAGATATTGGGCAGTGAAAAGTCTATTTTATTTATAGATGTAAAAAAGGCCTGTGTGGTTACAAATATCGAAAATGAATATAAAAAAAAAGGAGGCACACAAGACAAAGATAAAAGAAAAAACAATGGAAAAATGAACAATCCCTTCTCTTCAGTCAACCTCTGGACATTACAATAGTTTTGATGCATTATCTACTTTGTCGCATCCCAATGTGCACTGGAATGAATAATATCAATCTTAATGTACAGGAAATATAATGATTTCCAGAAATTGACTGAAGACATGAGCAGTGAGTATAGAGGTTATGGGAGGACTGACAGAAATGAAGTGAGCATGCTCCAATGGATGTGTAATGTTAGTGTGCATGAATGACGAAGCATGGAGGAACTGAGAGAAAAACTAGACATAGGGGGAATCAGATATAGTGTACCAGAGAGAGGACTACACTGGAATCGACATGTGGTGTTATGGAGGAGGATTTTTGGGTGAAGTGGTGTGTGCTGATCATAAAACACGAAACCTCACATGATGAAAAAATGCAGTAGATAGAGGGATGTTTTAGATAAATATACACCCTTTAAAACAAACAGCTGTGCATCAGTGATCCAGGGGTAGTTTCAGGCAGTTTGGTATCAAAAGTGTTAAACTAATGTTTGGAATACAACCTAAAAATGGTTCTTATATAAAATTATGATGGAAGGTTTTTAGATAAATATATATACTTTAAAGTAAACAGTTATGATAATGATCATTGTCATTTTTACGTTGACATTTCCATGCTAGCATGGGTTAGATGGGACTTTTTGAAGCAATGTTTTACAGCCAGATGCCCTTCTTGAAATCATTCCTTTTAATCACTTCTTATAACATGCAGACATACTGTGTACTTGTTTGAAATCAGATATAACAACCATAAACAGGATTGTAGCATAAAACTAAGGGTAGTTTCAGGTTGTTTTGTATCAAAAGGATTAACATGCAAGTGGTTAAATATTACAGAAATGTGAAGACTGAAAACAAATGAAAGAGGATCTTTTTTAGTTTGAGTCTTCTCAAGTTTTATACATGTTACTTGATCAGTGGTGGTTGTATGTGACATAGATTCCGTCAACTGAGGCATGATTGACATTTTGTCTTGTTGACCTCAATAAAGTCTCTCATTTAGGATGAATTATAATCACCAGCACATACTTTAATGCTTTTGTTACCATATTTGAAATGAAAGAAGCTCTCTGTGATTTTTAAATAATTTTGAAAATAATCAAGAATTTGGAGGGATTTAGTAATATAACTTAACAAATGTTCTTACATAAAAATATGATAAACGGGTTTTAGATCAATATAAATACTTTAAAACAAACAGTTTTGTATCGTAACCCAGAGGTGGCATCAGGTATCAAAATGCTTACAATAAACAGCAGTTTCATTTAGGTTGGTATCAAATTGGTTAGTAATTTAACATATTTCTCCATACTAGATTGGTTATTATATGTAACATTTATTCTCTTTACATTTTGAGATCAATTTTACCGTCCATCTTTCAGGAGTTGATAAAATAAAGTTCCAGTCAAGTTCTGGAGTCAATTTAATCAACTTTCCTCTACCCCGCCACCAAATTGTTGGCCTTGTGACTAAATTCGAAACCATTCTTAGGTTGGTGGGTATTGTAAATGTATCCACTTGACTCTGTAAAGTGGTAATATTGGTGCCACAAAAAGGCACACCCAGTACCCGCTGTAAAGTGGTAGTGTTAGTGCCATGAAAAGAAAATGTGTCCAGTACAACCTGTAAAGTGACTGATATTAGAAAGAGCATCCAGCTGTAGAAGTCATGCAAAATATGGAATGCAGGAGCAAGTTGTGGCCCCCTGATCAATCCAGCCTTAGAACGTGACAACCCATCCAATCCATTCCAGGATGGAAATGCAGATATAAAAACAATAATTATGATGATAATGATGATGATGGCGATGATGATGATGATGATGATGATGATGATGATGATGATGATGGCAATAATGACAGTGTTGATGATACAGGGTGCTCAAGTTGGCACAAAGTAGATAGATATTCAATAATTCATTGTATGTGATATATAAATCAATACATTGCTTAAATAGTGACGTATTGGGGTATTCATAGAGTGAGAGAAAAATCTGCAGTATTGATGGAGACTGTTAACTGAACCTGGTTTGAACAGGATTTTCAACATAGAAAGCTGTATGCAATGGTATGGACATGTGAGGGTGTGTATAAAAGAGAAGACTGCAATGGTTTGGACATGTGATGGATATGTGATGGACATAGATGAGAGAGAAGACTGCAATGGTATGGGCATATGATGGGTGTGTACAAGAGAGAAGGCTGCAATGGTATGGACATATGATGGGTGTGTACAAGAGAGAAGGCTGCAATGGTATGGCCATATGATGGGTGTGTACAAGAGAGAAGGCTACAATGGTATGGACATATGATGGGTGTGTACAAGAGAGAAGGCTACAATGGTATGGACATATGATGGGTGTGTACAAGAGAGAAGGCTACAATGGTATGGCCATATGATGGGTGTGTACAAGAGAGAAGGCTACAATGGTATGACATATGATGGGTGTGTACAAGAGAGAAGGCTACAATGGTATGACATATGATGGGTGTGTACAAGAGAGAAGGCTACAATGGTATGGCCATATGATGGGTGTGTACAAGAGAGAAGGCTACAATGGTATGGACATATGATGGGTGTGTACAAGAGAGAAGGCTACAATGGTATGGACATATGATGGGTGTGTACAAGAGAGAAGGCTACAATGGTATGGCCATATGATGGGTGTGTACAAGAGAGAAGGCTACAATGGTATGGACATATGATGGGTGTGTACAAGAGAGAAGGCTACAATGGTATGGACATATGATGGGTGTGTACAAGAGAGAAGGCTACAATGGTATGGACATATGATGGGTGTGTACAAGAGAGAAGGCTACAATGGTATGACATATGATGGGTGTGTACAAGAGAGAAGGCTACAATGGTATGGACATATGATGGGTGTGTACAAGAGAGAAGGCTACAATGGTATGGACATATGATGGGTGTGTACAAGAGAGAAGGCTACAATGGTATGGACATATGATGGGTGTGTACAAGAGAGAAGGCTACAATGGTATGACATATGATGGGTGTGTACAAGAGAGAAGGCTACAATGGTATGGACATATGATGGGTGTGTACAAGAGAGAAGGCTGCAATGGTATGGACATATGATGGGTGTGTACAAGAGAGAAGGCTACAATGGTATGACATATGATGGGTGTGTACAAGAGAGAAGGCTACAATGGTATGGACATATGATGGGTGTGTACAAGAGAGAAGGCTACAATGGTATGGACATATGATGGGTGTGTACAAGAGAGAAGGCTACAATGGTATGGACATATGATGGGTGTGTACAAGAGAGAAGGCTACAATGGTATGACATATGATGGGTGTGTACAAGAGAGAAGGCTACAATGGTATGGACATATGATGGGTGTGTATAAGAGAGAAGACTCTAATGGTATGGACATGTATGAGAGAGATGACTGCAATGGTATGGACATGTATAGGAGAGATGACTGCAATGGAATAGACATGTGATGGACATGAACAATTACAGCAGGTTTTAATTAATACACAAAGACAGTAATTTGGGGAAAAGGAAAAAAATTGCTTATATCAACCCCAGTTCTTGACTAGTAAGCTGATTTGGGCTAGATTTGAACTAAAGACATAAAGGGTCATAGCTAAATACCATAGGGCATTTTGTCCAACACTAACGATTTTGCAAATTCACTGCCATCAACTAGCTAAAATATTAATAAGGCCACTGTTCGACATCTCTAATTCCTCTTCTGTGCCCAGCTTATGCCAGCATGGAAGAAAGATGTACCCCCTACTCTCACTCACATCCCTGATTCACTTCCCTTCTCCAACCCCTGCCAGGCACACCTCACAATATGCTGCTAGACGCAACTCATTCCCTTTAACACCACGTCTATGACCTGAAACTTCCACTTCCATGGTGGTAACCCCCCCCCCCCCCCCCTCCCCTACTCCCATCCATGCCTCTCCAGTGATGGCGCCATGATAAAAATACACAGTCCATGATGGGTAAAGTGGTAGTGCTGATGCCACAAAAAAACGCACCCAGTTAACAATGTAAAGATGTCACAACAAAGAGTACCCAGTCATCCTATAAGTGGAAGTGGCAGAGTCATAATAGAATGCTCCCAGTACATATTGTAAAGTGGTTGGCACCAGGAAGGTCATCCAGCCATTGAAAGCAAGCTAAAAATGGAGCTAACGAGCATGACGTTGTCATCTGACTAGTCTAGTTTCACAAGCATGAAAAATAGGCATTAAAGAGTGATGATGATGATGATGACGATGATGATGATGATGGCGATGATGATGATGATGATGATGATGATGATGATGATGCTGATGGTGATGGTGATAATGATGGTGGTGATGATGATGGTGATAATGATGGTGGTGGTGATGATGATGATGATGATGATGATGGTGATGGTGATGGTGATGGTGATGATGGTGATGGCAATGATGGTGATGGTGATGATGATGGCGATGATGAGGATGATGATGGTGATGGTGATGATGATGATGGTGGTGATGATGATGATGGTGATGATGATGATGATGATGATGAACAACACAACAAGTGATTTAAAGCAGAGGTTAGCCATATGGACACTCTATCACAGGCTTAATCATACTTATCACAGGGGCCTTTTTGAGGCAATGTTTTACAGCCAGATGCCCTTTCTGGCATCAACCCTTTTCAATACTTCTTGTGACACACATGGATACAGTGTACCTATATACTAAACTAGATACACACAGCAAAGGAAATAAGGAAATAAAAATCATTGGAAAGAGAGTATATTCACAAATATACTCTTTTACACTTTTATTCTTTTACTAATTTCAGTTATTTGATTGTGACCTTGTTGAGGCACAGTTTTGGAGGAATTGAGTCGATCATATTAAACCCAGTGCAACAAGTACAACAATAACAACAATAAAGATAACAACACTAAAAAGACCACTTCCAACAACAACTAGATACAGAAAAACTTTCTATTGTTTTGGCATTAGAAATACATCTGTCTATATATCATTATCATCATCATCAAGGGTTAGACGCCATGCTTTCTAGCATAGTTACGTCCCTTTACAGAGTCTGAGTTCAAATCCCGCCAAGGTTAACTTTGCCTTTCATCCTTACAGGGTCGATAAAATAAAGTACCAGTAATGTACTGGGTAATTGCTGGCCTTGTGCCTAAAGTAGAAACAATTATCATCATCATCATCCTTGTCGTTTAACATCCATCTTCCATGCTAGCATGGATATATATATATATATATATATATAACTTTGATTTTATACCTAAGTGTGTATGGTTGACGATATATTTAATCGATTCCCACGTGCTATTGGAAATGCTGGGTAAATATTCTATGGCTGTTGATCGCGAATAGATAGCTGACGTTTATTTATCTATTATTTCTTCATAGGTGTCTTTTAATCTTATAGCCTGGTTTAATTGGTTTTTTGTGTGGTCGATTATGCTGATTGGTAGAGGAAATGGTGTATATATTTTATCAAATAATTCTATGGACATACTTTATTGTATATTGCTCTGATCGTTGATTATTTAATTAATTAATTCGTCATTGAGCCACACTGTGAATGGTTGCCAAAAACATATATATATATATATCTATGACTTTCTCTAGTTTGTGTATATGTAAATCTTTATATTTGATAATCTCCCATATGGTTGAGATGCAATTTAGGCAATATTAGGCTGCGCTTTCTAGCAACCAGCCCACTTGCCGTAAGGCACCAATCACATTCTTTCTGACTTGACCACTGCCACGTCACAGTTCTTAGCCATTTTGAATTTGTTTCTGCCGGGGATCATTTCAGAAAAATCTTCGTCAAAATGAGTTTGTTTCCTGATGATTTCAAAGCTCGTGAATTTATCCTTGATTGGATATTTCCAAAAGCGAATGAAACTCCATGGGGTAGACACGTAATTTTGGTATGTTTATATACATTTTTTCTTCTAACTTTGATTTTATACCTAATTGTGTATGGTTGACGATATATTTAATCGATTCCCACGTACTATTGGAAATGCTGGGTAAATATTCTATGGCTGTTGATCGCGAATAGATAGCTGTCGTTTATTTATCTATTATTTCTTCGTAGGTGTCTTTTAATCTTATAGCCTGGTTTAATTGTTTTTTTGTGTGGTTGATTATGCTGATTGGGAGTAGAAATGGTGTATATATTTTATCAAATGATTCTATGGACATACTTTATTGTATATATATATATATATATATAAAACAAAGAAAGTGTGGTAAGGAACCAGGTGGACCATAACGTACCAGAGTACTTGATACTTAGGGTAGTAGAGTGGGTAATAGGAAAAGAGTCAGGACCCCGACAGCTAGATCCGGATCTAGCTGTCGAAATGGCCAGAGCTCAGCCGTCGGGGTCCTGACTCTTTTCCTATATATCATGATCATCATCATCATCACCATTTTACATCTGTTCTTCCACGCTAGCATGGGTTAGACGGGTTGTCCTGTTGTGGGCAGTGTCTGGTCGGCTGACCTTGTCTTGCTCATACGGGAACTGATTCTGGCTTGATTTCTACAGCTTGATGCCTTTCCTAACACCAACCTCATTTACAGTAAGTCCTGGGTGCTTTTTTTTTTTGCCGTGGCACCTCCACGACCACTTTGCAGTGGAATGATAGGGATCCCAGTCCTATCATCTCTTCTACAGCTGAGTAAACTGGAGCAATGTGAAATAAAGTGTCTTGCTCAAGGAAACAACACAGCATATATATCATTGGCAGTATCAGGTGAAATGAAATGTGACAGGCAAGTAGTGCAACACTTCACACACTGGCTGCTGGACAATGACTGATGCTTCCAGCAAGCTTGCAAAAAGTTTTGCATGCAGCTAGACTCTTTACATTTTTCTCTCCCTATCATCATTACTTTCCACAGGAAAAAATATACTCATATACTTTTTTGATATCTCTAATAAATTTCGACTTTATCTCATTTTCGTGGAGAGACACCTAACCTCGCCAAATAATGGCGACATCAACGGATGCGGGATTGGCCCCCGTCCCACGCAACGCTTCCGTCGTGGAAACTACTCGCCGTCGGGACCCCCGAGTTGGGGCGGGCAGAACTAGGTCCTGTCGGGCCTGGGAGCTTTCTTGACAGCCGGGGTACGACCCTCCGCTTGGAGCACTTGGCAGACCTAAACTGCGCTGTCTAGTTCCCAAACCGGGCCTGTGTTCGACCTTGTCAGCAAGACACGACGTTTGGGTATCCGTCGTGACTTGTCGGGATCGCGGCCAGAGCCGCTTGTCTGTTCCGGTTGTACAAGCCAGTTTACGCGTTATCCATACGTCCGGGGAAAAACTCCGCCGACCCCGTAGGGAGGGGCGTACCAGTGCGACGTCGCGTTTGTCCCCGCCTCGAAGGGTTGCCGGTGCCATTCTGTCCCAGCCGAGCTTCCTGTCTGTGGGAGGGGAGCTCAAGGCCGGTCACAGACGCGTCGGTATGTGGCGGGGATCTGTGTCTAAAACAAAGAGTGGGAAGCCGGATCGTTGGCGTCTGGAACTCACCGGACGACACTCGACCCGATACGGGGGAGTTCGACCAAGGCGAGCTCTTGTTGCGGGGAAGACGCCCCCGATAGGCTCATTGGGTCTAAAACAAAACAAGGGAAGTCGTCTCGAGGGCGTCTGGAACTCACCGGACGACACTCGGCCCGGTGTGCAAGTGGGTGAGCTCAGCCAAGGTGAGTTTTACGGGGAAGACGCCCCCGATAGGCTCCAAAGGATCTAATACAAAGGGCGGGAAGCCGGTTCGGTGGCGTCTGAAGCCCACCGGACGGCACTCACCGGGCGCGCGGAACGGCCGAGTTCGGCCAAGACGGGGGAGACGCCTCGGAAAGGCTCAGTCACGCAGCATTTTCATGGTGTTGACCAAAGTGTGCCTACAGAGGTACCTCCGGAACGCGCTGCTTCCTATCCCAAGAACGTTCAGTGCCGCCTCGGCCCCAGCAGACCAGCTTCCGCATGCCTCGATCGGACATCCGTGCACAAAGACCGCCGTCTGGGGATCGCTACCCCGAAGCGATTCCGCCAGCGGGGAATATTTTGCCACCTTCTCCTCGGCCGCCCTCTCCAGAGCCGAACCCTGCTCGAGTTGTATCGTCACGTCTACCACGACTATCAAACCCGGCTTACTAAAAACCAGATCAGGGATCAACCTTCGGCCCCTCACGAAGAAGACCGGTTCCTCCACGACCGACCATCCCGAACGCTCTGCCTCCTTCCCGATCCACCCACACACCGCGTTGTGCCTGTGGATCGCGCGCGCTTGAGTGTCGGGCACACTCCGCTCAGATGCAAGAGCAACTCAACTCTCGCCCCGCATCTTCTACACGTCCGGTCACCCCCCCCCCCCCCTCGCGAGGCACTCACGCGTGGGGAATGTGTTCGTACGGACCTTCAAACAGCACAGAAACGCCCATTCAGGGAGACGGCTGGAGCTGCCCCCGCATAACCAGTCGTTGCCTTCGGCGTTTCCGCGATAAGCGCCCGCACATACCCCCTGCACCGGCTGCGACTCCCATGCGCGCGAGTGGAACGCCCGGATACCGGGGTCATAAGGCAACTCTGGGTCCGCCGGCGGCACGGGCAGCCCGTATTTGGTGGCGATCTAGGCGCACCTCGTACGAAGACCCGCCATGGACGCCAGCACACGGACCGCCTCCGAGCTGGAAACTTCGAGTCGGCGGTAGAGCCTAATCACGTTCGCTGGGATCGACCTCGCTAGTTCATGTTTTTTTTATGCAAGATATTCATAATGTTATATCATAACATTATCTGTATGAGTACCTTCTGATTTTGCTATTTTAATGTTAAATTTACATTGAGGAGTTATGTATGGTCAGCGAGTTGATATTTTCTATATCAATATAATATCATTGTATATATATATATATAACCAAATAAAGAGATATATGTATATATATAGAAAATATGTATATATATAGAAAACTAGGTGTTGACGAATGGCTTGTGAGAGCTATACAAGCCATGTATAAAGAAACAGTTAGCAAGGTTAGAATTAACAACGAATATAGTGAAGAGTTTAGCGTAAAAGTTGGTGTCCATCAGGGCTCCGTTCTTAGCCCCCTACTATTTATTATTGCCCTTCAGGCTATAACAGAGGAGTTCAAGACCGGCTGCCCATGGGAACTCCTATACGCAGATGATCTAACGCTCATAGCTGAATCAATGGCCGAGCTAGAGAAGAAATTCCAAACATGGAAGCACGGCTTAGAATCAAAAGGCCTTAAAATTAACCTGGCTAAGACTAAAGTTCTAGTTTGTAGGAAAGAAAATAAGGCGCTGGTCCCTTCTGGGAAATGGCCATGCTCAGTGTGTAGGAAAGGCGTAGGTAGAAACTCCATTTTATGTCCCAAATGCAAAGTATGGGTGCATAAAAGATGTAGTGGGATCACAGGTAAGCTAACTAAGAACACAGATTTTACATGTGGCCGGTGCTCTGGTGCAATAAGTAGCAGCAAGTGCTCACAAAATACTAACTCTTTCAATTGCGCAGAGGGTTCTATAGAAATAGTGGACAGCTTCCGTTACCTGGGTGACAAAATCAGCAGTGGGGGAGGGTGCTCTGAAAGTACAGTAGCTAGAGTCAGAACTGGATGGAAAAAGTTCAGAGAGCTTATACCACTATTAGCCGCTAAAGGGTTCTCCCTAAGAATGAAAGGCAGGTTGTATGATGCCTGCATACGAACAGCAATGTTGCATGGCAGTGAGACCTGGGCATTGTGTGCAGAGGATATAGGCAGACTAGAGAGGAACGAAGCTTGCATGCTCCGCTGGATGTGTAATAGTAATATACGTGAACAGCAAAGCATAAACGAACTAAGGAAAAAATTAGAAATAAGAGGGATCAGATGTTGTTTACTCGAGAGAAGGCTACGTTGATATGGTCACGTGATGTGCATGAAAGACGACAGCTGTATAACAAAGTGCAGGGCAATAAAGATAGATGGTAGCCACGGAGTAGGCAGACCCAGGAAAACCTGGGACGAGCTGATAAATTCCGACCTCACACACTTACACCTCTCCAAGACAATGTCACTGGACCGAGACCTTTGGCGGTACTCAGTAACAGAGAAGACCCGCCTTACCTAAATACAAAGTAAAACCTACTAGTCAGTAGGCATCTCTAACAAAATACACCCCCGTCCCACCCCATCCACACCGCCCCCTTCAATGCAAAGTTATGTTGGTGTCACAACATCCAGGCCGAAACAAATGAGGTTGTGTAGGTGTCACGACAAAAAAACACACAGTCCACGCTGTAATGTGACCATGTAGGCAACACGGTAAAAACCTCCCAGCCCCACACTGTAAATGTGGTTGGTGTTAGGAAGGGCATCCAGCTGTAGAAAACCCGCCAGACAGTCCTATGCGAGCAAGACAACCACTCTTGCCTCAAGTGGGAAAACCCCCGTCCAAACCCATGCAAGCGTGGAACAGGGACGTTAAACGATGATGATGATGATGATGATATAGAGAGAGAGAAAGAGCCATATATCACACAAGAAACACGGTATATTGTATATATAACAAATAGATATTCTGCAGAGGAATACATACATATATATATATATATATATATCCATCTACACCTAAAGTTATGTTGGTGCTACAACATCCAGTCCTAAATAAATGAGGTTGTGTAGGTGTCACAACAAAAAACACACACTCCACGCCGTAATGTGGCCGTGTAGGTAACACGGTAAAAATATCCCAGTCCACACTGTAAACGTGGTTGGTGTTAGGAAGGGCATTCAGCCGTAGAATACCCGCCAGACAGTCCTATACAAGCAAGACAACCAATCTTGCCTTAAGTGGGACAATTCCCATCTAAACCCATGCTAGCGTGGAAGATAGACGTTAAACGACAATGATGATGATGATTATGTATGTAAAAGGTAAACAGAAACAACACAACCGGTACAGTATATGGAAGGGATATATTAGGTTAACGTTTGATATAGCAGGAAGAGGGACTTAACGCTTCGGACGCTAGCCCTTCATCAGAAGAAAGAATGAGAAATAAGATAGATTGAGAGGATGAGCGGGTTGGAATTGGAAAAAATGTCTTTAGATAAAAATAACAGGTCCATTCATGTTGACATCTCTTGCAAAACTGTTGGTGCTGGCGTTTTGTGTATGATTTATTTTTTAGAGATGCTGTGCTGAATAGGACCCGTCCCACCCTTGCAAGCAGGGAAAAGCGGACGTAAAATGATGATGATGATGATGATGATGATGATGGAACGCGTCTACCTGAAATGGAAAAAAAAACGTTTCGTAAAAAGAGCTATACTTGTGCACGTGCATAAGCATGTGTGTGTGTGTGCACGCTTATGTGAGAAAGTATACGTCTATGTACTATTAGGTATATGCGCGTGCTTGAGTGTGTGTATGTTTATGTTCTGGATATTTATCTATATATTTTTTCCCCTAATTCCTTTTTGCTCGTTTTTTCAGCCTCACTTTCACATTTCCTAAATTTTGTTTTCAAATCCATATTTAATAAAAACACCATGTTATTTATTCATTCTGACGACTGAAGACAGACATAACATTGCCTTCAAGAAACCACTGGTAAATGAAATAATTATTTGATGTTGTTTATTACATAACTAATAAGCTCTGTAGCCTACATAGACCACTCTTTTTTCTTGTACCTTTCCGACGGAAATACTTCATTTATATATATATATATATATATATATATATATATATATATATATATATATATATATATATATATATATATATATGTATATATATATACATATATATATACATATATATATATATATATATATATATATATATATATATATATATATATATATACATATATACAGGGTGTAGACGATATTTGTTCGCAATTTTCAACTGCTAATTTTATGCAAATTTTTTTTACTTCCGATGTCACTCTTGTCTTCATAAAAACAGTGACTATATTTCCACTATTTATTTTCAGAATAATTGATTATGAATAATTTGTGGAAGAGACACGGAGTTCTTCTTGGAATCCGCGCCGGGAGGACAAATAAGACCAGAAGATCAACTCCCAGAACAACAAGTTGCATGCTGTCTCATCCAAAGATGTGCCCAGAGTCATGCAGACAAAGTTTCCAGCGACAACTTTGGTCTTAGGTGTCGTAAGCAGTCAAGGTGACGTCGTGCCACCTCACTTCTTCCCTGAGGGCCTCAAGCTCAACACCAATGGCTACATCCGCGTTCTGAGCGAGGTAGTAAAGCCATGGATCGACCAGGTAGCTGCAGGTAGGCTGTACGTGTGGCAGCAAGACTCAGCGCCCTGCCATACCAGCCGAAAGACCCAAGCCTGGCTGTCAGAGAACTTCGTCGACCACACTTCACCTGACATCAGGCCCACCAGCTCGCCTGACTACAACCCCCTCGACTTCTTTGTGTGGGGCGCAGTGGAACGAGACACCAACAGATCTAGCTGCAATACGAAAGACGATCTGAAGGCCAGGATCACAAGTGCCTTTAGGGGCCTAAGTCGGGGGACAGTGACGAAGACCTGTAGCTGGTTCCGAGGCCGCCTTGAGGCCATCATGAAAGCCAATGGTGGGTTTATCAAATGAGATCGAAAGAACAAGTCATGAAGAGAAACTGACCCAAGTTTGATCAATAAATCTTAAAAAATAAAACTACTGTGTTATTTTTTCCCAGACAGTAATCTTGTGAACAATGTCGTCCGCACCCTGTATATATATATATATATACAAAACCAGCAGAAGGGGATTTTTTACAACCACTTTCTTAAACACCCTTATCTTGATGTCAACCTTCACCATTTTCTGTGTGTATATATGTATGTGTGTGTGTGTGTGTGTGTGTGTGTGTGCTTTAATTCCTTTAAATCTTCATCAACACTCATTAACACCACACCTCACACCCCAGACACATCCAAATCTCTCTTATATATAGTCACACATCTCAACACAACCTGATCTCAGTTTGACAATCGCCACCGAAAGTTCTCCAACAAAGTTAACGAGGAATCTTTAAAATTCTGCCCACCGAAGTTAACAAAGAACTTACTAGATCTACCAACACATAATATTATAATATTATAAAATTAAATCAAATTATTTAGCACTACAAGTGAAGTCATTCTTTTCCTTTTTTTCAAATCATCATCATCATCATCATCAACGTTTAACGTCCGTGTTCCACGCTTGCATGGGTTTGGATGGGGGTTTTCCCACTTGAGGCAAGAGTGATTGTCTTGCTCGCATAGGACTGTCTGGCGGGTTTTCTACAGCTGGATGCCCTTCCTAACACCAACCACATTTACAGTGTGGGGCTGGGAGGTTTTTACCGTGTTGCCTACACGGCCACATTACAGCGTGGACTGTGTGTCTTTTTGTTGTGACACCTACACGATCTCATTTGTTTCGGCCTGGATGTTGTGGCACCAACATAACTTTACATTGAAGGGGCGGTGTGGATGGGGTGGAGGTGGTGGGACGGGGGTGTATTTTGTTAGAGATGCCTACTGGCTGTAGTAGGTTTTACTTTGTATTTAGGTAAGGCGGGTCTTCTCTATTACTGAGTACCGCCAAAGGTCTCGGTCCAGTGACATTGTCTTGGAGAGGTGTAAATGTGTGAGGTCAGAATTTATCAGCTCGTCCCAGGTTTTTCTGGGTCTGCCTACTCCGTGGCTACCATCTATCTTTATTGCCCTGCACTTTGTTATACAGCTGTCGTCTTTCATGTGCATCACGTGACCATACCAACGTAGCCTTCTCTCGAGTAAACAACATCTGATCCCTCTTATTTCTAATTTTTTCCTTAGTTCGCTTATGCTTTGCCGTTCACGTATGTTACTATTACACATCCAGCGGAGCATGCAAGCTTCGTTCCTCTCTAGTCTGCCTATATCCTCTGCACACAATGCCCAGGTCTCACTGCCATGCAACATTGCTGTTCGTATGCAGGCATCATACAACCTGCCTTTCATTCTTAGGGAGAACCCTTTAGCGGCTAATAATGGTATAAGCTCTCTGAACTTTTTCCAACCAGTTCTGACTCTAGCTACTGTACTTTCAGAGCACCCTCCCCCACTGCTGATTTTGTCGCCCAGGTAATGGAAGCTGTCCACTATTTCTATAGAACCCTCTGCGCAATTGAAAGAGCTAGTATTTTGTGGGCACTTGCTGCTACTTATTGCACCAGCGCACCGGCCACATGTAAAATCTATGTTCTTAGTTAGCTTACCTGTGATCCTACTACATCTTTTATGCACCCATACTTTGCATTTGGGACATAAAATAGAGTTTCTACTTACGCCTTTCCTACACACTGAGCATGGCCATTTCCCAGAAGGGACCAGCGCCTTATTTTCTTTCCTACAAACTAGAACTTTAGTCTTAGCCAGGTTAATTTTAAGGCCTTTTGATTCTAGGCCGTGCTTCCATGTTTGGAATTTCTTCTCTAGCTCGGCCATTGATTCATCTATGAGCGTTAGATCATCTGCGTATAGGAGTTCCCATGGGCAGCCGGTCTTGAACTCCTCTGTTATAGCCTGAAGGGCAATAATAAATAGTAGGGGGCTAAGAACAGAGCCCTGATGGACACCAACTTTTACGCTAAACTCTTCACTATATTCATTGTTAATTCTAACCTTGCTGACTGTTTCTTTATACATGGCTTGTATAGCTCTGACAAGCGATTCGGCAACACCTAGTTTTCTAAGAGCCCACCAGATAATGGAACGGGGGACTCTGTCGAAGGCTTTCTCCAAGTCAACAAAAGCTAAGTATAGGGGTTTACTTTTAGCTAGGTACTTCTCCTTTAGTTGTCGTACAATGAAAAGAGCGTCTGTGGTACTTTTGCCTGACACAAGACACAAACCCGATATTTATATATATATATCTACATACATGCATACATATATATATATATATATATATATATATATATATATATATATATATATATATATATATATCAGATGTTGTTTACTCGAGAGAAGACTACGTTGGTACGGTCACGTGATGCGCATGAAAGACGACAGCTGTATAAAAAAGTGCAGGGCGATAAAAATAGACGGTAGCCATGGAGTAGGCAGACCCAGAAAAAGCTGGGGCGACTTGATAAATTCCGACCTCACACACTTACACCTCTCCAAGACAATGTCACTGGACCGAAATCTTTGGCGTTACACAGTAATACAGAAGACCCGCCTTGCCTAAGTACAAAGCGAAGCCTACAGTCAGTAGGCACCTCTAACAAAAATACACCCCTGTCCCATTACCCCCACCCCATCCACACCACCCCCTTCAATGTAAAGTTATGTTGGTACCACAACATCCAGTCCGAAACAAATGAGGTCGTGTAGGTGTCACAACAAAAAAAAAAACACACAGTCCACGCTGTAATGTGGCCGTGTAGGTAACACGGTAAAAACCTCCCACTCCACACTGTAAACGTGGTTGGTGTTAGGAAGGGCATCCAGCTGTAGAAAACCCGCCAGACAGTCCTATACGAGCAAGACAACCAATCTTGCCTCAAGTGGGAAAATTCCTGTCCAAACCCATGCAAGCATGGAAGATGGACGTTAAACGATGATGATGATGATGATGATGATATATATATACATATAGCTGGGTTTTTTACAGTATACTTTACTAGCTATATATATATATAAACGTTTGAATTTGTAAAGCCAAACAATGCAGGTTTGGACATTGTTTGTCTTTACAAATTCAAACATTTATACCTCATTACACAATGCTTCAAGTGAACTATAACTTCCTCCATATATATATATATATATATAGACAGTAAAGTATACTCTAAAAAACCCAGCAAAAGATATATCTAGATATTATGTCATGAATATAATTTGATAGTCAGAACTAACTAAACAAAAGACATTGAGTGTTTATGTAACACTGTGTTGTGTACAAAGGTTAGATATTATCTTAGCAATGTCACAATAACTAAAAATGTAAACATAAACATAATAATCATATGGAAAGTTTATGTGTAGTTGTGTAACAATAACCCTTATCTCTCTCTCTCTCTATATATATATATATATTGGAGTCAACTCATATTCAATATATATATGTGTGTGTAAGTAAAAGGTAAACAGAAATAACAACACAATCGGTACAGTATATGGAAGGGATATATTAGGTTAACGCTTGATATAGGAGGAAGAGGGTCTTAACGTTTCAGACGCTAGTCCTTCATCAGAAGAAAGAATGAGAAATAAGATAGATTTAGGGGACTGGCGGGTTGGAATTGGAAAAAATGTCTTTAGATAAAAATAACAGGTCCATTCATGTTGACATCTCTTGCAAAACTGTTGATGCTGGCGTTTTGTGTATGATTTATTTTTTAGAAAAGTGGATGATGGAGCGCGTCTACCTGAAATGGAAAAAGAAAACGTTTTGTAAAAAGAGCTATACTTGTGCACGTGCGTAAGCATGTGTGTGTGTGTTATTATACATCTGTACAAAGCTAAAAAGAAATGTGTGTGCATGTAAGTGCGAAGCTGTGAGCAATAGTATGTTAATATAAGGGTGTGTATGTGTGTATACAGAGCTTTGAAGGGAAAAGTGGAGTGAGCATATATAGTCGGTCTTTATTAGTTATAAGAGAAGATGTTAATGATCAAGAGAGAGCGATAGGAATCTAGGGGTGAATGTACAAGCGCGTGTGATAATGGACGGGGTATTAAAGAAATTGGGGAGGTGAGTTGAATCCAATATATATAGGAACAAGTAGGACCCCGACGGCTGAGCTCAAGCCGTTTCAACGGCTAATCCAGAATTAGCCGTCGAAACGGCTTGAGCTCAGCCGTCGGGGTCCTACTTGTTCCTATTACCCACTCTACTACCCTAAGTATTGAGTACTTTGGTGCGTTATGGTCCATCTGGTTCCTTACCACATCTCCTTCGTTATATATATATATATATACCGTCAATATATCATCACAATTTTTTCATTTTTTCCTGCTAGCAAGAGTTGGCTCTCTCATCACAGACCGGTCAGCACTCAAGTAGAACCGCTGACCACCAGGTGGGCAAGCAACCTGACATACATGCTGCATTCTACCAAATGCTTTTTATCATGGAATCAACAAGTTGTCATGTCCTTAACACAGATGAAAAATCTCAAACCTTTGTTTGGCAGGTTTTGCATGGTTGAACGCTCTTCCTATTAACGACTACTTTACAGAGTGTACTGAGTGCATTTAAGATATAGATCACCAACTGTAGGAAGGTTGTTATGTCTATGGCAGGTACACAAGAGGTGTAGTAGGATAGAAGGTAGCTTATCAGAAAAGTTAAACTTTGCATGTAGCAGATGCAGAGGGATAGTTAATAGTAAGAGCATCAGTAAAATAATCGTTTTCCAATCCCAGGAAGGCTCCATAGAAGTGGTAGCTTCTGCTACATAATTGATCAAATTAGTTTGTGAGGAGGCTTCATGGAGAGCATAGTAGCTAGAGAAAAAACAGGATGGAAAAAGTTCAGGGAGCTACTACCTCAGTTGACAATAAAAGGTTTCTCTCTATAAAAGAACGGCTGACTGTATGATGCCTGTTTTTGAAGTATGCTGTTGCATGGTAATGAGACATGAGCAATAAATACAGAGGATATGCAAAGGTTAGAGAGAAAGGAAGCAAGTATGTTCTAAGGCAGGCATGTCAAACTGATGGTCCTCCGAGGGCCACATGGGTGACATGTGTTGGGGGGTGGCACACATGACAACTAATTGCGCACATTACAACTAATTTAAAAAAATTTATATTACAAAGATAAAACATGCTCGCGCTGTAAAAACCTTTGTGTGAGCCACAGGTGTGCTTGTAAAGGGCCACATGTGGCCTATGGGCCGCCTGTTTGACATGCCTGCTCTAAGGTATGTGTAGTGCTAATGTGTACGAAGAACAAAGCATGGAGGAGCTGTGAAAAAAAGTTGGGTATAAGAGGAATCAGTTATAGCACACAGGAGAGAAGACTGCACTGGCATTGCCATGCGATGCATATGAATGATGATCGTTGAGTGAAGAAGTGTCAAGAAATTCCAATGGAAGGAATCTACAATAGCGGAAGGCCAAGGAAGACCTGAGCAGAGTTTATGAGAGCTGATCGCAAATTCCTGAAGGTCACAGTCAAGTTGACAAAGGACTGTGATGGGTGGAGGGATATGTTGAAAAAGACCTGTCCAATCCATGCAAGCATGGAAAAATGAACATAAAACAGTGATGATGATGATGATGACACAACTAAAGAGTCCCCTAAACCTTTTGTTTGGCAAGTTTTCTATGATTGAATTCCCATCCTATCACCATCTACTTTACAGAGTGTATTGGTTGTATTTATCACATTGAACACTAATACTAAAGAGGTTACCATGCTCCTGACACAACTAAAAAGTCTTCTCAAACATTTTGGCATGGTTTCTACAGTGGGATGCTCTTCCTGTTGCCAATCACCTAACAGGGTGAACTGGATGCATTTTTAAAGGGATAAAGGTGGTATACATATAAAATCGCATGTGGAAAGGGTCCACAATCCCCAAAACAAAAAACATGTGTTGATCCATTTTCTAAGGGAGGTGACTCTTGTTTAATAATATGAATGTTTCTGATACTGTGTGTGTGCATTCTTTTGTTTATAATTTAACTCAATTGATAATGTGTTGTATGTTTTTGAAAACTGTGACTTGTGTGACTTGCAGAAAAGAATGTTTATGTGTTGGAATTATGGCAGTCTGTGCTGACTGGGTGTCGGCTGTGGGTCTTCCTTGAAGAAAGCAGGTATCTCTTGAGTCTTGAGGTGTAATCAGCTCTTGATCACCTTGTTCTTGGAGTTCAGGTATTTTTTTGCAATGAATTCAATCCCAGTAAAATCCTCTATTTTTCACTCAGGCAGAGGGAACATGTTTTTTTTCCTTTGATGCATGGTCTGGACAATTCTAGGATTCTCCATTTTATATTATGGAGGAAAGGTCTCCTTTATTTTAACTGCCAGTTTGTAGAGAGCAGTGAAAGATATGTGGGCATGGTACAAGATGGTTTTAAACAACGATACTATTCTAATGTCCTTTAGGAACCCTAAAATGAAAACCACCATGGCCTTGGAAAAAATGTCTGAAAAGGACAGTCTGTTAGAAAACCAATATTATTGGAAATATATATACTGTAGTACAAATTTGGTATAAATATCCAAAGGTTAGAGCATTCAGTCCATAGGACGAGTTAAGTATTAGTTACAACAGTGACATGTACAGGTACTTAGGTTTTGTTGGAGTCATCATCATCATCATCGCCGTTTTACGTCTGTTCTTCCACGCTAGCATGGGTATTTACACCAACTCATTCAGTCTATCATATAAATGAAAATGGCTTCACACCATTGAAATTTTGGAAAGTATATGAGAGTTCCAAGGGTAGGTAAATAGACACATCCCTTGAATAATGTAAGTGAAAAGGGAGGTAACTATAAAAAAAATCTAAGGTAGGCAACTTGTGTTACACAAAGAGCTCAGTGGTTAAATTAAAAAAATCAAAGAAAATAAATTCAGTTAATCTGGTCTAGACCATTATTTTAAAAACAAATTTTGCTTTATGAGGACAGTGACTGAAGCAGTCGAGATGGGTATTTAAGCAGCATTTCCCTGAAGCCAGTTGCAAGAGTATATTCCACTTCTCTGAGTTACACAGCTGGCAAAATTTTGTCCCATTGATATAGAGGGTGGATTTTTCCAGTATCCTCCATTTAATGGAGAATGCTATACTGTTATTTTTGAGGTTCCACACATGGTTCATTAGCTGAGTGGTATGTTTTTGTCAGGGTCTCTGAAGATTGTTTTGCAGTTCAGGAAACAGCTTTTGAACCAGCTCTTAGACATTCCTACATATGTCCAGGCTGCAGTTTGGTTGTTCTGGTTGATGGAGGTTACCTCTGTTTCATATATCACTGCCGGAATATTTCACTGTTGATCCAGAAGGCATACCTCTGGCCTTCTGCATGAGCATTTGTAATGTGGAAGGCTTTTACATTTGTTGGTGATGTTATGTTACTGGTACAAGAGTAGCTTATTTTCACTGTATGGCTGTTGAATATTTGTCAGTATTTATTTCCTAAGGAAAGTTAAAATCTAGGAGGGCTAGGCATTTTCTATTCACTTTAGTCTTCACATTGAGCATGAACCACATGACGGCTTTGTCTAGGTTTTTTTCTTGTTAGATATAGGGCGGTAATCTGGAGAGTAAGTGATTCTCTCCAGAAACTGCTGTTGCTTAGGGCTGTCCTGTCAAAGATGGATTTGCTAGAAGAGAGGTTTAATACCCTCATGCTGATGTTATTAATGAGATTTTTAAAAATTATAGGGGGGTGATTAGAGTCCTTATGAATGTACCTAAGTTTTTCACTAGGTTTGTGGAATAGTCTGTATGTGTGTGTACATAGGTCTAAATTAACGTTTAGGAAGTTAACACTGGTGAGGTTGGTAATATTGTAATTTTTAGTCCTACATTGTTGAAGGTAGTAATCAGGTTTCTTCTAAAAGTGTCAAGGTCATGGCCACTTTTATGACATGATAATGCCAGATCATCATCACAATATAAGCCCCTATGGAAGTCAGGGAATTTCTTATGTAGTGTATTTAAGATAAAAAGGCTCACCAAATCGCATATATCAGCAGTCAAATCATCCCATCAGCACATTGAATAGGTCATTGTAAGTGGATTTCTTTATCCAGTGGTCCACATTATTGAAGAGGAGGGTTTTCTTACAGTAGGATATTACTAACCAGTCTAACTTGTATATATTGGTGTAATAGCTTGTAAGGCCCTATCAAAAAGATCCTGGATATCAAAGGCTACAAGTCAACTATATCAAATTGTGTAAACTTAGCCTTCTTAAAGTGTTTGAGAACATTAAACCAATGTATAACTACTTGACTATTATCCCACTGTTTAAGATTGGACTGTTGTATAATGGCTCTATTAATTTTTCTAAGTATGTCTTTAATAACAAGTCCAAATTCTGTTTTAGCAGTTGGTTTATTAAAGTCATCTTTATGGTCCTTAAGTGTAATATAAGCCTCTTTCCTAGCTAAGCATTCTAACTTGCTGTTTACTTTGAGGGTGGTGACTACAAACTTCACCTCATCATTGATGGCATGGTAAATAGCAGGGGTCAGCTTTTTTATATTTAGACTGTATGGTCTTGTTCAGAAGTTGGTTGTGGGTAGAATGATCAAGTTCATAAAGATTGTTTGTTTTATCAGATATGATGAAGGTTTTATTAGAAGATCTGACGTTTTTATGTCTCCACTTAGTTTATTCTGCAAGGAGTTGGGGTGTTTGTGGAGAAATATGCTAGCAACTAGATTAAGAAAATCAGCTTATAAAGGAGTGGGTAATTTATAGGTGGGTAATTTATAGACTTCAGATTGAAAATATTGGCTGAACTTGATGGTTTCCCTTCAAGGCCTGTGCCCTCCATCTCAATCACTTGACCACATCTTTAACCTTTTGAAGGTGGAGCTTAGAATGAGTCCTGTTTGATGGGGTCAGTATATTTTTCAGAGAGTAATCAATCTCTTGGAACTCCATTTTCACGTTGTGTCAGGTATTCAGATATATAGAGTGCTCAATAGAAATAAAGGAGATCTTATTGGCAACATGACCCTCCCAAAGTATAACAATATCGGTTTCAACACACGTTTTCAGATAACGAAATATATATATGTTGGACTTCCAACAAATTAAATACCCCTTCTACTTATATATATATATATATATATATATATATATATATATATATATATGTGTATATATATATATATATATATATATATATATATATATATATATATATATATACATATATATGTATGTATATATATATATATATGTATATTATATATATATATATGTATGTATATATATATATATCATCATATCATCATTTTACGTCCGCTTTTCCCTGCATATATATATATGTTAATATATATATATAGGTATGTATATATATAAATGTATATATATATATATATATATATATATATATATATATATATATATATATATATATATATATATATATATATGTATATATATATATATATATATGCATTTATATGTGTGTATATATATATGTATATATATATGTATATATATATGTATGTATATATATATATATATTATGTCAGGTCACCAGTTGGTGCTACTGGTAACATGTATCCCAGTACAACCTGTCCCATGGTTGGGTAGTTGGCGACTAAACTGGCAACCCCACGAAGGTTTCTTGGTGAGGAGGGTGACTTTGGACATCCTGCAGGACTAAAAAGAAAACCTGTCAAAGGCAAAGGAGCTCTTCAGAGTCAATGGCCATCCAAAATCACCAAGAGAGATGACCCCTTACCCTTTGTTAAGGCAGAATTCTAGGAGAAGGAAAACTCTGATGTAACACCTGCAACCCTAATGGTATCCAATGATGTTGACTTGTTCTTCTTTTTGGTAAATATCATCTTGGTTAAGAGAGTGGGACTGGCTTTGTGCAGTGCCTTTGCTCACTATAAAAGCTTCACGGCACAAGCATTCCTTTATATCTGGAGATCTCTCTGCACTTGTCATCACATGGTACCATGGGCCCAGCACTACGTGTCAATAATTGTCACAAGTGTAGTGTTTCTACCAGAGTTTTCAAGTCGCTGGCTGGACTAAAAAGTCACACTTGTTCAGTGTATCGGTAGGGGTTCTCCTACATGGATATAAAGTAGTGGCTATACTCGAAAACAAGTTGGCAGCCACCATATATATATATATCATCATCATCATCATTTTACGTCCGCTTTTCCCCGCTTGCAAGCCTTGGACAGGTCCTATTCAGCACAGCATCTCTCCACTTGTCACGGTCTTTTTATCATCTCCTCCGTGAGATTCAGGGATCTGAGATCTGCTCTTACCACCTCCGCCCATGTTTTTTGTGGTCTACCACTACTGCATCTTCCTTCTACTGGGATTTTTTACCCAGTGGTCATCCTCCATGTGCATCACATGTCCATACCATCTCATATATATATATATATATATGCATATATATATATATATATATATATATGCATATATATATATATGCATATATATATATATATATATATATATATATATGCAAAGACACATATATATGCACATATACATATATCATCATCATCATCGTTTAACGTCTATTTTCCACGCTAGCATGGGTTAGACAGGAATTGCCCCACTTGAGGCAAGATTGGTCGGGTGACTGTGTCTCGCATGTATAGGACTATCTGGCAGGTTTTCTATGGCTGGATGCCCTTCCTAACACCTACCGCATTTACAGTGTGGACTGGGAGGTTTTTACCGTGTTACCTACACAGCCACATTACAGCGTGGACTGCGTGTTTTTTTGACACCTACACGATCTCATTAGTTTGAACTGGATGTTGTGGTACCAACATAACTTTACAGGAGTATGGGATATCAAGGCAGCAAGAAGCTGAACATCAATCCCATATTCCTGCACAACCTTCCACAGCAGGTCTCGAGGAACGTAGACATATGCCTTCTCCAGGATGACAAAACAAGAATATACTTCTTGGCAATACTCCCATGATTTCTGAAATACCTGCCTCAGTGCGAATATTTGGTCAGCTGTGCTGTGTCCAGTACGAAAACGACACAGTTCATTAGCTAGCCGGACTCAACAATTTCCCCGCATCTCTTTGCCAGAAACTTAGCACAGGCTTTACCAGGGAGGCTTAACAAGGAGATCTCTCTATAATTGGAACAATCTCTCTTGTCTCCCTTTTTGAAAATTGGGATTATCACTCCCAATTGCCATTGCTTAGGTGCCTTTCCAGTGACCCAGGCCACCCAGCACACACAAGTCAGCCAGAGAATACCTTCAAAGCCAATATACAAAATTGGGGGAAGAAGTTTAAGACATACAGGACAGTGGAGAAACTCAATACAATATCTGAGGACTGTCCTACCAACTCTTGATGACCTAGGGAGTGTACACAAGGAAATTGACATGGTCTGAAAGTCTGTTGAACAGACTAATAATGGGTCTCTCCACAGAAACTTGCAAAAAGATTGTCAAAGAGAATCTTAAGAAGTACCTCTACTGAATACAGACTAAACAAAAGCTTACTAAGACAAACAGAAAGGTTATAGCTGAGAAAATACTGGAGAAGATAGAAAACAACCCCAATTTTATGAATCTACTGTGGACCTCTGATGAAGCCCACTTTCACTTGGAGGGGAAGATCAACTCTAAGGATAATGTGTTCTGATGGTCAAAGAAACCCACTGAAATCTCTCCACTTGGCTAAATGTACTACCTGAGCTGTAATTTCTAAGAGAAGGTTCATTGACCCATTCTTCTTCAAGGAAAATGGTATCACTGCTACAGTCTCAAAGGAATGCTATGTGGAGATCTTGGAAGACTTCAAAAAGGAGTTACAGACTCTCTCTAATGAATAAGTTCTGGTTCCAGCAAGATAGGACAAGCCTGCACAGCTCTAATGAGTTGCAAGAATGGCTGAAAAATAACTTTGGAAATTGTGTGATCAGTTTAAAAAATGGTTTTGAATGGGCCCCACACAGCTCTGATTTAAGATCCCAGATTTCTTTCTTTGGGGTTATCTGAGGGATAAGTTATATGTCAACAACACACAGAACCATCACCGAGCTAAAGGAAACATCAGGGAGAAGATCAGAACCATCACTAGGTCTGTTTGTAAAGACGTTATGCTAAACTTTATCAAATTTGAGACCTATTATCAAATTATTAGAATCATTAAAGCACGGGGCAAAATGTTTTACAGCCTTTGTTCTGGCTTTTTGCATTCTGAGTTCAAATTCCTCCAAGGTCAACTTTGCCTTTCATCCTTACAGGTTCACTAAAATAAAGTACCAGTCAAGTACTGAGATTGATATAATTGGCTTTCCCCTTCTCCCAAATTTGGTTGAAGTTCATTTATGTTTATTGCCTCTGTGATTTGTCTAAACATTGCATCTTTTCTGTGTGTAGATTCTATTTTTATCTCTATGTTCTCTAATTTTCCCTTATGTTCTATTTTAGCATGTTGGTGGAGTATTGATGAGTCTTTTCTGGAGTTCTCGCCAGTGTTCATTTAATTGTTCTCCTATGCTACGAGCTGTCTCACCTATGTACATTATATTCTTATTTTTACATTGTCCCTCAGTACATCTTATGCTATATACTATGTTTCTAGTTTTACAGTTAATATGGGGACTTAGCTTACAGATTATGCATTTCCTATCTATACAGATTATGCATTTCCTATCTATACAGAGAAGTCTTTGAAAAGGGTATGTATTACTAATTAGTGTTTTTGTGGAGGTACCTGGTCTTTCCACTATCTTAATATTTAGTTTAAGTTTATCTAGGGCCCTTCTAAATTTACCATGACTTTATTTTATTAACCTTATTCCTAGTTCTTTGTATTCTATTCCAAAATTTGTTCCTATACAAGGGGCAGGTCCCATTTGTATCATTATTTACCATTTTTTCCCATTTGGTTCTGGCTCCTCTCTATATACTCTGATTTTGTCTCTCTGATTGTAACCATAGAACTGCATATGGTGGATGAAGTGTTGTATGTATCTCTCTAGTTCTTTGGGGTTGCACATGCGGGACACGTTCCTCATCACCCTTACTAAATCCGCAATCAGTATGTTGATTTTGGTGTGATCTGAAACAGCTGAGTTTCGGTGGATCAGGTATTTAGAAGTCATGGGTTTGGCATAATGGGAATGGAGGATTTGTTTTTTGTTATTAATGGTTTCTAACCAGAGTTTTGTGTCTAGTACAGGTAATCGATGGTTGAGGTGTTTGCTTGTGTAGTCTATAGTAACTTTAATACTCTGGTGGATGGAGTTAGCTATTTGCTGGATGCTTTCCTGGAAGCGAAACCTAGTCAGTAGGCACCTCTTAATCAAATATACACCCCAATCCACTACCCCTACCCTATCCTCCCACTCCCATCAACACCACCCTCTCTCTGTAAAGTTGGTGCCACAACATCCAGTCCAAATAAATGAGATGAGATCGAGATCGTGTAGTTGTCACGACAAAAAAACACACAGTCCACGCTGTAATGTGGCCGTGTAGGTAACATGGTAAAAAGTTGCCAGTTCCACACTGTAAATGTGGTTGGTGTTAGGAAGGGCATCCAGCTGTAGAAAACCTGCCAGATAGTCCTATATGAGTGAGACACGGTCACCCGACCAACATTACCTCAAGTGGGACAACTCCCGTCTAACCCATGCTAGGGTGGAAGATGGACGTTAAACGAAGATGATGATGATATATATATACATACAGATGGAGGCACATGGCTTAGTAGTTAGAGCATTGGGCTTGCAATCGAAAGGTTGTGAGTTCAATTTTCAGACCGGTGTGATGTGTTGTTTCCTTGAGCAAGACACTTTATTTCACATTGCTCCAGTTTACTCAGCTGTAGAAATGAGATGATAGGACTGGGGCCCATATCATTTCACTGCAAAGTGGTCGTGGAGGTGCCACAGCAAAAAAGCACCCAGCACTCACTGTAAATGAGGTTGGTGTTAGGAAGGGCATCCAGCTGTAGAAATCAAGCCAGTATCAGTTCCCATCCCACCCTTGCAAGCAGGGAAAAGCGGACGTAAAATGAAATGATGATGATGATGATACATATACATATACATATACATATATACATATATATACATACATATGTATATATGTATGTACATATATATATACATACGTATATATATATATACATACATACATATATATACATACATAGATACATATATATATATACATAAATACATATATATATACATACATAGATACATATATAAATACAAACATATATATATATATATATATATATATATATATATATACACATATATATATATACATACACATATATATATATATACATACACATATATATACATTGATATATATATATACACACATATATATATACATACATCATCCTCCTCATCATCATCATCGTTTCACGTCCATCTTCCTAACACCAACCACGTTTACAGTGTGGACTGGGAGGTTTTTACCGTGTTACCTACACGGCCACATTACAGCGTGGACTGTATGTTTTTTTGTCGTGACACCTACACGCCCTCATTTGTTTCGGACTGGATGTTGTGGTACCAACATAACTTCACATTGGAAGAGGTGGTGTGGATGGGGTGGGGGTAGTGGGGCCGGGGTGTACTTTTGTTAGAGGTGCCTACTGACTGTAGGTTTCGCTTTGTACTTAGGCAAGGCGGGTCTTCTGTATTACTGTGTAGCGCCAAAGATCTCGGTCCAGTGATATTGTCTTGGAGAGGTGTAAGTGTGTGAGGTCGGAATTTAGCAAGTCGTCCCAGGTTTTTCTGGGTCTGCCTACTCCGTGACTACCGTCTATTTTTATCGCCCTGTACTTTTTTATACAGCTGTCGTCTTGTATCTATACATATATATATATATATATATATATACATATATATATACATATATATATATATATATATATATACACATATATATATACACATATATACATATAAATATATATACATATATATGCATACATACACATATATATGCATACATATATATATATATATATATATTAGATATATTCACACACACATCTATATATATATATACACTCACACACGTATATATATAGCAGTATGAAACTCTCTGGAGAGCCGGACAGCAAATCTTGAAAGAACGCCCCTCCCCTCATATATTCATTTATATATAAACGTGTTTATATATATACATACATACACACACATGCGTCTGTACAGTATACTAAAAATAATAACGAGAAGGATGCTATGGGTTCGATAGAGACAATAGGAGGACAAAATACGTGAGGACAGACGGCATGTAACGAATAATATAACATAACATAAAATAATATATATATAATACATATATATATAAATTAATAAAAATGTCTAAAAACAACGAAAAAAACAATACAGTAGCGACTGCGCAGACAGACGGTTAAGATCACGTGCTACGGTGACGTCAATTTTTCGCCTTCTTCCAAGGGCTTGTCGTCTCCCTTTCTTCCGTCACTCTCTAGCCTAGAGAAGAAGAAGGATGTTTTGTTCCACCTTACTGAATAGTTTGTAATCATGGCAGAGAGGGGAAGCGATGCTGGAGGAAAATTACTGATTCTTTACAACAACGAGAAGAGATATAACAACAACAATAATATCAATACATCTATCTCTACTACTGGAGTCATAGTGACAACACGTTTGGAACACTTGCCTACTACCACCTTCACCAACACCTCTAATATTCCTGTTACAGCATCATCATTGATATTATTATTATTACTGTTGACAACGTCAACTGTGGCTGCTAATAATATTTTGCTTTCTCTTTTCTGTGTTCACAGTAGTCTGTTGCGAAATTACCAGAGTCAGCGTCGTTGTGTTTAGACTCTTTTTGCTGAACACAACCATTACCACCACCGTTAGAACACAACACACACACTTTATATATATATAAACAAATACACTTTCAATCTATCTATATATCTTTGTTAAAAAAAACAAAACAAAAAACACGCACTGTCTGGGATATATTATATCAATATATAAATAAATATAAATATTTATTTACATATAAATATATATATTTATTAAGAAATAAATTTATATACACACATTTGTGTGCGCGCGCGTGTTAGTGTATGAATGGTCTGACTATATATGCGTACATATATATATATTTATAAACGGTTTAAGCTGGACACAAATATAGAACTATATTCACATTTAGTGCACCGAAGGTAGTGAAAAAAATTTATATATATATATGAAGTCGTAATTTCTTTGAAAAAGGCATTCTTGTGCTGTGATTATATATATATATATATATATATATAATTCTTGGTTGCTTTGAAAAAAAAAAATTTTTTAGTAAATAACCTTCTTCCGTATACCAAACAACGAAGACTTGTGTAAGGTAGACAGACACGTATGCTAGAGGCATTCTGAATGGATTTAGTAGACATAAACATATCTAAGGCATGTATGTTTAGCATTAAACGGAAGAGGGAAGGGTAACGATTGAAATGTGTTGGTTAGATGTCTAGTAAAGCTGTTATTAATATCTGACCGACAGAAGAGAGAGAGAGAGAGAGAGATCTTACACATAAATATATATTATATATATATATATATATATATATAAAAATATGGGAGCTAAACAAAGCTCAACTGGCCCTCGTATGAGGACATATTCGGGCAGTGGCCAAAGTGGGCCAAGTACAGGCAATGCTGGCCATTCTGGAGGTGATTTGGCTGTTGTTGCAGGTTCTGCCGGAGCAGGTCAGGCCACAGCGGCCAGAGCCCGAGCTCGAAGCCTAGGCAGTTTTCATCCATCTGCGGGACATTCACCTTCTCTTAGTATACCAAATAACAACGGAACTGGCGGAGTTAGCGGTGGAATAAGTTTGTTAGGGGCAATGTCTCCGGACTCGGATTCCAGCACACCAGAGGATGCACCGTTCGGACGTTCTTTCACACATTCTTTGCCTGTGCACTTGTCTTTCTTCACGGGTACGTAGTCACTTATTTACTTCACTTTCTATATCATACATAAATGCATCTTTCATCATATATAAATGCATCTTTCATCATATATAAATGCATCTTCCATCATATATAAATGCATCTTCCATCATACATAAATGCATTTTTCATCATACATAAATACATCTTTTGTCATACATAACTGCATCTGAAATATATACTTCAATTCAGCCCTATATTATACATAAATGCATATTTTACTACTACGACCAAACCCTGATATAATAGTAAAATATTAGATAAATTTGACGAAATACAACACACATACTAAGGAATACTTCGTTTTAAGATCGCAGACAACTTCCGGTAAATGACAAATTCTAAGAAAAATATTTATGATCGTAATCTACACCTTCGGAAATGTATTTCTTGCAATATATGCATTATTAAGAAACTTACAAGACAACAGTCAGGTGGGGTACTAAACTATATACATATATACACATAAAAATTGTATGTGTAAATATATATATATGTGTGTTATATTTATATGTATATACATAAAATCAGGTGGGGGAGAGGGTACTAAACTAGTTATGTCATCTTATTTGTGTGTGTGTGTGTGTGTGTGTGTGTGTGTGTGTGTGTGTGTGTGTATAATGTGCATAACTACGTATATAATTTACCGTCTACCATGTATGTATATAATGATTCTAATGTTTATTTTTATTTATTTTCCTGGCACCTATGTCATGACCTTTCGTCTATTTGCTTATTAGATATTATATTGTATGAACAATTTGGGTATTAGTTGCGTTGCTTAGTTAGATTCTAAGCTCAAGCTTGGTGACAATGGCACCATCAACATTGGTCTGACTCAAAAGTACGTTCCTCGTCGGCAACACGTATTTGAGTATAAATGTCTATTTGTCTGTCTGTTGGTAAATATTTAAAAAATAAATATGCAAAAGTACTGCACTCTTGGCTTCTCTCTTTCTCTTTCTTTCTCTCTCTCTGATTTCTACAGGACTAGAACTGTTTCATTCATATGATTTCATAGTAACGAAACAGATCTAGTCTGTAGAAGTCATTTCTATACATGTAATATATATATATATGTGTGCGCGTGTGTATATATATGAATCTATGTATAATGGTTTATTTTTTATTATGTCTAAAACATCGTTCGATCGCTTCTATCATGTCATAATAAAATAATCAGCTAGTTGTTTCAATATTAGCTCCAGCAAAATGCAACGTGAGTTGGTTGCTTAAATATGTGGAACAGACACACACACACCGATATAGAAACAAACCGACAGACATACGCGCACACACTCTTAGACAGGCGTGTCTTGCACACAATCACACACACAGACGTCTGTCAGTCTTGTAATGTCAAATCGCCTTTCTCTTTGATTTATCATTTTCGAAACTGAAGACCAAAGCAAAACCCTTCAGATAACTTTTAAAAATTTCAAGTACTTGTTATCACTATCATTGTTGTTTATTTCTTTCGGGCACTGTTGTGGTATAATAAATAATGTGTAAATGTTTTTAAAACGATATACAATCAACTCGCACCATGTGTACAAGGAATATATATAGACATACGTACATACCAGACTAGATATTGTTTTGTGATAGCTAGCTCACGTATTTAGCTTCCTGTTTAAATTGAGCTGATTATATATATATATATATATATATATATATATATATATATATATATATAATGTCATACAGGCCCTATAAGATGGTTTATTTGTATATATTGAGGGTAGCCAGTTAAATTTGATAGAGAAAGAAATCCACATTTTTTCAAAATTACGTAATTTACACGCATGTATAGTTGTTATTGATTTGTATCATGGTGTACTCATCATTTGATATATATATATATATATATATATATATATATATATATATATATATATATATATGTGTGTGTGTGCGTATATATTTGTATATATATATGTGTGTGTGCGTATATATTTGTATATATATGTGTGCGTATATATTTGTATATATATATGTCTATATATATACATACACACCTACATGTGTGTGTGTGTGTGTGGATGTGCAAGAGTGTAATGTAATATAAGTGAATAATATATGGCACATGTGTGAATATTCTATAATGTACAAACGTATATACAACCAGTCAGCACACGCACCACGCACTTAACCATTGCTTCTTCCTCTTACCCTCTCCCTCTTTCATCACCTTCATCTTTTGATAAAATAAGATCTATATATCTATCTTCAAAACAGATTCTTGCTTAAAGAAGCTATTTACTACCAGTTTTACTAATAAAACTGAAGCAGCCATCGATTTAGCTTTCGTAATATGTCTAATATGCTTAATACTTAAATATACAATACTTGCTTCTCTTGCGTTGGATTAAGAGATACATGCGATTTATCTCGCCTCTTGCCTTGAATATTAATAACTTTATTTGGCTGTATTTCAGTTTATTTTTTCCTAGAATAGATATCTAAAATGTTTTTTAATGAACTCAATTTCTCTTCGTCTCGGTTTGTTTCTATAGGGTAAAGGTTTATTTTATAATTATTAAAATTAATTTCTTTCTACGTGGTAGTTTATGTATATGTGTGTGTGTGTGTATATATATATATATATATATATATCCAACGAGTTTGTTTTTACTCGAAACCTTTTTCCTTTTCCTTCCTCTTCTCTCTTTATTTCATCTTTTATTTCTCATTCTCTCTTCTGATGGAGGACTAGTGCTCGAAACCTAAAGACTCTTTTCCTACTACATCAAGCGTTAAACTAACATATTTCTTCATTGTACTGTGACGTTTGCTTTGTTTCTGTTTACTTTTTGCATTTATAAGATTAGGTATTCTGTGTATGTAAACGTACATATACTGTTTGTGTGAATGTGCCTGACTTGGTCAGTGTGCTTGGCTCATGATCGTAAGGTTGTTAGTTCGATTCCTGGCGGCGTGTTGTATCCTTGAGCAAGACACTTTATTTCATGTTGCTCCAGTCCACTCAGCTGGCGCAAACGAGTTGTACATGTTATTCAAAATGTTACGCTGAATCTTCTCTTGAATTGCATTATGGATACACGTGCCTGTGGAATGCTCAGTCACTTGTACAATGATATTTACAAGCAGGCTGTTCCGTTGTTCGAACAACTGGTACAATCATCATCGGAACTACAGAACTTCCAACATACACCTACACACACACATAATATGGGTGAATTGTACTACTATTGTATCAACTGAATCTATGCTAATTTGTGTTAGTTCTTTGTTATATTTGTGGTGCCAACAACAGCTGTGTATACCTCCTGCATTAAATAGTCCTCGACTGGGCGGCCACATATAAGTTGTCTGTAGCTTCTTCTGTTGAATTACATTGACATAATATTTATTTTATTGGCTTTAAATTGTTGCTCCCATAACCTCCCATTTTATACAAGACAATGAGTGAGTTTTTTTGGGGTGTGTGTGTGGGGTGTGTGGCTGTCTGACACTGTCTAAAAAATCTTGGGACCTGACAACTTAATTACTACAGATCCACCTTAAACTTCTATTATTGTTTGCTATCCAGAAAACCTTTCAATCACTTCGATATTATCTCATAAGGGCTGGTGTTAGGGTTTTGTTGGCTTTAGCTTAACAACAATAATCATTTTGAGGTGAATTTTCCTGCCAAAGCATGCTTTAACTTTGCTGACCCCAGACAGGAGCAGATTAAGCTTGCTTTGGGTCCCTGGTTCATAATTTCATTGGGGTCCTTCAAATATTGCTGCCTACGACACACATGGATACGGTGTAACTATTCTTAACCAGATACATACTGGCCCTATGATAAGCTTCATACTCATCATGGGGGTCCTTTTTTGTCGCCTCCTATACAACACGCATTGATATGGTGTACCTTTTCTAAATTGGATACGCAGTGATGTTATGTTTATGATAAGGTAAAAAAGATGCATTTGAATTATTTTGATTAAACCACAAGAGTTTTGCCTTCTTACAACAGTTAAGTGGAGGAAGCTGAGATATGTTAATGTAGCAAGATCCAATGTCCTTGCAAAAATATCCTTCAAGGAACTGTGGAAGTAAATATAGGCAGACAAAGAAAAAGAATGAACTGTCAAATCCTTAGCAGAAGTCCAACAGATGGGGAAGACTGGTGTCCCTAAGATTACATCAGGGGTTGAGAACATACAAGTATATTAATTAGTGACTGAACATGAGCTGTCCTTAATAAGCACAGATCTGTTTTAACTAAACAATACTAAGCAAGAAATGATTTTTTTTTTTTTTTACTGTTTAGTCAGGGAGGGAAAGGCAGTACCCATTACTATTTTCAGGGTCTGTGCGACTGTCAGGAAGGAGATAGGTGGTAGTGCTGGTACCATGGTAAAATGCTTCCAGTACATAGTCAAAAAGGTATCCTCTGACTGAACACGAATCTGAATGATTACACTCACGGGCCAGGTGTTGGTGTTAAACTGGGTGATGGAATACATTTACCACACAAGATGGCCGCATCAGGATTTGAACACAGATTGTAGGGTGTAATTTGAGGGAGATTTGGATACTATTTTTATCAGGGCCATATTCAAAAGGCTGATTAGGAGTGCATCCTTTTTCTTCTATAATGGAGTGAAAGATTGAAGTGCTAGGGAGCCCCTCAGAATAACTGAAAACCTAAGAGGCTCAGCTTTGGATTAATATGACCCAGATTTGTAGGTTGATTGACCACAGAGGTGTTACTTGCAGAAGTAATGCTTTTATAGAGATATTGGCAGGTAATTAACCCTTTTGATGCCAATTTGTCTGAAACTGCTGCTGGTTCTATGATACTAAATTGTTTATTTGAAAGTGGTTATATTTATCTAAAAACCTCCATGATAATTTTATGCTAGAAGTTGTTACATTTGAAATGGAGCTCTTCTTTTTTTTCTTTTCCTTTTTCTTTCTTTTTCTTTTTTCTTTTTCTCTTTTTTTCTCAAAAGCTCCTTCCAGCTAGTCCTGTCAGAAGCAACTGATTCGGCTAGTTTCCCAAGTGAGATCAGCCAAGTTCATGGATGTTATTCAACCATCTTGCTTGGGGTCTACCTCTGCGTCTCCTACCAGTTGGTTTTGCCTGTAATTCTGTCCAGTGATTCTTTCACAAGACATTCTAACTACATGCCTGTAATATCGGAGCTGTGATGCCTCAATTCGGAGAAGTAGTGGATCTACCTGGAGTGACTCTCTAATCTCCTAGCTATGCACTCTATCAAGTAACGTTACTCCAAAGACCCTCCAGAGGAACCTTATTTCAGCTGCTTGTATTCGCGATCATATTCTTTTGGTCATTACCAAAGGTTCATGACCATAAGTAAGGGTTGGCATAAATACTGAATTGAAGATAGCAAGTTTGGCTTTTACATCTACCTCCCTTTTTCTGATTACCAAATGTTGAAGCTGGCACGTTAATACACCAGCTCCTGCAATTCTTGCACTTAATTCAGCCTCCTGCATTCTATCACTAGTGAAGATGGCCCCGAGATACTTGAACTTCTCTACCTGCTTCAGTGGAATTCCATTCACATGTAGTACACTGCACAGGCTTCCTTGAGAGAATGAGCAACTCAGTTATCGCAGCACTGATTTTCATTCCAGCCATGCAGCACTTGGCATCAAACCAATCAAGTGCTAATCGGAGATCACCTTCTGTCGAGTTAAGTAATACCATGTCGTCTGCAAACACCAGCTGACTGATTTTACATCTGCCAGTCGTGATACCACTTCCAACCCAGCTGTGCATATCAATCCTGTTCATGAAAATAATGAATGAGAGATGACAGTACGCACTCTTGGTGGAGTCCGACTCCCATAATGAATAGTTTTGATTTAGCATAATTTATCGGAACACAAATACTCGTGCATTTGTATAGAGAAATCAGGACAGCAACTGGGCTTGACAATCTTGTTACATCTCTTTGTCAGACATTTAACATAAACTTTACCAGAGAAGCTTAACAAGGAGACCTCTCTGTAATTGGAACAATCTCTTTTGTCTCTCTTCTTGAAAATTGGGGTTATCACTCCTGATTGCCATTGCTTAAGTGCCTTTCCAGAGATCCAGGCCATCTGCCACACACAAATCAGCCAGAGAATACCTTCTCTATTTAAGGCTTTTAACATCTCTGGCTAGATTTCATCTTCCCCAGCAGCCTTGCTATATTTGAGCTGTTTACCTGCTCTTGTGTCCTCAGCCTCCGAGAGATTGTTTACTTCTCCCAGATGCACCTCATGTACATCAGATGATGCTGTTGTGATTGGGTTTAGATGATCAGCAAAGTATTCTCTCCACCTCACGAGGATGCACCTTTCTGAAGAAAGAAGAACCCCAGGCATGCTCCTGATAGAGGTGTGAAGACTGACCTCTTATGAAGTCGGCAATGGTCTGCCAGAATACTTTATTTGCTGATCTAAATTCAAATTCCAGCTTAACCCCAAAGTCCTCCCATGCTTTAACGCCTTTACTGTCTCTGCTGCGATTCTTCGTGCCTTCTTGTACTGCAAGTGCAAGGAGTATGACTTACTTCTAAGTCAAGCTTTGTAGGCCTTCTTTGCTTGGATGGCATCTTTGACCCCTTGATTGAAACAAGGGGTCCCCCTGACATCCGGTGCCACACCAAGCCTCCTTCTGCTGAAGCAGAAACTGTCTCTCAACAGAGCTGTGCTGCTAGAGAATGGGTTGCAGGTGGCAGATAGCGATACAGCCACCAGATATGATGGTTAGTTGTGATATAAGTGAGGAGCTAATGGACAAATAAGCAATCCCGGACCACCAGCAGTAAACTACTAGGGGAGATGGAGTAATGGGTGACACCTGTAGATCCCAAGAAAACGCTCACAACCCAGTGATGTAGCTATAATAAGGTGAGTAAAGGCCACCTCTAAAAAAGCCTAGTCTTCATGGGTTTGAGAAAGTACCTGATAGGTGACTGGCGCAAATAGGATCACAAAAACTGCAATATGGTAAGAGGTACGGAAAAGAGCCATACTGCATTGTCCTTTGTGTGGGTTATCAAGGGTCCTGTTCAAGCCTTAGGTAGAGGGGCCTGTTCAAAAAATATATTGCAGTCTCCATTTTATGCTGCAAAAACTGGCTATGGGCCTGCAATCTGTCCTGGGAGGTGTGGGACGGATGAACAAATAATGTGTCCCAAGACCCCAAAGAGGTTTCAGAAGGGAGCAAACCTTACAATTGGAATGTTGAACATCACAACCCTTACAAGTAAGGAGCAGGGACTAGTGGAGGAGGCTAGATACTACTGGCTATATATAGCTAGGGTTTCCATAACAAAGTTCCATGACTCTGGTATTGTAGATTTGGATGGAAGATGCAAACTCTACTATTCAGGTGTTAGGCCAGAAATGACTGTACAAGCAGGAGTGGGTATACTTTCAAGCCCCTAGCTATCAGAATGTGTTATGAACTTCTTCCAAATTGTTTATTTCAAAATCGTAAATAGTGTATTTCATTAGAAATATATTAAAACAAATTTTGTTCTATTTTATTTGTCAACATGAAAATCTATATATATTGGGTTAGATAAGGGCTATATTGATCATAATAAACACTTGCGTATTAGTTGAAGCATATGGAACAGTGGTCTTTGTTATTATTGTAGGTGGTGGATTGGCAGAGTTATTAAAACGTCAGACAAATGCTTAGCAGTATTTGTTTTGGCTCCGAGGTCAACTTTGCTTTTTATCTTTCCAGGGTCGATAAAATAAAGAAGCAGTTATATAATGGAGTCGATATCGATTTTCCCTTTTCCTCCAAATTGCTTGACATGTACCCAGGTTAGGAACCATTATTGTAGGCTGTGTTGTGTTATTGTGGAGTAATTATATATTTTTTTCATTTCCTATGGTTTCGAGGTCACTCCTACTGTGTGGCACCTTGGTTAAGTTTCTTTTCCTCGGGTTGACTATTGAGTGTGGAATTTGGTAGATGTTATGTCTGGAACCCCTTCTGTGTTAGTGCTGGTGCTATGATAAAATTCTCCCAACAGATAAAGCATTAGGAAGGGCATCCAGCCATAACGCCATGTGAAAAGTGAACCGGATGAGCTAGATGTGGTCATATTGGTCTAGAACTTGACAACTCAATTAATCCATGCAAGCATGAAAAGCGGATGTAATATGACTGGTGTGTGTGTGTGCGCACACATCCATCGGAGCATGCAAGCTTCGTTTACGTAAGTCTACTGTTTCTACAAAGCCCTCCCAGAGTTTGGTGGTGCTTGTTTACTGTGGCTGTTTGCTGCTTGTGGCCCGGTGCAGCTGCTACATGTAAAGCCTACATTCTTAGCTAAGCTTCCTGAGATCCCACTACATCTCTTGTGTACCCATTGTTTGCATTTGGGGCAGAGGATGAAGTTCCTCCCTACACCTTTCCTACATACTGAGCAAGGCCATTTCCCTGAGGGGATCTGGGCTCTGTTTTCTCGTCTACTTACGAGGACCTTAGTCTTTGTCTGGTTGACTTTGAGACACTTTGTTTCGAGTCCCTACTTCCATATTTGGAATTTCTTTAGTTCCACCATAGATTAAGCTATAAGTGTGAGATCATCCGCATACAGGAGTTCCCATGGGCATCCTGTCTTAAACTCCTCTGTTATTGCCTGCAATACTATAATGAACAGGAGAGGGCTAAGAACAGAACCCTGGTGGACACCGACCTGTATGCTAAATTCCTCGCTATAGTCATTGTTAATGATATATATATATATATATATATACTAGTAGAATGGCCCGGCGTTGCCCGGGCTTCTAAACATAGACGGCATGTTTATCCCTCCTTTCTGAAACAGTACAGAGAAGTACAGAATACCTCGGCGTACCACCTTTTGTGCTTATAAAAAAAATTTGTTGTAGATTACCAATATAATGATATACACCTGGACATAAGATATACGTTATATATACACACACATATATTGGCATAATATATACAACACACATATATATATATATATTAAGTTTCGCAGGCTGCTTTTCAGCAGGTGTACCTGCTTCTTATGAGCCTCACATATCTCTTTCTCTCTCTCTCTTTCTCTCTCTCTCTTTCTCTCTCTCTCTTTCTCTCTCTCTCTTTCTCTTTCTCTCTCTCATGCTTCAGCCCCTAACTTCTACCATTGGGCCACACTCAGACGATATTCACTGTTGGACAATAAACAAGAGTGAACATGTATTACAAACAGTATTAAGAAGCTCTCTTGAGAGAGAGAAAGAGATGGATAGGAAAAGGTCTCCAGCAAAAAA
>OZ024742.1:223943425-223944798 GCA_964016885.1 Eledone cirrhosa
GCTGAAGGCATCTGGCACGGTGGGACACACCATGGTCACCCGCATAGTTAACCAAGTCGTACAGAATGGGGTTGTTCCGAAGGACTGGCATAGCAGCATCATCGTTAACTGTTATAAGGGTAAAGGAGACGCCCTAGATAGGAGTAACTATAGAGGCATTAAATTAATCGACCAGGTCATGAAGGTCACGGAAAGAGTAATAGCGCAACTAATCAGAGAGAGAATTGACCTAGATGAAATGCAGTTCGGGTTTGTGTCAGGCAAAAGTACCACAGACGCTCTTTTCATAGTACGACAACTACAGGAGAAGTACCTAGCTAAAGGTAAACCCCTCTACTTAGCTTTTGTCGACTTGGAGAAAGCCTTCGACAGAGTCCCCCGCTCCATTATCTGGTGGGCTCTTAGAAAACTAGGCGTTGACGAATGGCTTGTGAGGGCTATACAAGCCATGTATAAAGAAACAGTCAGCAAGGTTAGAATTAACAACGAATATAGTGAAGAGTTTAGCGTAAAAGTTGGCGTCCATCAGGGCTCTGTTCTCAGTCCACTACTATTTATTATTGCCCTTCAGGCTATAACAGAGGAGTTCAAGACAGGCTGCCCATGGGAACTCCTATACGCAGACGACCTGACACTCATAGCGGAATCAATGGCCGAGCTAGAGAAGAAATTCCAAACATGGAAGCACGGCCTAGAGTCAAAAGGACTTAAAATTAACCTGGCTAAGACCAAAGTACTAGTTTGTAGGAAAGAAAACAAGGCGGCGGTCCCTTCTGGGAAATGGTCGTGCTCGGTGTGTAGGAAAGGCGTAGGTAGAAACTCCATTTTATGTCCTAAATGCAAAGTATGGGTGCATAAAAGATGTAGTGGGATCACAGGTAAGCTAACTAAGAACATAGATTTTACATGTGGCCGGTGCTCTGGTGCAATAAGTAGCAGCAAGTGCCCACAAACTACTAGCTCTTTCAATTGCGCAGAGGGTTCTATAGAAATAGTGGACAGCTTCCGTTACCTGGGCGATAAAATCAGCAGTGGGGGAGGGTGCTCTGAAAGTACTGTAGCTAGAGTCAGAACTGGTTGGAAAAAGTTCAGAGAGCTTATACCACTATTAGCTGCTAAAGGGTTCTCACTAAAAATGAAAGGCAGGTTGTACGATGCCTGCATACGAACAGCAATGCTGCATGGCAGTGAGACCTGGGCATTGTGTGCAGAGGATATACGCAGACTAGAGAGGAACGAAGCTTGCATGCTCCGCTGGATGTGTAACAGTAATATACGTGAACGGCAAAGCATAAACGAACTAAGGAAAAAATTAGAGATAAGAGGGATCAGATGTTGTTTACTCGAGAGAAGGCTACGTTGGTATGGACACG
>OZ024742.1:223944998-223949998 GCA_964016885.1 Eledone cirrhosa
GATTGAACCCGGTATAAACTTTATATATATATATATATATATATATATATATATATATATATATATATATATATATATATATATATATATATATATATATATATATATATAGTGGTAGAACACTGGAAGGTAGTATCCGCTGAGGATTCGCTAAGGTGAAACAATTGTTCTCGGTATGGTGAACTAACTGTTGTGTAACCACTTCTATATATATATACATACTTATATATATATATATATATATATATATATATATATATATATATATATATATATATATATATATATATATGATGATTTCTATATATATATTAATTCAAAATATTAACAAAATAGATATTCTTGTGATCAAGTATATTTTATTATACATATTTCAGAGGTACTGAGTTAAGTTCAACAGTACGTCCTCATCAGATAAAAAAAAGATGATGCATGACATACCCTGATATAGTAGATGGTTAAGATTCAGACATCGAAACACGAGAAAGAAAATATATAATTCTTTTATACCCTCACGAAGGTAATCTTTACCAAAATTATTTATAATATTGACAACAGTTTATATAATATAATTTATAAAATAATTATAGTTATAATTATTAAAGAATTTATGGTTAAATAGTTTGAGTGCCTAAAGGATCAACCGGCCTTATAACTAAACTTAAAGAAGTCTGAATTTTTAATTATATATATGTGTTAATCAAAACATATACAAGGATTATAATGTCTAAAGACTTAAGTTGATACCTTTCCAATATATATAATATAATACAATAATATAATAATACAATATATTAAATAAGTTACTGAAAATATTGTTAAAAAAATATATATAGTTAAAATATATTGTTAAAAAATATATTGTTAAAAAATTAATGTTTTATATCAATTATTTTCATTTAGTTGATATATACTATAAACCAATAAGTCAACACTACATGAGTCCTAATGATAGGGGCTAGATACAACATAAGTATAAAAATAAAAATAAAAATAAAAATAAAAATAAAAATAAAAATAAAAATAAAAATAAAAATAAAAATAAAAATAAAAATAAAAATAAAAATAAAAATAAAAATAAAAATAAAAATAAAAATAAAAATAAAAATAAAAATAAAAATAAAAATAAAAATAAAAATAAAAATAAAAATAAAAATAAAAATAAAAATAAAAATGAAAATGAAAATGAAAATGAAAATGAAAATGAAAATGAAAATGAAAATGAAAATAAAAATAAAAATAAAAATAAAAATAAAAATAAAAATAAAAATAAAAATAAAAATAAAAATAAAAATAAAAATAAAAATAAAAATAAAAATAAAAATAAAAATAAAAATAAAAATAAAAATAAAAATAAAAATAAAAATAAAAATAAAAATAAAAATAATGAATTGTTTGCGAAACTTAAAAATGCCCAATATTAAAAATATATTATAAATGTAATAGGGTTTTAATATATAGTAGACAAAAGATACATCTAAAATATTTTAGCGAATGTGATAGAAAGAAGAGCTAAATATTTGAAAAAGCCGAAGGTAATCTAAATTTAATTAAAATAAATTAAATTAAATTAAATTATATTATATTAAGTAAAAATCACTATATAAATTCGAACTTCCAGGGAATATCAAACACTTATATAGAGTCATTTGAGTATCCAAATTATTTATAAATGTAACTACGAGTATGTTATTACACTAGATAAACTTATTTGTACAACTATATAGAGATATTATTATAGGTATTAATGAAACGGTATACATTTGATAAATAAATAATTATAATCATTATTAGTAATGCTATAATTGTAGTTTTACCTCCAGTTCAGTGGAGAGAGAGACCAATATTTGTCGACTATTATGGTTTGTTATATTTATACCTAGATATATATAAAAAATAAATAAATGCAAATCTAACTTTCTGAGTCCCCAAAACATGCTCAAAATTAGTAAAATATGCAAACGCATGAATGATCTACAGTTCAATTATAATCGGTAAATTTACAAGTTAAATATCCAAATTATATATTTAAAACAGAGACAGATAAATAAAGTTCTGAATCAAAAATTATAAATATCTAAAAAAATCCTAAGGTGTGCATATTTGTCAAGTAAACAAGTTATCAAAAGAGTATCCTTCATTCTAACATTAATTCTATCATAAATGATTAGAAGATAAAGCATTATTAAAGTTTTATAAACCGTTATGACTTTTTAGGCCCAACAGTTGATAAGAGACGTCAAAAATTAAGGCCTGATTGTTTAATGTTTTTTTCCTGACTTTTTGCGAGGCTTGGAATGTAGACAAAGCTTTATGAAGGCAGTTTGAGAATAATTCACTTTTTTTGTTAATTAAGTTTTCATAATTAGTAATTATTAATAGGGTCTCCTTTGTACAGAGGTTGCAGTTAGTTGATATAGAGAGGTTCGTATATATTTTACTATTACAAAGCTTCATCCAAAAGATCGAATATTTTAAATTTTTGTCTTTTAATGACCATATAACTTGTGATAAAGAAGTCGAAGACTTCCTATTAAAATTCGATAATGAGCATTTGTGATTCGCAAATCTCGATTTAAATGTCGAAGAAGTTGCTCCTATGTAGTTGTATGTGTTGTTATTTGTTGTTATATATATATATATATATATATATATATATACACGTATATGTATATATATATATATATATATATATATATATATATATATACAATGATATTAAAGAAATGTAAACTATATTTATAAAACCATATTTATTCTATTATATATATTTCAAGGGTACCAAAAATTTTGTACGCTATCATCAGATAAAATACAAAATGTTTTATAAATATTTGACATGACCAAGGATAATATACCTTAACGGTTCAAGTGATCCCTGGGTATCACAGGGTTAAAGACATCTGTCAAATCAATTAGGGTGAAGGTGGAGTATATATATATATATATATATATATATAGGTACACACGCGCACACACACACACATATATTGAGTGAGTGTGAAAGACCAAGGGTCATTATTGAAAGTCAATGGATTTCGCAAAATACATACTTTTTATTGGAGAAGGTAAGATATTTTTCCGCAATAATTTGATTGCACTGTTTTGTTTCCATTTTTTGAAAATGTTAATTATTCATTATAAAAATTAAATGATAGCATTCTATATGTAGGTGGGCCTCCTTCATCTGGCAACCAATATTTTTAGACAGTCCGCCACTGTATATATATATATATATATATATATATATATATATATATATATATATATATATATATATATATATATGAAAAAGTAAGTCCTTCATCAGTGACCCTCCAACCGTCCCAGGCATTTCATCGCTTTAAGGGCCATATACCTCAGGTTGGTGCGAACAACGGCTAAAAAAAGTCGTTGGGACACGTAAATAAAGGGGACGTTAGGGTAACAAACAAAATGGTTTAAGCAGCGGAAAGTGAGAAGAAAGAGACAAGTCCCAGATTTCTATGAATATAAACTCGGTGAAATCGTGAACAAGAGACAAAAGACCATCAAACCTGGTTGAAATGTGAGCAAGGAAGGAATTTCGCACAGGTCTAATGGGGGGAAGAAGAAGAAGGGGTCTGGTCTACGAATTCGGTAAACATAAGTTTTGTGAAGTCGCAGACGAAAGAGAGAGAGAGAAAAAAAATTTCATACCGGCTTGAGCAAGAACGCGCGAGAAAAGAATTACACGCAGGTCAAACGGGAAGAAAGAGGAGGAAAGAGGAGGAGGAGGAGGAGAGGTAGTGACAGAGAATGAGTGAGTGAAAGTTGAGGAGGAGGCTAACAGAGAGAGAGACTGCTAGAAAGGGTAAATATACAAAGAACGAAAGTACCCCATTTGCAACGCGCAGCTCATCATTATTATCATATTTACACATATTTTTTCTTCTGCTGCCACCCGTCTGTTTCGTTCTTTGTATCTTTACCCTTTCTAGCAGTCTCTCTCTCTGTTAGCCTCCTCCTCAACTTTCACTCACTCATTCTCTGTCACTACCTCTCCTCCTCCTCCCCCTCCTCCTCTTTCCTCCTCTTTCTTCCCGTTTGACCTGCGTGTAATTCTTTTCTCGCGCGTTCTTGGTCAAGCCGGTATGAAATTTTTTTTCTCTCTCTCTCTTTCGTCTGCGACTTCACAAAACTTATGTTTACCGAATTCGTAGACCAGACCCCTTCTTCTTCCCCCCGTTAGACCTGTGCGAAATTCCTTCCTTGCTCACATTTCAACCAGGTTTGATGGTCTTTTGTCTCTTGTTCACGATTTCACCGAGTTTATATTCATAGAAATCTGGGACTTGTCTCTTTCTTCTCACTTTCCGCTGCTTAAACCATTTTGTTTGTTACCCTAACGTCCCCTTTATTTACGTGTCCCAACGACTTTTTTTAGCCGTTGTTCGCACCAACCTGAGGTATATGGCCCTTAAAGCGATGAAATGCCTGGGACGGTTGGAGGGTCACTGATGAAGGACTTACTTTTTCATATGTACCCCATTTGCAACGCGCAGCTCATCATTATTATCATATATATATATATATATATATATATATATATATATATATATATATATATATATATATATATATATATATATATGTGTGTGTGTAAGTAATATATATGTATATATATTTAAAAGAAACCAAAGAACGCTTACATACTCAAACAGTTTTTATTTGCTTACAATGTTTCATCCATACCTTTTGGTAGGAATCCTCAGAGCTTAATAAACACAGTGTTGAGTATAAGCGCCACAGAAAATTTAACCCCTAGACATTCGTGAAACATGTAACCAATTGGTCTAGCCTATATGGTTAATATATATGTGTAATAACTTTGCCAGTTGGTTTTACAGTAACTAATATAATAAGATTGCTACAGCTCTTTCTTACTATAACTCCGATTGCTTGTGCATAGCTTGCTTTTTATGTCATGCCTGTCTATATACTTGTTAAACTCAGCTCTATCCTGTAATAACCATATTTTG
>OZ024742.1:223954998-223969998 GCA_964016885.1 Eledone cirrhosa
GTTTAATTTCGTTTATTGCCGCTAAGACATCAGGGGCACCAAACGTTATGTCTGATATAGTGTGTTGGGGATTAACATCACTGATACGGCCCAGATCGGCGATATTAGGATTGCTGAAAACAGAGCAGTATTGTTTCTGCAGTATCTCGACCATGGTTTTGGCAATGTCCTGGAGTGTGATATTTTCATCAACTAGGGGGCCAACAGTGGGGTTGAGTTTGGGGTTGAGGTTGATTTTCTCAATGGTCCACCTCTCTTCAGCTATTCTCTGGTTATTGATGATGGTCATCATGCATTGCTGGATGTTATATTTTTTTTACTCAAGCAGGGTGATAGCCATTGAATGTGTGTGTTGCTGTTGGCAGTGTTTTAATGTGTTAATTTTTTTGTTTGTTCTTTTTATTTTTCTGATAATTGTTTTTCTGTTTTGGGGGATACTGCACTTGGTTTTGTTCACAGGTTTTGGTGGGGTGTGTTTTGTACATATATTTGTGACAGTGTCTACAAAGATCTGCCAAGATGTTTTGATGTTGGTGGAAAATATATATATATATATATATATATATATATATATATATATATATATATATATATATTAATTAAAATAACAGATTAAAGTTTAAGCAAAGAATCGCTGCTTTGACCCTTAACGGGATCTTCTGAAACTAACAAAGTCAATCTGTGAACGCCGAAGTGAATATTTGCTCTACGGTTCTTATATATTTGATATATATTTATCCTTATCGAGCCCTCTTTGGATTTTAGTCTTCAAGTTTATTATTATTACTATATATATATATATATATATATATATACACATATACATATATATATATATATATATATATATATATATATATATATATATATATATATATATACATATATATATATATATACATATATATATAAATATATATATACATATATATATATATATATATAGATATACATATATATATATATATATATACACACACACACATATATATATATATATATATATATATATATAATGTAGGAGGTGAGTTTTATTGTAGTACAATAAAGCAATGCAGATATCGGATAAGTACCACTCTACAGTTTGTAGGACTGGAGTATACATAATATAAGATCAAAAGATGGTTAAAAGAGTTCCATGTATTTTATTATGCGCATTTCAAAAACAAATATCATCATGCGATGGCATTTGCGTTTTCGTCAGATAAAATAGGGATAAAGATATGAAGGTTAAAAAACACTTGTGAATAGTGCAGTTTTAAATCAACATATGAAAAGTAATTTAAGATTGATGTGTGATATTGGGAAAAATAATAAGGGGGGTTGGAAAGGATGAAAAAGAGGAGGAGATGAGAGTAAAAAATGGTGGGGGGGGAGGAGTATAATAAGGAAGGATGAGATAGGAGGAGAGATGGGTGATAGAAAGAGAGAGATAGCCTTTATAACTGAGAAAAATATATATTGTTTTACAGAGAGAGGTTAAAAAGCCGTTGGAAGATAATATATAATTTAAAAGAATTTCAAAATTAATGAAGAGAAAAAAAATTAAGAATAATGTTAAATTAAGGTTTGTATATTGAAGGGTTTAATAATATGTGCGTAATATATGTAAATAGTTTGTTTACAAATGAGCGCAGAAGGCAAAGAAGGAGATAGTGTTTAAGGAAGAGAAGACTCTAACATGAAAATATGTATGTTTATGAAGTATTTCCTAATAGTAATAATATAATGTAATAAAGGAGATTAGTTAGGGTTTAAGTTTGTTTTTGTGATGTGTAATATGTAAAAGTTAGACGAGCATGAAAGGGAAATTAAAATAATGAATTGAGGATGAATAATCTAACGTAAAAAAAATGTTTATGTTTACGAAGGATTTTTAAGGGTGATACTATAAAGTATTTAAAAGGGTAATAGTAAGTTTTATGGCCAGTGATATGATGGAAGAAGGAAGAGTGGATATATTGTGGTGAGTAATAATGAGAATTGAGAAGTATCTAAGAAGAAAAGGTACAGATTAGAGGTTAGAAATTAAAAGAAAAAAGGAAAAAAGGAAGAAAGGGAAGTGATAAATAGGAATGATATAGAATGATATAGAATGAGTAACTAGTATTATATAATGTATAATAAATAACATTGAAATAAGGTAGAAAGATGGGTATATTTTTAAAGAAATATATATATATGCCTTTGAGAAAAAGGATTTTAAATTGGTAAAGTATTAGATATTAGCTGTATACTTTATGGAATGTTCTGTGGAATTTATGCAAGAAGAGAGAAAATAAGTCAGTGCGTCTATTTATTATAGAATCTAAATTAGATATAATGGTAAATTTCTCACATAAACAAATATTACATATTTTGGATAGAGAGGCATTCAAGTATGGAAAGACAGAACAAACTTTCCTCCAAGAGATGTTATAGTTAATATTTTTGTCTTTCAAGGACCATATGAGTTCTGAGAGTGCCGTGTTGGTTCTTTTAAGTTAGTATTTAAAAGAAGAATGATGATTATAAAGACGAGCTTTAAAGGAGGTGGAAGTGGAGCCAAAATAGGTAAAGGAATTGGTGTCAGTTATAACATTACATTCATAGACTAAGTTCTTTTCAAGACAATGGTTGTTGAGAGGACATTTATTTTTAACAGGGCAATTACAATTGCGATTAGAGAAATTAACAGAGTTATTAACAAGTGACCTAGTGTTATCTATAGGAGGAATTGGATTGGAGAAGTTATTTACGAATAATAGTTTCTTGATTTAGAATGGTATTAAGAACATTTAACGAAGTTGCGTTTAACGTCGTATTGGGGTTTGCAGAAATTAGCCTAGAGTTAACAATGACGTCGGGAGTACTACTGCTATTATTATGATATTCAGTGTTGGAAGGAAGAGATTTAGTATTTAGTATTTTATTGTTGTGTTTAGAGATAATGTTGGAGATGTTGGAGGAGGTGGAATAGGAAAATGTTATAGTATGTTTGTTTCTCTTCATTAATTTTCAAATTCTTTTAAATTATATATTATCTTCCAACGGCTTTTTAACCTCTCTCTGTAAAACAATATATATTTTTCTCAGTTATAAAGGCTCTCTCTCTCTTTCTATCACCCATCTCTCCTCCTATCTCATCCTTCCTTATTATACTCCTCCCCCACCATTTTTTACTCTCATCTCCTCCTCTTTTTCATCCTTTCCACCCCCCCCCCCCTCATTTTTTTCCCAATATCACACATCAATCTTAAATTACTTTTCATATGTTGATTTAAAACTGCACTATTCACAAGTGTTTTTTAACCTTCATATCTTTATCCCTATTTTATCTGACGGAAACGCAAATGTCATCGCATGATGATATTTGTTTTTGAAATGCGCATAATAAAATACATGGAACTCTTTTAACCATCTTTTGATCTTATATTATATATATATATATAGTAATAATAATAAATGTGAGGACTAAAATCCAAAGAGGGCTCGATAAGGATAAATATATATCAAATATATAAGAACCCTAGAGCAAATATTTATTAAAATAACAGATTAAAGTTTAAGCAAAGAATCCCTGCCTTCACCCTTAAGCAGCGATTCTTTGCTTAAACTGTAATCTGTTATTTTCAGCACCAACAGTTTTGCAAGAGATATCAACATGAATGGACCTACTATTTTTATGTAAAGACATTTTTTCCAATTCCATCCCGCCCGTCCCCTCAATCTTTCTTATTTCTCATTCTTTCTTCTGATGAAGGACTGGCGTCCGAAACGTTAAGACCCTCTTCCTGCTATATCAGGCGTTAACCTAATATATACCTTCCATATACTGTACCGATTGTGTTGTTATTTCTGTTTACCTTTTACACACACACACACACACACATGTATATATATATATAATGGAAAAATTTGAACAGGAACAAAACAGAGAGGCAGTACAACGAATGTTTATTAATTTCACGCTCTGTATATATATATATGTATATATATATATACATGCTTGTATACGTGTATATATATAAGTGTGAGTATCTATTTGTACATGTTTGTATGTATGTATGTGTGTGTGTGTGTGTGTCAGAAACATTAAAGCTCTTTTCTTTTTAGCTTTAAACTAATACACTATTATTGTAATGTGTTGTTCTCTGATGTTTATTATATTTTTTTAATACAGGAACCTCTCTCTCCCCCCCCCTCTCTCTCTCTCTCTCTCTCTCTCTCTATATATATATATATATATATGTGTGTGTGTGAGTGCGTGTGTATGTGGATGTGTGTATGTGTATACATATGTTTATATATGTATATGTATGTGTATATATATATATATATATATATATATATATATATATATATATATATATATATATATATATATATACATATGCGTGTGCATATGTGTGTGCGTATGGAAGTCATATGTGATATGCTTAGTAGTCATATGTTTAATCTCACAGTGAATACATATATATCCCGTGGATAAACCACCGGAACTACGGCAGTAGTTGGAAGTAAAGATCATTTGACTAATTTTATCTTTCGTTAAAGATTCGTCAAGGGTCGACTACTTAATATACATCTTATCTATCTATCTATCTATCTATCTATCTATCTATCTATCTATCTATCTATCTATCTATCTATCTATCTATCTATCTATCTATATAGATAGATGTGACTCAACGTATAATATGCTACCATTCTTTCACAAAAATAGATTTCACCTTGTTTTGATGAGATATTCATATTAACACAACATTGATTTCGAACAATGTTATAAGTCGTACCTTAATTAGGAAAAATATTAGTATATTATGTCATATATATATATATATATGTGTGTGTGTATATATATAAGGACAACACAAAAGGGCACATGCCACATGCCTATAGACGTGTGTTCGTATGTGTGAAACATTTCCTGAAACAATACAGCACATGGCGTTAGGATGTTCTATGCCAGTCCCTACAGAATATATTTGGAGACATTATATCATAGCCAAACCAGTTTACATACACCCTACCAACTGAATTTCAGCTTCTGTAAGAAAATGTAATCTGCTACTCATATGGACTACTGTCTCTCCACCGAACCTTAAACATACCAAGAAAATATCCAATGAACCTGCGTTTTATATGGTACAGAATATTAAGAGTTAACCGAGAGCACCTTTGTTAAACTTGAACGATACTAGGTATGTTCGCCAAGCTCTAACTTATTCTTCTTCCAAGGAAAGGAAACGTCTGATATAAAACATGGTTAACAACAGCAGCATCAACAACAACAACAATAATGAATTCTAATTGAGGCACACGGCCAGCAATTTGAAGGGGAGGGGAAAGTCGATTAAATCGACCTCAGTGCATTACTGGTCCCTTATTTTATCGATACGGTAAGGATGAAAGGCAAAGTTAACCTCGGCGGGATTTGAACTCAGACCGTAAAGGGCCGTAACTCTATGCTGCAAAGCATGGCGTCCGAACCTCTACCGATACTGCCAATCCACCATAGGCACATAACATAATAATAGGCATACGGCCGCCAGCAATTTGGAAGAGGGGCAAGTCGATTAAGCCGACCCTAGTACCGATACTTTATTTTATCGACCCCGGAAGGATTCAAGTTTGAAAAGTTGACCTTGGTGGGATTTGTACAATCCCCGTAGCCGCCACCGCCACCGCCACCACCGCCTCCGCCTCCGCGACCGCCGCCGCCGCCACTGCCGTGAAAAAAAAAAAATCAACACTATAATATATGATGTTAGCTACATGAATGTTGTTCCTCCTCATCCCCCCCTCACCTCCACATCTTACCCCCCACAAGCCAACAAGATCCCGCACCTCCACCTCGTCCTATGCCCCCCCCTTTCTGAATCAACAAGGCAACCCCCTCCTCTCCTCCACCTCTCTCCCATCCCTAAGCCAACAAGTCACCGCACCTCCACCACCACTTCCACCTCCTCCCCCTGCCCCCCTCTGAATCAACTCCCCTCTCTCCATCCGCCTCTCCCCCATCTCTAAGCCCCCCATCCACCTCACCTCCTCCTCTTCCCCCATACCCCCCTCTGAATCAACCCCCTCTCTGCTCCGCCTCTCCCCCATCTCTAAGCCAACAAGTCACCGCACCCATCAACTAAATAAACATATCACATTAAAAAAAAACGGCAGGGGTGGCGTAACCAAAATTCTCCTGACAAGCAATAATAACAGCCAGGGATGGAGGGGGGGGGGGGTGGAGGGAGAAGAAGGGATGGGGGAGGAGGGAAAGTGGAGAGATGGGAAAGTGGAGAAGGTGTGTCTGACAGAGAGGTGGAAGTGGGGGGGGGGGGGGGGCAGCTAAACAAACATAAGATCATCATCAAGTTAGTGCCAGCGGAACGAAGAGAGGAAAGTGAGAAGAAGAAGAAGAAGAAGAAGAAGAAGAAGAAGAAGAAGAAGAAGAAGAAGAAGAAGAAGAAGAAGAAGAAGAAGAAGAAGAAGAAGAAGAAGAAATGGTGGTTGACATATTTACCACCTCAAAAACATTTTTTATTATTGATAAGCAGCAGTGTCTGTGCATATATATATATATATATATATATTATAAAACACATGAACCATATGACAACCACTTTGTGTTAAATTTGTCTGGTAGTTTTCATCATGTATGTGCTTTCATATTTTTCTCCCTATCTCTCTCTCTCTCTTACACAGTGTTGACAAGATGGTCAGTAGTAGAACACCTGCTATTTATAGCTGCCTACGTATGTATCTATCGTAAAAAAAACATCCATCAATTTATCTACATATCATCTAGCTGCTTATCTACCTACCTGTGCCTCTACATAACTTATATCTATCTATCTATCTATCTGAGATAAATCACACCAAAACAAAAGTATGGAAACACATACGGCACAAAAAATAGAGAACAAGAAAAAAACACAACTTCACAAATGAATTCCACAACCACAAATCAAGCAATTGAGAACAACAAAAACAACAACAACGACAACAATGACAACAACAACAACAGCAACAATGATGACAACAACACCAACAAGAATAACTCCACAAACAAGGAAAAAAAGGTTTCGTTCGCACAAACTGTCCAAAAGACGGAACTATATACACAAATTGACATCTCTAATGCCGGAGAATTGCTAAGAGATGCCAAGCAATATATAACTTTTGGGAAGAATGGCGCTTTTAGCATCACTTCTCCCCAAGAATTGCGTAGAGAAACTGTCCTGAAAACTATAGTTTTCAGGACAGTTTCAAACACCACTAGAAAACCAGCTCAATTAACTTAAAACGAAATTGAGCTGGTTCTAAGAAACTCCATGAAGGACATTACCTTCATACAGAAGGGAAAACTCTTCGGGAGTTTATCAATAATAATGAAAGACCAATTGACAGTACAGAAATATTCTGTGTCACCAATTGTGTCCCCCCTCTACACCTTTTCCCCCACATATATGGGAAAAAGAACCCCAAAAATAAGGGTAACAAGCATCACAGCAAATGTAAATATCTGGCGGATATTGAGTGACTTTATCAACTTTGATGAAAACACAATAATTTCGGTAGGAAAGTCCTCCAGGAGTATATTCAACGGTACTAGCTTATAAGTTCTGGTCCAAATGAGGCCAGAACGAATAGCTAGAATCCCATAACGTGTGCCTCTGGATGAAGTTTCCTACATAAACATTTCTGTTGAGGGTAGGCGGCCTTCATGTTACCACTCTTTAAGCAGTGGTCACCTGAGGGCTTCCTGTCCTCAATTAACTGCATTTAAAAAAAAGGCACTACTGTTGACACCCAACACAACAACACAACCACCACCACCACAACAACAACAACACACAAAAATAACCAAAACAAACCAAACTGCAAACACAGTCCCACCCAAACCCTCTCCACCTAAAACAACTCCAAAAACACCCACAAGCACAACAGCTCCCCAAAACGTACCCCCCCCCAATCAAACAGACACCACAACGGACGAAGCCCCCTCGTCATCACTCAGTGATGATGAGGGAGAACCCCTCCGCTCCAAAAAGAAAAAGAAAAAAAGACATAACACGAACAAAAAGGCAACAAACACACAACCACCAACACAAACAACACAAACATTACAAACAAAAATCCCCCCTCCCGAAAACAAACAACGACAACACTCCAAACACAAATACACAAAACAAAACAAAAACACACACAAGAACAACAGACAAAAACTAACACAACACAACAAAAATATTATACATACATAAACACTGACAATAAAACCTTGATGGAGGTATCTCCAAAAACCCTTCCGTGGAAACCGAAGGAAAATATTTTACCAAATGTAAAGACAAACATAATTTAAGGATGATTAGGGTCCCTACGGACACCTATAAGTCCTTAAAGGAAAACTTTGTCGAGGATGTGGAGAATATGTGTGTTAAACCAACGAACCGCGTCCCTTTGAAACGTTTCCCCACCCCCACCCAGACACCGCCACCCCACCAGACACCCCTCCCCACCAAACATCTCCGTCCCCAACCCGCCAGGAACCACCACCCTACCAAACAACCCCTCCAACACCCCCATGGACATTGTGCAGTCTGGTCTCCAGGAAGCGACGAGGTAGGTGAATTCTTTCCTCTTCTTTTCTAACTCTTCCTCACCAACATGGCCGATATAAAAGTCGGATGTGTGAATGTGCGCGGCCTGGGATGCCCTGGAAACAGGGCAAACTCTTAAACGACCTCAGGCCGCACAGTATTGATGTAATTTCTATCTGCGAGTCCAGGATCCACAGCGAGCGACAGCTGGCTCCCATCTTCGATGACTATGAGATCTACGCATCTCTATGTCAGCCGGGAGGTGGGTGCGGGGTTGCCGTTTTGCTGAGGAAACACCTGGGCCTTGTAACACGGAGGGTCGACTGGTGGTCCTAGACGTTGACCGTAGTGAAGGTGGAGCCTTCAGGCTGGTAGTCGCATATGCCCCATCCGGTACTCCGCGGCCAGACTTCTTCAAACGTCTAGAGACTTTTCTGGGAACTTTTAGAGGGGTACTGGAATAGAATCCTAGATGCACGTTGGGACTATGTGGGAACATGTCCCGATAAAGGGGGGTGTAACAGCCTCAAACAGTTAATCGGCCGATTTGACCTGGCCGATAGATATCGACTAGATTTTCCGACTGTGCCACTGTGGACGTGGACTAATCGCAGTGGAACATCTAGATCGTACCTAGATAGGGTTCTAGTTAGAAATAAGGATAGCGACATGTTAAGCTGTCCACAAATGTTCATGGTTGCCTATTCAGATCACAAACTAGTGACCTGCATGGTCAACCTTGATAGAACCCATAGACAAGGCCCCGGCTACTGGAAGCTGAACTTGTCGTTACCGACATGCAAAGCCTACAGTAGACGGATTAGCACTTTAGTTAAACAGCACTTGACAGGGGCCATTGTCAACAACAGATGGTGGTACTTTCTCAAGAGGGCAGTTAGATTAGACTCGTTAGTTTTTAGTAAAGAATTCGCGTTAGATAGAAATAGGACCGAGAAGAAACTGGTAGTTAAAGTAGAAGAGGAAATTAGAAGTGGCAACGTAGCCAGCGCGCTAGCAACGAGAACGGCCTTGGACCAGTTCTTCAACCCAAAGCACGAGAGCTGCGTTGTCAGAAGCAAAATACGTGCTCTGGGTAACGAGGGAGCCAAAGCTGTTAGCTGGGCCCGGGTGACGGAGGCGAAAAGTGGCAACAAGTCCACGATTCGGTGTTTGCAGGACCAAGACGGACGCGTGATACGTGAGTCGAAGCAGATGTGCGCGGCCTTTCAGCGGCACTTTGCTCAGCTGTTCGGGCAGGGCGGCGCGCCTGGAGGGGCTATGGATTTCGGTCCATACCTCGACGGCCTGCCGCTACTCTCGGACAGCGTGGCGAAGTTCTGCGAAAGGGCGATTTCATCCGCTGAGATAGGGGACACGCTGAGCCAATGCGGCAAACGCAAATCTCCAGGTCTCGACGGTCTACCCTACGAATTTTACGTACCAATGCCGGACTTGTTCTCTGTTCTCCTGGAAGCGGTCTAGTGCAACTGGCAGTAGAACGGGAGAATTTCCAGTTCTGTGACCAGGGGCGTAGTCACGCTAGTCAGGAAGGATGAGAATAAGGGGGATGACATAGGCAACTTCCGGCCCATAACTCTGCTAAACACAGAGTTACAGATTTTGGCCAAGGTGTTGGCAAAGAGGCTGGCACTTGTCGTCAAAAACCTGGTGGGAGAAGCGCAGACATACGCAATCCCAACCAGGTCCATACACGACAACCTCCACCTCATGCGATACATCGTAGAGAGGGTTGGGTGTAAACCCGGCTTCGGTGGGGCCCTGATCAACTTGGATCAGTCTAAGGCTTTCGATAGGGTTGACCATCGTTACCTGGATGCGGTGCTCGAGGCGGCAGGCTTCGGACCCAATCAGGGGCTGAATTGCTGCAATGCACAGCATCAACATCTGCTCAAGAATCAAGGTGAATAGCTACCTCTCGGAGCCGTTCCATATCACGCGATCCATCCGACAGGGATGCCCTCTCTCCTCCCTTCTGTACGTACTGACTCTCGAGCCACTACTGCGGAAGTTGGAGTTATTGTAGGGCATCCCTCTGGAACCGGGACTGCGGAAAGCGGCGTCGGCCTACGCCGACGACGTAACAGTAATGGTGTCGAGCACGTCGCAAATCGAGGAAGTCGGCACCTTACTGCAGGAATACGAAAGATTCACAGGAGCGAAGCTGAACCGGGACAAGTCCATCGGTTTGCAACTCGGATCGTGGAGAGGCAAACCGATACCCTCCGATGGCGTCGTCGGACGCTGGACGGAAGGACCGGTGAAGCTGCTCGGGGTCTGGTTTGGTCCGGACCTCCAGGTGGAGAAGAACTGGAACGAGGTGACGGCCAAGGTGTTTGAACTCACCCAGAAGTGGGCCGAGTGCAAACTATCCTTGAAAGGTCGAGCGGAGGTGGCGAACTCTTTTATAGCGTCCGTCATCTACTACCGCTTGACCGTCGTGCCTTGTCCAACCAAAATGCTCACCAAAATGGAGCGCGCGCTCTTCCAATTCCTTTGGAAGAAGCGGGCTCCTTTGGTGAGGAGATCCATCTGCTGCCAACACCCTTCCAACGGAGGGCTGGGGTTGCCGTGGCTAACGATGTGCAAACACGCGCTCAGGCCGCGGCATCTCCACGTATTCCTCACCGGACAACCGGTGTGGGCCCCGTTCGTGAGGCGAGCCTTCCCACGACTCGTCTCGCTGACTGAGCTGCAGTCCTGGGTCAAGCAAAGACCGAGGAAAATGGGCGACTGGCACATCGAATATGCTCAGGCGCTCACAGCCCTCTGGCAGGCGGACTTCGTCATACTATAGAGGGTTGGTCCGCAGCAAGTGCGACGACGCGCTCGGAGAAACTCTAGGCGTAGAGGAAGACGAACTGTCCAGTCTGTTCGGTAGGACTTTTTGCCCGGGACCGATGGACAACTTCCAAAAGTCCCTGGCCTGGCAGTGCTACCGAGGAGCTCTATCACTTCGAGACAAGCTCTACAGACATGGGTGCCCGGGCAGGGACCCTTCGAAAAAGATCTGTCCGAGATACGTGCGAGACGAAGAAACCGTCGCGCACGCATTCGTGCACTTCCCGGGCGTTACCGACCTGTGGGGCTATGTAGAACGACTATTGTCGCGGGTGGGAACAATCCGGTTGACCACCGAGTCCATTGTCATGATCAAACCGCCACCCTCCTTCAAAAACGAAAGAGAGGCGGTTTTCCTTTGTGTGATAGCTATGGCGAAAGAGGTTGTATGGTGGACAAGGTTGAAAGGGCTGAGGTCAGACACCTTTCTCTCCGGCCAACAACCTTCTTTTTTCAAATACCACTTTGGAAGAAGTATCAGGATGGAGAGAGAGGTGCTGTACCCCAGCAAGTTTTATGAAACGTAGGTGAAAGTGGCGAGAATGGCCCGAGTGAATGAGTCTTCTCTCTATATCAGCCTGTAGGTTGAGGAAAAAGAGGAAGAGAGGAAGGGGGTACTCACTCTTCATACTCCTGGAGATGAGGGTTGCACATTTTTTCGGGGGTATGTGTTACCCATATGTAATGTCTCCCTCTATCGGGGAAAACCGATTAATTTTTAAATTGTTTTTGTGGTAGTATTTTACACGTTTTTATTGTATGTATACACACTGTATTCGCTTTTTACACGTAGATGAGTTCGTGAACGCGGCGCGTAAAGCAGATTAACACAATTCAAGTCTAGTATTTCTGATAAATAAAAAAATTATAAACCAAACGCATTATAGCGCATTACTCGCGTAAAGTAAATATTCATTAACATTTTTTAAAGACGCGTTAAAGCGAATTTGCAGACTTCAAGTTCGCGTAAAAAGCGACAAACTGTATTTATTATTATTAGCGAGATTACACTCTGTTACTTCCTTTGAGTTTCGTGGATTGTCGAGGATCACGAAATTGGGAATGGTTTTTATATATAAAATGGTTTTTACGATGGTTGCTGGACACTACGGCTTAATACGGGATGTTTGTTTACAAACACACCGAGCATTATAATAAATGTTCGGTGAATCCATACGTGCATATATATATATATGTGTGCATGTATGTATATATATATACATACTACTGTACGTCTGTATACATATATCTATGTACGTGTACATACTTATATATATATATATATATATATATATATATATATATATATATATATATATATATATATATATATATATGTTAGGATTGGAGTTCTGAAATAACGATGTATACATGAATGTATGTATAGTATATTTGGCAATATACCGTATGTTTAATTAAAAACATTTAGAAGACCATACGCTATCAGTTTTAAAGTAGTGACTTTGTCACTTACTTCTTTTCAGCGAAAGAAGGGAGAGAAGCTGACAGTCTGTTTCACGCTGGTTGGTGTTCATCAGAGCCACGTACTCCCCTGCTTTTGCCGAAAATTATAGAAGTTGGATTCTTATAGAATTCCAGTAATAATCAGGAGCTGATTATGCGGAGCGATTGCCGGTCCAGCAAAAAATAGGTATTAGGATTGGAGCTCTGAAATAGCGATGTATACATGAATGTATGTATAGTATATTTGGCAATATACCGTTAAGTGACATATTCACTACTTTAAAACTGATAGCGTATGGTCTTCTAAATGTTTTTAATTAAACATATTTATGTATGTATATATATATATATATATATATATATATATATATATATATATATATATATATATATATATATATATATATATATATATATATATATATATATATATATAATAGAATAATCGAGTATCGGAAAATCAGCTCACGAATTAACCATATATATATATATATATATAAATGAAAGGTATATAAAACATATATATATATATATATATATAAATGAAAGGTATATAAAACATATCTATATATATATCTATATATATATATATATATATATATATATACATATATATAGTTGAAAATGAACGAACAAAACACAGGAGGCAATTGTACACAGTTATATTAGGTTCATGCTTGGTGGAAGTGGAGGAGGTTTCAACGTTTCGGGCTTAAGTTCTTCATCAAGAAAGTTCGGATAGGGGGAGAACAGGAACTCAGAGAAGGAGTAAGGAGGGAAGTTACAAAGTAAAAAAATACAATATAATAAAAATAAAAATAGAAGGGGTAGAGGGTGGGGGGTGGGGTGACATGGGTGTGGTAGTGTGTGTGTGAGTGGGTTGAGGGGGAGAAGGAGGAGAGAGGGGGGATAGAGGGGGCTGTAAAAATACTCAGAGTTGAGGAAAAGACGGCGGAGAGTAAAGTGTGTGCGTGTGTGTGTAGATGTAAATATGTGTGTCTAAAAAGAAGTGTGTGTGTGTGTGTATGAACATTTGTTAACTAGTAAGTACAGACCCGTGAGTGGTATGTATATGGGTGATGTGGGAATGGTGTACATGTCTGTGTGTGTGTCTATGTTCTTGTATGGGTGTTGGTATGTGTGTGTGTGTGTGTGTGTGTATGTGTGTGGGTGGATGGTTAGAATCCGGACGTCGATGGACAAGATAAGAACGTGTAGTCAAATCCGAGGATAGTGGCGAAGAACGTGGAAAGTGGGTATATATATACCACGTGACTACTAGCAGTGTTTACTACTAGTTCTTGCAACCGGCGGAGGCAGAACGAAAACTTGTTGACGAAGTAAATTCCACTGTTCTATCTTCCAAAGCTCAATTAACTTGCAGGCCCCAGCAAATAGATTTTGTTGATTTCGGATTTACAGAAACCTAGTGGAGATGTTATATAATATTATGTAATATGTCCACGATGGTCCAGGTAACAGTCAAACTTTTCCCTGAGTCGGTTTTTTCGTTGTTCTGGTCCTAGCGGCTCGCTTTTCGGTCGCTGGCTTCAATTTGCATAGCTGTCTAAACGTAATGTTATAACTCTAAGGTAAAATTCCTTATTGAGTGCTTTTGGCTGCACTTCCCGACAGCATTCGTTAGCTTGCCCGCAGCCAGAGCTTCGATTATGCTGTACTACCACCTTCTTGTACATACCTACATACATATAGATTGAGTAGGCGAAGAAAGACAGAGAAACGCAGACGACGTAAGATAAAATTTGAAAAAAGAGTCCCGCTTGGCTAAAATCATACAAAATTGATAAAAAAAAATGTTTGATTTATACGTTAAGACCTCAAATTTACAGCAAACAGATTTTAGACTTACCCTCGCTTATATACACATATATACACCAGGTCTGAACACAAAAGGACCAAGCTCCCACTGACACTGCTTCCGTCTCTCCCGCTCTCCACATCTCTCACTATTGTGAGCAATTGGGGTCCCACGCGCTGGCCGCCCCAACTGTCCCAGCGGACAGAACGGCGTTTCCCCGGAGGATGGCGAGGGAGATGAGGCGGAAGAAGCGTTCCAGTTCGCGAGGCTCACAAATTATGT
>OZ024742.1:223977498-223979998 GCA_964016885.1 Eledone cirrhosa
CTCACTCTTCCTCCCACTCACTCTCCTCCTACCACTTCACCACCTCTTTTAAAATATCTTCCTCCCACACGCTCACTCTTCTCTATTAATATTATGTTCTCCTCCTCCCCCATATCATCTCTTAATATATCATTCTCTTTCTCCCACTCCCTATCACCTATTACTATATCTTTCTCTTTCTACCATTCCCTATCCTCTCTTATTCCTCTTCATCTGATGATGAGGCTGTGAAAGTCTCGAAACGTATATACACATACCGTATTTACCGGCGTCAAAGACGCTACTTTTTTCTCTCCCTAAAATAAGTCTCAAAAATCTACCCTGCGTCCTGGAGGACGAAGGTTGTTTATTATCATTTTTTTAAATTTTTGGTTGTCAAAATTAGGGTGCGTCCTCGTAGACGAAGCGTCTTCGGCGCCGGGAAATACGGTATATGTATTTTATGAATTTAAATGACTGAGACAATATTTTATTTATGGAATATATCATGAAAAGGAACGATCGACTTTCGTCAAATCGGACCGAGGGAACAATGTTTCCGTTGATCTTTCCAATTGCTAATACTATCTATCGGTCGCAACTCCAGGTAGATGGAGCAACGTGAAATAAAGTGTCTTGCTCAAGGACATAACGCATCGCTTGGTCCAAGAATCGAACTCACAACCTTACGATTGTGAATCCAATTCTCTAACCACTCAGAAAAAAAAAAAAAGACTATTTAGATTGGGAAGAAAGAATGGAATGTAAAATAGGAAAATCTAAAGAAATAAAGAAAAAAAAACGGAAAAGGGGGGTGGGTGGCAAGGACTCTAGTGTCACAGAAGAATGGGGGAAGGGGAGGGCTCTGGGCTCTGGGCCTAGGGCGCGGCGGTAAAGGGGCTGCTCTCTGAGGACAAGACCACAAAAGCATTCCCGCGGACAATGGCCAGCGACATCCGCTGCAACAGCCATCCCACCTCGCGGGGCTTCTTCCTCAGACGGGCTGCCGACGTTCCGATCTTGCGGAGGAGCTCGACTGTACGGGGTCCTATACTTGTGGAAACGAATTGAAACGACTGAGCCCGCTGGTGGGACTCTACCTCTTTAATATACCCCCTCATCATGCATCAAATACTACCCTGATCTGTGGCCGTCTCGGTCATCACGCCGTAGACACTACACTCACATAGACACATACATACACAGACATATACGTACACAGACACATACGTACAGACACACACATACACAGTGTCAAACCAGTAATTGAAGTGTGTTGTAGTTATATATTAACTATAGAATTACTATTAAAACATGTATTATTAGGATGAATACAACTTGTAACAATTGGTATGACTGCAGTTTCATTTTTTAATATTTATTGAGTGTGTTTCTCTCTCTCTCTCCCGTCCCCCTCTCTCCATCTCCCTCTCTCTCCTGTCCCCCTCTATGTGACTGTGTGTGTGTATGTGTGTGTGCAGCGCTAGCGTTACTATTAAAGTCAACTGAGCAACCATCTAGGGAGCTGGCCGCAACGAGGTACATTACAAAACTTTAAATAATCAGTTTTATACAAATTTGCATAATTAAATTGAATATACAGAGTGTCCCCAAAACTGTATACGCACTTTGATTACCTGTACAGGCAATATTTATTAGAATTCTGTTGAAGTATACATTTTTGGGGACACCCTGTATAATAATTCCTTGCAATCAATAAATTAATCACTTATCGACTTTGTCAGGTAAACGCATCGTGGGAATATCCAAAGTGGCGGAGAGGGTTGTATGGTGTTATGACCTGGCACTTGATTTATCGTAGGAGAGTGTTGTTGCTTAGTGGAAAATGCAGGTCTAGGGATTTTCTTAATGAGGTCAGGGCCTTCCTTCTCATTTCATCCTTATTTCTGAGGGTCGGGGGTCAGTCATGGTCTGCTGGACCAGCACTCTCCATCTTTTCCTGTCTCTTGCCATTGCCGTACATTCCGACAAACTCCTTCCTGTCCATTCCTTAATATCATCTGTCCATCTCCTTTTCTCCCGTACCCTGGCCCTTTTCCCAAGGATGTGGGTAGTCAAATTTTCGGCCCTGGTCACATGACCAAAATACTGAGGTCAGAGCAAGAAGTGTTAGAAGCTAGGTTTGTCAGTTTACCAAACTGTAAGTTGAGAGAATGGAGTGTATAAATAGGAAGAAAAGACACACACATTGTATAGCTAACCTTGGGTGTCAAATACCCAGGTGTGTGAGTATGCATGTGCGACTGTGTGAGGGTATGAGTGTTTGTGTGTATGTGAGTGCGTGAGTGTGTGCGCGTATGTGTATGTGAGTGTGTGCGAGAGTGAATGTGTGTATATGTGAGTGAGAGTGTATGTGTGTGTGTGTGTTTGCATGGAAGACTATAACGGTTGTATCATATTATCATCAAACACACAGCTCTATAAGGCATGTCATCACTAAGACTTTAATTGGAACAGCAATGACGACGACAGTAACAACAACAACCACGACAACAACACC
>OZ024742.1:223984998-223992498 GCA_964016885.1 Eledone cirrhosa
TGAGGTTGGCTGGACATGCTCACCGACATCCAGAGTTGACATTGCACTCAGTGCTCCTTTGGGAGCCCCTACATGGTCACACTAGAAGAGGAAGACCAAGGTTAACATATGTTGATGCCCTAAGGACAGACACTGGTCTGTTGGAGATGCAGGATATGGCAGCGATAATGAGGGACAGAGACCGCTGGAGAGAACTCGTCCATGGATCTCGGGAATTTTACCCGCCTTAGATAGATATATATATATATACAAGTATATTACACAAATAGAAGTGTGTTAAACAGTGAAATGTGTGTAAAGGATTATTACAAGTGATTTTTACCGTTACTGTATAGAAAACAATATCTACAGGTTTAGCAATTAAATGCAAAAAACCTAAGTCAGAATCCAATTACTGAAGTAGAGTTTTAAATTACTAACCTTATAACTATAAGTTTGCTGATACGAATTAATTTTGTTTCGCCACAGAAATATGCAGTCTAACAGCCACAGGTTCATCAGTCAGCAAATGTGGATTCTATTTACTACACATCTAGCCTCATGGATAGAGAGAAAGCTAATATACACGCTGCCCAGGGTAGGGCGAAATCACGTGTTATTTGCATCAAATAACGGTTCTCATGGATTGGGGAAAATGCTAGAGAGAGCAGCCCAACCATTCGAATTTATTAGCTCAACAATTTGGAGCTCGTTAAGTATACTAGGATCGGAATTAAGAGTATCCGCAGTTCACAGTAAAAATAATAATAATAATAATATTAGCTCAAAGAAGAATACAGTAACGGTAAAAATCACTTGTAATAATCCTTTACACACATTTCACTGTGTAACACACTTCTATTTGTGTAATATACTTGTATCCGAGCTCAGAAGAAAATTCTCTATTCTTCTTTGAGCTAATATTGTTATTATTATTACTGTGAACTGCGGAATACTATATATATATATATATATATATATATATATATATACATTATGAAGAGAGAAGAAACATTTAGATATAATTAGTAATAAAATGTATCATACCTAAACTGTTCCTAAATTCCTCGACTACGTAGTTTCGTGGCATAAACAAAAACAATATATCAAAGATATAGAGTCCTTGCGAGGTCTGCCGACTTATCAAGAGGATACCTCATTTGACTAGTCTCAAGAACGCGTCTACACGACGTGAGAAAGAATCCCAAAAGGCGGAGGGGGAGATAGTCACGCGATATAACGGTCGAGAAACAGAGCTAAGCCTCTTATAACCACGAAGAAAATACCACGGAGGCGGAGGGGGTATTCATATCGAGGCCGTAGAAGAGGTAGTGAAGAAGGCGAGAAGTATGAGTAATGGAAGCTTTCCAGTTGTCCCCACACTTCAAAGATTGCTCGACCAGAGGGAGTTATTAATATATTTAGAAACACACAGATACATGCGGACACTCACATATATACATGAATGCATCCGCACCCAACTGTGAGTTAAGGGTGCCAACTTCACCGATGTTGCTCAATGAATGACTGGGACAGACACAATTCAGTTTGAACCAGACTGAACCAGTATCAGAGTTAAAAATACATTATGAAGAGAGAAGAAACATTTAGATATAATTAGTAATAAAATGTATCATACCTAAACTGTTCCTAAATTCCTCGACTACGTAGTTTCGTGGCATAAACAAAAACAATATATCAAAGATATAGAGTCCTTGCGAGGTCTGCCGACTTATCAAGAGGATACCTCATTTGACTAGTCTCAAGAACGCGTCTACACGACGTGAGAAAGAATCCCAAAAGGCGGAGGGGGAGATAGTCACGCGATATAACGGTCGAGAAACAGAGCTAAGCCTCTTATAACCACGAAGAAAATACCACGGAGGCGGAGGGGGTATTCATATCGAGGCCGTAGAAGAGGTAGTGAAGAAGGCGAGAAGTATGAGTAATGGAAGCTTTCCAGTTGTCCCCACACTTCAAAGATTGCTCGACCAGAGGGAGTTATTAATATATTTAGAAACACACAGATACATGCGGACACTCACATATATACATGAATGCATCCGCACCCAACTGTGAGTTAAGGGTGCCAACTTCACCGATGTTGCTCAATGAATGACTGGGACAGACACAATTCAGTTTGAACCAGACTGAACCAGTATCAGAGTTAAAAATACATTATGAAGAGAGAAGAAACATTTAGATATAATTAGTAATAAAATGTATCATACCTAAACTGTTCCTAAATTCCTCGACTACGTAGTTTCGTGGCATAAACAAAAACAATATATCAAAGATATAGAGTCCTTGCGAGGTCTGCCGACTTATCAAGAGGATACCTCATTTGACTAGTCTCAAGAACGCGTCTACACGACGTGAGAAAGAATCCCAAAAGGCGGAGGGGGAGATAGTCACGCGATATAACGGTCGAGAAACAGAGCTAAGCCTCTTATAACCACGAAGAAAATACCACGGAGGCGGAGGGGGTATTCATATCGAGGCCGTAGAAGAGGTAGTGAAGAAGGCGAGAAGTATGAGTAATGGAAGCTTTCCAGTTGTCCCCACACTTCAAAGATTGCTCGACCAGAGGGAGTTATTAATATATTTAGAAACACACAGATACATGCGGACACTCACATATATACATGAATGCATCCGCACCCAACTGTGAGTTAAGGGTGCCAACTTCACCGATGTTGCTCAATGAATGACTGGGACAGACACAATTCAGTTTGAACCAGACTGAACCAGTATCAGAGTTAAAAATACATTATGAAGAGAGAAGAAACATTTAGATATAATTAGTAATAAAATGTATCATACCTAAACTGTTCCTAAATTCCTCGACTACGTAGTTTCGTGGCATAAACAAAAACAATATATCAAAGATATAGAGTCCTTGCGAGGTCTGCCGACTTATCAAGAGGATACCTCATTTGACTAGTCTCAAGAACGCGTCTACACGACGTGAGAAAGAATCCCAAAAGGCGGAGGGGGAGATAGTCACGCGATATAACGGTCGAGAAACAGAGCTAAGCCTCTTATAACCACGAAGAAAATACCACGGAGGCGGAGGGGGTATTCATATCGAGGCCGTAGAAGAGGTAGTGAAGAAGGCGAGAAGTATGAGTAATGGAAGCTTTCCAGTTGTCCCCACACTTCAAAGATTGCTCGACCAGAGGGAGTTATTAATATATTTAGAAACACACAGATACATGCGGACACTCACATATATACATGAATGCATCCGCACCCAACTGTGAGTTAAGGGTGCCAACTTCACCGATGTTGCTCAATGAATGACTGGGACAGACACAATTCAGTTTGAACCAGACTGAACCAGTATCAGAGTTAAAAATACATTATGAAGAGAGAAGAAACATTTAGATATAATTAGTAATAAAATGTATCATACCTAAACTGTTCCTAAATTCCTCGACTACGTAGTTTCGTGGCATAAACAAAAACAATATATCAAAGATATAGAGTCCTTGCGAGGTCTGCCGACTTATCAAGAGGATACCTCATTTGACTAGTCTCAAGAACGCGTCTACACGACGTGAGAAAGAATCCCAAAAGGCGGAGGGGGAGATAGTCACGCGATATAACGGTCGAGAAACAGAGCTAAGCCTCTTATAACCACGAAGAAAATACTACGGAGGCGGAGGGGGTATTCATATCGAGGCCGTAGAAGAGGTAGTGAAGAAGGCGAGAAGTATGAGTAATGGAAGCTTTCCAGTTGTCCCCACACTTCAAAGATTGCTCGACCAGAGGGAGTTATTAATATATTTAGAAACACACAGATACATGCGGACACTCACATATATACATGAATGCATCCGCACCCAACTGTGAGTTAAGGGTGCCAACTTCACCGATGTTGCTCAATGAATGACTGGGACAGACACAATTCAGTTTGAACCAGACTGAACCAGTATCAGAGTTAAAAATACATTATGAAGAGAGAAGAAACATTTAGATATAATTAGTAATAAAATGTATCATACCTAAACTGTTCCTAAATTCCTCGACTACGTAGTTTCGTGGCATAAACAAAAACAATTCCGCCTCCGTGGTATTTTCTTCGTGGTTATAAGAGGCTTAGCTCTGTTTCTCGACCGTTATATCGCGTGACTATCTCCCCCTCCGCCTTTTGGGATTCTTTCTCACGTCGTGTAGACGCGTTCTTGAGACTAGTCAAATGAGGTATCCTCTTGATAAGTCGGCAGACCTCGCAAGGACTCTATATCTTTGATATATTGTTTTTGTTTATGCCACGAAACTACGTAGTCGAGGAATTTAGGAACAGTTTAGGTATGATACATTTTATTACTAATTATATCTAAATGTTTCTTCTCTCTTCATAATGTATTTTTAACTCTGATACTGGTTCAGTCTGGTTCAAACTGAATTGTGTCTGTCCCAGTCATTCATTGAGCAACATCGGTGAAGTTGGCACCCTTAACTCACAGTTGGGTGCGGATGCATTCATGTATATATGTGAGTGTCCGCATGTATCTGTGTGTTTCTAAATATATTAATAACTCCCTCTGGTCGAGCAATCTTTGAAGTGTGGGGACAACTGGAAAGCTTCCATTACTCATACTTCTCGCCTTCTTCACTACCTCTTCTACGGCCTCGATATGAATACCCCCTCCGCCTCCGTGGTATTTTCTTCGTGGTTATAAGAGGCTTAGCTCTGTTTCTCGACCGTTATATCGCGTGACTATCTCCCCCTCCGCCTTTTGGGATTCTTTCTCACGTCGTGTAGACGCGTTCTTGAGACTAGTCAAATGAGGTATCCTCTTGATAAGTCGGCAGACCTCGCAAGGACTCTATATCTTTGATATATTGTTTTTGTTTATGCCACGAAACTACGTAGTCGAGGAATTTAGGAACAGTTTAGGTATGATACATTTTATTACTAATTATATCTAAATGTTTCTTCTCTCTTCATAATGTATTTTTAACTCTGATACTGGTTCAGTCTGGTTCAAACTGAATTGTGTCTGTCCCAGTCATTCATTGAGCAACATCGGTGAAGTTGGCACCCTTAACTCACAGTTGGGTGCGGATGCATTCATGTATATATGTGAGTGTCCGCATGTATCTGTGTGTTTCTAAATATATTAATAACTCCCTCTGGTCGAGCAATCTTTGAAGTGTGGGGACAACTGGAAAGCTTCCATTACTCATACTTCTCGCCTTCTTCACTACCTCTTCTACGGCCTCGATATGAATACCCCCTCCGCCTCCGTGGTATTTTCTTCGTGGTTATAAGAGGCTTAGCTCTGTTTCTCGACCGTTATATCGCGTGACTATCTCCCCCTCCGCCTTTTGGGATTCTTTCTCACGTCGTGTAGACGCGTTCTTGAGACTAGTCAAATGAGGTATCCTCTTGATAAGTCGGCAGACCTCGCAAGGACTCTATATCTTTGATATATTGTTTTTGTTTATGCCACGAAACTACGTAGTCGAGGAATTTAGGAACAGTTTAGGTATGATACATTTTATTACTAATTATATCTAAATGTTTCTTCTCTCTTCATAATGTATTTTTAACTCTGATACTGGTTCAGTCTGGTTCAAACTGAATTGTGTCTGTCCCAGTCATTCATTGAGCAACATCGGTGAAGTTGGCACCCTTAACTCACAGTTGGGTGCGGATGCATTCATGTATATATGTGAGTGTCCGCATGTATCTGTGTGTTTCTAAATATATTAATAACTCCCTCTGGTCGAGCAATCTTTGAAGTGTGGGGACAACTGGAAAGCTTCCATTACTCATACTTCTCGCCTTCTTCACTACCTCTTCTACGGCCTCGATATGAATACCCCCTCCGCCTCCGTGGTATTTTCTTCGTGGTTATAAGAGGCTTAGCTCTGTTTCTCGACCGTTATATCGCGTGACTATCTCCCCCTCCGCCTTTTGGGATTCTTTCTCACGTCGTGTAGACGCGTTCTTGAGACTAGTCAAATGAGGTATCCTCTTGATAAGTCGGCAGACCTCGCAAGGACTCTATATCTTTGATATATTGTTTTTGTTTATGCCACGAAACTACGTAGTCGAGGAATTTAGGAACAGTTTAGGTATGATACATTTTATTACTAATTATATCTAAATGTTTCTTCTCTCTTCATAATGTATTTTTAACTCTGATACTGGTTCAGTCTGGTTCAAACTGAATTGTGTCTGTCCCAGTCATTCATTGAGCAACATCGGTGAAGTTGGCACCCTTAACTCACAGTTGGGTGCGGATGCATTCATGTATATATGTGAGTGTCCGCATGTATCTGTGTGTTTCTAAATATATTAATAACTCCCTCTGGTCGAGCAATCTTTGAAGTGTGGGGACAACTGGAAAGCTTCCATTACTCATACTTCTCGCCTTCTTCACTACCTCTTCTACGGCCTCGATATGAATACCCCCTCCGCCTCCGTGGTATTTTCTTCGTGGTTATAAGAGGCTTAGCTCTGTTTCTCGACCGTTATATCGCGTGACTATCTCCCCCTCCGCCTTTTGAGATTCTTTCTCACGTCGTGTAGACGCGTTCTTGAGACTAGTCAAATGAGGTATCCTCTTGATAAGTCGGCAGACCTCGCAAGGACTCTATATCTTTGATATATTGTTTTTGTTTATGCCACGAAACTACGTAGTCGAGGAATTTAGGAACAGTTTAGGTATGATACATTTTATTACTAATTATATCTAAATGTTTCTTCTCTCTTCATAATGTATTTTTAACTCTGATACTGGTTCAGTCTGGTTCAAACTGAATTGTGTCTGTCCCAGTCATTCATTGAGCAACATCGGTGAAGTTGGCACCCTTAACTCACAGTTGGGTGCGGATGCATTCATGTATATATGTGAGTGTCCGCATGTATCTGTGTGTTTCTAAATATATATATATATATATATATATTTCGTTTCTGAATTTGTTTAGCAAGATTCTTTATCTGAAAACGTGTGTTGAAACCGATATTGTTATACTTTGGGAGGGTCATGTTGCCAATAAGAAACACACGCACCAGTTGCTTTCACTTCAATTTATTATAATAAATTTAGGAATTTATAAATTTCCGGAATTTATAAATTTCCTGTATAGATAAGAAATGTATAATCTGTAAATTAAGCCCCCATATTAACTGTAAAACTAGAAATGTAGTATATAGCATAAGATGTACTGAAGGACAATGTAGAGATAAAAAATATAGTGTACATAGGTGAGACAGCTCGTAGTATAGGGGAACGGATAAATGAACACTGGCGAGACCTTCAAGATAGTAAATAATCATCTGTACTCTACCAACATGCTAAAATAAAACATAAGGGTAAATTAGAGAACATAGAAATAAAAATAGAATCTACACACAGAAAAGACGCAATGTTTAGACAAATCACAGAGGCAATAAACATAAATGAATTACAACCAAAATTAAATAGAAAACATGAGTGGAACAGCAACATCACAACTTACAATTAAGGACAAAATGAAAGCACACACGCACATAGAACAAAC
>OZ024742.1:223994998-224017498 GCA_964016885.1 Eledone cirrhosa
AATTGTGAGTCTTACCTGAACTTTGTAGAGTTGTTGGGGTGGGTTGGCGAAGTAAATATATGAATTACTGAGGTGGCCACCACTACTGTTTGGGGCGTTTCTATGGATATGATTGTATCAATTCAAGGCGGTGTTCCACCATGACCGAAACCACTAAAAGAATAAAAGAATACTATGTCTGAGAAACAAAAGCTGGGATTATCTCGACTGGAAAACTTCTGATGATAGAGGACTGTATGGTTAGAACTGACCTACAGTATTCCGTCAACAATAACAACATATAAAATGTCTCGCTATGGGTATAGTCACAGCTTAAAATACCCATAGCATGATTTATGTATGTTTATTACATATAAACATATTGACTATGCTTTTATATACGCCTCTATTAAAAACCACGCTGTATTAGTGCTACGGTTAATTTTTTTTATTAATATCTACTTTGATCGAATTTTTCATTTTTTCCTATTGATTTTGACAGTTTATAGTTCGATCAGTTGTGTTGGTTTATATGTTCTCTTAGCAGTCCATGACTGGATTCTCTCTTCAATTCGGACTTTTATTGCTAGGTTAAATTACAAACCCATTCGTGTTATTTTCTTCTTATGATACCGACATAGGAAGGTAAGGTACGTTTGATGTGTACAGCCAATTTTTTTTTTTATATACTTCTTCGAATACAGCCGATATAGGAATGTAAGTGGTTTGATGTATATAGCCAGCTTTCTTATACTCCTCATACTGCCGTCATAGTTTACAACATTCGGATTCATACTAATAGATGATTAAATGTCTGAATAAGTTATTAATAAGGTAATTTTTCGGACTATTAACTTTATCTTGAAAGATGAAAACACATTTATTATATTTCATCTCCAAAAGATGATTAAGTTATTAATCTGAAGACTTAATAATCTTGTTAAACTGCAACCTATCCCTGACATTTTAGACAGTTACTCAGTAGCATAAGGTCAACTTCGCCTTTCATTCATACAAGCGCCGATAAATAACGTATGAGTTCAGGAGGAATAGCGGTGTCTGATACGGTTCTGTACGCTCTGAGTTTAAATCCTAATGAGGCCAATTTTACTGCTGTATGCGTTCTGAGTTCAAATACAACCTCCTTCTGTCAGCCGTTGTAACCGACTAAGTGTCAGCAATTGAAAGACCAATGGAAACATTGTTTCCTTGGTCCGATCTGACGATTGGCTTTTTTTCCTCTTTCTATTTTCCTTTCATAATAACACTATCAGAAAAACTACCCTTCGGGTGGTTTTCTGCTAGCATGTGTAGTGTGCATATTGATATTATACGCAAATATATATGCATGTATCATAGATATGATATGTCAAATAAAATCGTAATTGAGAATATCCACAGAAATTGAAGAGCGACTGTGTTACACTCTCTTCTGTAATCAGTAAAGTAATCCATGATACATTTAAAAAAGACGATATTATATATAAACTGCATTAAGAGAAAATTAGCGACGTAAATATATGAGATGTTTTTATAAGTGTTGTAATAAGTGTTATAATATAACGGGTGCTAACCGGGAGTGTTGACGTTTGAACACTTTAAAGAAGTGAATCTTTAAATAAGCAATAAAATTATTTATATTTAATCAAGTGTTACGAAATTTAGTACATAAACTATGTAATATTCATTCATTATTTATTCAAAGTAATCCAACTTATTTTACAAACGGGATAACAAAAATATACTCCCACTCGAGGGAGGGAGGATCTTCAAAATGGAGATTTATAATGCAATATATTAGATTAACATTACGGGGTCGATAAAATAAAGTACCAGTAATGCACTGGGTAATTTATGGCCTTGTGCCAAAAGTAGAAACAATTAATATTAATAGCGTGATTCATAATATAGGTGAATACGGAGACATATACGATATGTCCATGCATAAAGACACATATTGTATATGACTCCATGTACATCTCCGATGTAATAGGTATACACCTACACACTGGTGTGTGTGTATGTACGTGAGTGTGTATATGTGCGTATGTGCATATGTGTGTGTATGTATGTGAGTGCATATATATGCGTGTGTGTATGTATGCATGTATGTATGTATATATGTATGTATGTATATATATATATATATATGTGGTGTGTGTGTGTGTGTGTGTGTGTGTGTGTGTGTGAAGGCACGTGGCTTAGCGGTTACACCGTTAGTCTCATAATCGTGAGGCTGTGTGTTAAATTTCCGGACCGAGCGGTGTGTCGTGTCATTAAGTAAGACACTTTATTTCATGTTGCTCCAGTTCACTTAGCTGGAGAGAATGACTTGCCACGTCACTGATGCGGACTTTGATTTTCCATTGGACAACAGCGATGGCTTGGAGATGAGAAACTCATATGGATGGGCAACAGCTGGTCTTCCACAAAGACACATTGCCCGGGTATTTGCTTCGGAGAGGAACTTTCTAAGTGTCGTTGAGGTTGACTTTGCCTTTCATCCTTACGGGGTCGATAGAATAAAGTACCAGTAATGTACTGGGTAATTGCTGGCCTTGTGCCTAAAGTAGAAACAGTTATACAAATAAACGTTAAGACAGGTTTGTGTATATATAATTGTTTTATTTATACAGAACTGGTTAACATCTATTCGTACATACACACACACGCGCGCACACACACACACACACACACACACACACACACACACACACACACACACACACACACACACACATATATATATACGAGCGTAGGCAGAAGATTTCATAGGCTGCCTAAGAGGGAATGATGCTAGTGTTGTGAAATCTCGCATGCATTAATTTCAACTGTTGAAAAATAAACCCTATTTGGTCATTCCATGAGAGTATCTTGATAAGCCTGTGAACTGTTCAGCCGACCTTCGTACACACACCCAGACACACTCACACACGAAGGAGGTGTGGTAAGGAACCAGGTGGACCATAACGCACCTGAGTACTCGATACTTAGGGTAGAAGAGTGGGTAATAGGAAAAGCGTCAGAACCCTGAGCTCTGGCCGTTTCGACAGCTAGATCTAGCTGTAGAAACGGCCGGAGCTCTGCCGTCGGGGTCCTGACTCTTTTCCTATATATATATATATATATATATATATATATATATAACGAAGGAGGTGTGGTAAGGAACCAGATGGACCATAACGCACCAAAGTACTCAATACTTAGGGTAGTAGAGTGGGTAATAGGAAAATGATGTTTGACCCCGACGGCAGAACTCAAGCCGTTTCGACGGCTATTTCAGTCTAGAAATAGACGTCGAAACGGCTTGAGCTCTGCCGTCGGGGTCAAACATTTTCATATTATATATATATATATATATATATATATATATATATATATATATGTGTAAATGATATATATATATGTGGATATATCAACTGAGAAACAAAATAGTATTTTGTATATATATATAGAGAGCAAATGATATGTTGATTTAAATACAAATTTAAATACATACTCTTAGGTGTTAAAATTGTGCTGTACTTGTATAGACTGATCTGTTTCTGAGAACCAGAAATTCGAATGTTTACCTCCGATCACAGTAATTAGTATCGATCAACAATTATCGATTTTACATATATATAAAATTTTGTCTATTCTATTTCTTAGCTCGGTAAGCTTTTACTGAGAAACATCATAGCTATGTTATAAGAAACTTAATAAATATTATCATATATTCTCAATATTGTGTTATTCAGTTCTAACCTCCCTTTGTCGACTACCAAGATCACTAGATCTGAATACACATATACACACATACACACACATACACACACACATACACACACATGTATGTATGCATGTATGTATGTATGTATATATATATGTATGTGTGTATGTATGTGTGTGTGTGTGTGTGTGTGTGTGTGTGTGTGTGTGTGTGTGTGTGTGTGTGTGTGTGTGTGTGTGTGTGCATTGCTTGTGTGGCCGGCCGTAGCCTAAAAGTGCACCAAACTCTATAATCTGACAAGCAATTAGAGTACTCTTGGCAGAGTTTGCAGCCATCATGTATGTATGTATAGGTAGGAGTTAGCACGTGTGTTACTAGTTGAATAACTAAAACATAAGGAGAGAGAGGGAGAGAGAGAGAGAGAGAGAGAGAGAGAGAGAGAGAGAGAGAGAGAGAGAGAGAGAGAGGAGGGGAAAGAAACAAATGCGGAAACCATGGTGTAGGATACGAAGTTTGAAGGGGGAGAGGTGGGATGAATAGAGAAAAATGTGGGATATATATATATATAATGTATAATAAACAATACACTATAATGACCTCATTACCCGAGGTTTCTCGAATAGGACGAACACAAGATACGTCCGCATTCGTTCGTCAGATATATTCGTTCGTCAGGCAATATTGCCTTATCTGCCGAACGAATGCGGACGTCTCTTGTGTTCGTCCTGTTCGAGAAACCTCGTGTAATGAGGTAATTATAGTGTGTTGTTTATTATACATTAAATATTTAGCTCTGTTACTTACATAGAGCATTCTTCATTCCTTTTACTTTTTTCACGGAAACTTCAACATTTATATATATATATATATATATATATAAACAGACTAAATAAAGATGAAATATATATATATATATATATAGTTTTGCGAGTGTTTTGATATGAAATCATGTGTCGAAACAAATATTGTTATACTTGGGGAGGGTCATATTTGTGTAATATTGCCAGAATTAATAACAGAACACACTCACTGTTTGGTTGGTTTTCGCTTTTCGCTTCTGTGTCTTTTATATCGGTAATCTAATTTATTCGGTCCTCAATGTTGCCATTGACTGACCAACGGTCAAAAATAATACAGATACAATATAGACACAAACACATATATATATAGTTTATCAAAGTTCTTTCGTTGCACATCTGCAGCATCGTCAGTGGTGCTATTGTTTCCTCCCTTTGCATTGTATTTTCTACGCCATCTTTATTTAGTCTGTTTATATATTTATTTATTTGTTTATTTTATTTTGTCTTCTTTGCGCATGCGTTTGCGTGTGTGTATAGTGTTTTGTTTGATGTGTGTTCGTGATTGGGTGACTGTGTATTGGTTAATGTATTCTATCTTTACTAGTGTGTGTTTATATGTGTTTGTTGTTATTGTGCTTGTGTATGTATTTATTTATTTATTTATCTATTTATTTATTTATACTTCTCTTAGGTCAGTGTTGTTTGTTTGGGTGTTGTTGTTATTCCATTCATTCTTTCTGTTTAGCCTTGGCCTTCTAAGTTCTATTTCACTGGCCTCTCTGATTTGCCTATCTGCTGGGTCATTTCTATGTTTAGATATTATTCTAATTTCTATGTTGTCTATGTTACCGTCATGTTGTTGTCTAGCATGTTCGTATAGTACTGAACCGTTTTTTCGTCCTTTTAGTTCCCCCCAGTGTTGGTCTATCCTTTCACCTATGCTACGAGGTGTCTCGCCTATGTATGTTGTTGTCATGTTTCTGCAAGTACCCTGTGTACATCTTATGCTATAGACTACGTTTCTATTTTTACAGTTTATCCGGGGGTTTACATTACATATGATACATTTCCTATTAGTACAGTGGGTTTTCTTAAAAGGGTAGGTTTTGCTGATCAGGGATTTTATGGTGGTTCCTGGCTTTTCTACCACCTTAATCTTTAAGTGGGTCTTTCTCAGGGCCTTTCTACACTGGTTAGCTAATTTCCCTCCAAGAGTAGCGTCCACAAACATGACACTCTGGTATCTCTGGTTGTCGTACCATGAGGTGGCTTTCCCTATCTTATGTCTAGCCCTATCTAAGCTATTCCATGATTTGCTCCTGGATAATGGGCAAATTCCTTTCATGTCCAGTTCTATGAGGGTCTTATACTTCTCCATGGCTCCTTCGTATACTCTGACTCTGTCTCTTTGGTTGTAGCCAGAGAACTGCATGCGGTTGATGAAGTGTTGGATGTGTCTTTCCATTTCTGTTGGGTCGCACATGCGGGACACGTTCTTCATCACTCGTACCAAATCTGCGATTAGAATATTAAACTTAGCACTACTGGACATTGCTGAGTTTTCGAGTATCAGGTATTTGGAGGCCAAACAGTGAGTGTGTTCTGTTATTAATTCTGGCAATATTACACAAATATGACCCTCCCCAAGTATAACAATATATATATATATATATATATATATATATATATATATATATATATATATATATATATATATATATATATATATATATATATATATATATATATAAGTTATTCCGGGTTCAATCAGTAAGTAAGGTACTCAATACATAGCAGCTTCCTGATGATTTCTCACGAATGAAACACTTCTAGTCCTGTAGAAGCTTTTCTATATTAAAAAAAAAAAATATATATATATTTATATATATATATATATAGAGAGAGAGAGAAGTGGAAAGAAACAAAAGCGGGTGACGTGGTGTACGAAATTTTGGGGTGAGGCGTGTGGTGAAGAGAGAGAGAGGGAGAGAGAGAGCAGGGGGAAACAGAAGGAGAGAGAGTGAGTGAGCGAGAGAGAGAGAGAGAGAGAGAGAGAGAGAGAGAGAGAGAGAGAGGGGGGAGAGAGAGAGAGAGAGAGAGTAGGCGAGAGAGAGAAGGGGAAAAAGAAAGAGAGAGAGGGAGAGAGAAAGAGAGGGATAAAGAGAGAGAGAAAGAGAGAGAGAGAGAGAGAGAGAGAGAGAGAGAGAGAGAGAGAGAGAGAGAGAGAGAGGAAGAGAGAGAGAGAGAGAGAGTGAGGTGGGGTTTGTAGTGAGAATTATAAACACTTGTAAAGAAAAACTGATTTACAAAATGAATTGTCTAACAAAAAGCATTTCAGAAGTGTTACGGGGTAGCGGGGTGAGTATGTGTTGTGGTGGTAGGAGGTGACGTATTGATGTAGTGGGAGGCAATGTGTTGGAGTAGTGGGAGTTGTATGAAGGGGTGGTACAGGTGGAGAAGGTGGTGGTGATGATGATAGTGGCTGTGATGATAGTGGTGGTGACGTTGGGGGTATTGCTATTGTCGTTGTGAAGATGGTGGTGATGATAGTGACTGTGATGATGGTGCAGATGGTAATGGCGGTGGTGGTGGCGGTGGTGGTGGTGGCGTTGGGTGTATTGTTCTTGTTGCTGTTGTGAAGATGGTGTTGATAGTGATGGTGATGGTGGGGATGATGGTGGTGGTGGTGACGGTGTTGCTGGTGGTAGTGGTGGCGTTGGGGGGGGGGGGGTATTGTTATTGTTGTTGTGAAGATGGTGATGATAGTGATTGTGATGATGGCGGTGGTGGCGTTGAAGATGTTAATGGTGGTGTTGGTGATGGTGGAGGTGGTAGTGATGGTGGAGGTGATGGGGATGGTGGAGGTGATGGTGGAGGTGATGGTGGAGGTGATGGTGATGGTGGAGGTGGTAGTCATGGTGGAGGTGATGGTGATGGTGGAGGTGATGGTGATGGTGGATGTGGTAGTGATGGTGGAGGTGATGGTGGAGGTGATGGTGATGGTGGAGGTGATGGTGATGGTGGAGGTGGCAGTGATGGTGGAGGTGATGGTGATGGTGGAGGTGATGGTGATTGTGGAGGTGATGGTGGAGGTGATGGTGATGGTGGAGGTGATGGTGATTGTGGAGGTGATGGTGATGGTGGAGGTGATGGTGATTGTGGAGGTGATGGTGATGGTGATGGTGGAGGTGATGGTGATGGTGGAGGTGATGGTGATTGTGGAGGTGATGGTGGAGGTGATGGTGATGGTGGAGGTGATGGTGATGGTGGAGGTGATGGTGATGGTGGAGGTGATGGTGATGGTGGAGGTGGAGGTGATGGTGATGGTGGAGGTGGTAATGATGGTGGATGTGGTAGTGATGGTGGAGGTGATGGTGATGGTGGAGGTGATGGTGATGGTGGAGGTGGAGGTGATGGTGATGGTGGAGGTGGTAATGATGGTGGATGTGGTAGTGATGGTGGAGGTGATGGTGATGGTGGAGGTGATGGTGATGGTGGAGGTGGAGGTGATGGTGATGGTGGAGGTGGTAATGATGGTGGATGTGGTAGTGATGGTGGAGGTGATGGTGATGGTGGAGGTGATGGTGATGGTGGAGGTGGAGGTGATGGTGATGGTGGAGGTGGCAGTGATGGTGGAGGTGATGGTGATGATGGAGGTGATGGTGATGGTGGAGGTGATGGTGATGGTGGAGGTGGTAGTGATGGTGGAGGTGGTTGTGATGGTGGAGGTGGTAGTGATAGTGGAGGTGGTAGTGATGGTTGAGGTGATAGTGATGGTGGAGGTGGTAGTGATGGAGGAGGTGGTAGTGATGGTGGAGGTGGTTGTGATGGTGGAGGTGGTAGTGATTGTGGAGGTGATGTTTATAGTGGAGGTGATGGTGGAGGTGGTAGTGATGGTGGAGGTGGTAGTGATGGTGGAGGTGATAGTGATGGTGGAGGTGGTAGTGATGGTTGAGGTGATAGTGATGGTGGAGGTGGTAGTGATGGAGGAGGTGGTAGTGATGGTGGAGGTGTTGGTGGAGGTGTTGGTGATGGTGGAGGTGGTAGTGATGGTGGAGGTGGTAGTGATGGAGGAGGTGGTAGTGATGGTGGAGGTGAAGGTGTTGGTGGAGGTGGTAGTGATGGTGGAGGTGGTAGTGATGGAGGAGGTGGTAGTGATGGTGGAGGTGATGGTGATGGTGGAGGTGGTAGTGATGGTGGAGGTGAAGGTGATGGTGGAGGTGGTAGTGATTGAGGAGGTGGTAGTGATGGTGGAGGTGATGGTGATGGTGGAGGTGATGGTGGAAGTGGAGGTGATGTTTATGGTGGAGGTGATGGTGATGATGGAGGTGATAGTGATGGTGGAAGTGGTAGTGATGGTGGAGGTGGTAGTGATGGTGGAGGTGGTAGTGATGGTGGAAGTGGTAGTGATGGTGGAGGTGGTAGTGATGGTGGAGGTGATGGTGATGGTGGAGGTGGTAGTGATGGAGGAGGTGGTAGTGATGGTGGAGGTGATGTTTATGGTGGAGGTGATGGTGGAGGTGATTGTGGAGGTGGAGGTGATGGTGATGGTGGAGGTGATGGTGATGGTGGAGGTGGTAGTGATGGAGGTGGTAGTGATGGTGGAGGTGATGTTTATGGTGGAGGTGATGGTGATGGTGATGGTGGAGGTGGTAGTGATTGTGGAGGTGGTAGTGATGGTGGAGGTGGTAGTGATGGTGGAGGTGGTAGTGATGGTGGAGGTGGTAGTGATGGTGGAGGTGATGTTTATGGTGGAGGTGATGAAGGAGGTGGTAGTGATGGAGCAGGTGGTGGTGATGGTGGAGGTGAAGGTGATGGTGGAGGTGGTAGTGATGGTGGAGGTGGTAGTGATTGAGGAGGTGGTAGTGATGGTGGAGGTGATGGTGATGGTGGAGGTGATGGTGGAAGTGGAGGTGATGTTTATGGTGGAGGTGATGGTGATGATGGTGATAGTGATGGTGGAAGTGGTAGTGATGGTGGAGGTGGTAGTGATGGTGGAGGTGGTAGTGATGGTGGAAGTGGTAGTGATGGTGGAGGTGGTAGTGATGGTGGAGGTGGTAGTGATGGAGGAGGTGGTAGTGATGGTGGAGGTGGTAGTGATTGTGGAGGTGATGGTGGAGGTGGTAGTGATGAAGGAGGTGGTAGTGATGGAGGAGGTGGTAGTGATGGTGGAGGTGGTGGTGATGGTGGAGGTGATGGTGGAGGTGGTAGTGATGGTGGAGGTGGTAGTGATGGAGGAGGTGGTAGTGATGATGGAGGCGGTAGTGATGGTGGAGGTGATGGTGATGGTGGAGGTGATGGTGGAGGTGGTAGTGATGGAGGAGGTGGTGGTGATGGAGGAGGTGATGGTGATGGTGGAGGTGATGGTGGAGGTGGTAGTGATGGAGGAGGTGGTAGTGATGGAGGAGGTGGTGGTGATGGAGGAGGAGGTGGTGATAGAGGAGGTGGTAGTGATGAAGGAGGTGGTAGTGATGGTGGAGGTGGTAGTGATAGTGGAGGTGGTAGTGATGGAGGAGGTGGTAGTGATGGTGGAGGTGGTAGTGATGGTGGAGGTGGTAGTGATGGTGGAGGTGATGGTGATGGTGGAGGTGGTAGTGATGAAGGAGGTGGTAGTGATGGTGGTAGTGATGGTGGATGTGATAGTGATGGTGGAGGTGATTGTGATGGTGGAGGTGATGGTGGAGGTGGTAGTGATGGTGGAGGTGGTAATGATGGTGGATGTGGTAGTGATGGTGGAGGTGATTGTGATGGTGGAGGTGATGTTTATGGTGGAGGTGATTGTGATGGTGGAGGTGATGGTGGAGGTGGTAGTGATGGTGGAGGTGGTAATGATGGTGGATGTGGTAGTGATGGTGGAGGTGATTGTGATGGTGGAGGTGATGTTTATGGTGGAGGTGATTGTGATTGTGGAGGTGATGGTGGAGGTGGTAGTGATGGTGCAGATGATGGTGATAGTGGAGGTGATGGTGATGGTTGTGATGCTGGTGATAGTGGAGGTGATGGTTACGGTGGTGGTGCTGGTGGTAGTTATAATATTCTTGGTGGTGCTGTTGGCAATGGTAGTGACGATGGTGGTGATGACGGTGATATTGTTGATGAGGTTGCTGACAGTAGTGGTTGTGATTATGGTTATGATGATAATGGTGGTGGTGATGCTGGTAGTGGTTGTGATGACGGTTGTGAATATAATAGTGGTGCTGGTGTTGGAGGTGTTAATGGTGATTGAAAGTGTTAATGAAATGAAATTAATGAAAACCAGAAAAGACGAGGAACAAGAGTCAAATATATAAAAGGAAAACGTAGAACGAGAGAGAGAGTAAGAGAAGTTGAGAGCGTAAAAGAGAATAAGAGGGAGAGAGAGAGAGAAATGTGTGTGTGTGGGGGGGGGGGGGATCAAGTATTCATGATGAGCGGCTTGACTGCCTAGCAAAAACCACAATGGTGGCAAATGTCAGAAAAAGCCTTAACGGAATATAATGAAATTTTTCAAGTGATGGCTTTTTGGGAAGCGAATGAGAGCTATGATGATGACGATGATGATGATGGTGATGATGGAAAGAGAGGCGAAGACAAAAGGTCGATGGAGAAGCGGAAAAACAAAAGCACAATGGCGAAAAATTTTAAGTAGTTTGACAGACCGGAAGGCGCGATTCAGCCGCATGTGACTTCCTGTCCATTCAATCAATATGGCAGAGAGTTTATAGTGTGGTGAGTAACTGAGAGGTTGAATTAAAGGATTGGGAAGGAGTGACTGTGAATGTGACTCTGCTGTGTTGCTCTACCGTGCTCTGGCTGCACCGTGCTTTTATACTAAAAGTGATTATTGAGTGATGACGGGTAGGTAGGCAGTCAGGCAGGCAGGCGATCAGTCGTTTGAGCGAGCGACGTAGCGTATTTGCATACGTCATCTATTGGTTTGTGTTTATAAGCCATTTGTTCGCAGGCATCGCTTCGCTAACGACTTGAATAGGTAACACGAAAAGTACATTAGTAGGAAAGAACAGAGAAAACTAGATTGAGAAGAAGGAGAAGGAAAGGGCCAGCGAAGGTATTGACATGTATTGAAATGTAACTAACATCTTACTTGTCGTAGTAACACGTGCTAATTGCCCAACTGATTACGTTTCTTTTCAACCAATCACGATGCTTCATTGCTTTAATTGACTTGATCACATTTCATTCAAGGCTTCCCATTCAACTTCATGCATTTTGTTTGTTGTTGCAATTTCTCTTCTTGTCATTGTCGTCATTATTGTTGTTGTTGTTGTTGTTGTTGTTATTTTTTTGACGGCGGTGCTTAGCAGTGATGGAGATGGTGATGGGGGTGGTGTTACTGTTGTTGTGTCGCTGTGCTACTAAATGGTGATTGTTTGTTTCAATGTTTGTTGTCGTCATTTTTGTTATTGCTGTTGTTGTTGTTGTTATTGTTACAATTTTGTTGTTGTTGTTCTTATTGTTGTGGCAGTGGTACTTAGTGGCGATGGTGGAGGTCTTACGATGTTTGTTGTTGTTGCTTTATTGTTGATGTTTCTGTTGGTGCATTTTGTTGTTATATTGATGGTAATGGTGATGATGGATTTGTTGCTGTTGTTAGGGGTGATGATGGTTTTGTTGTTGTGTTACTATGGTGGTTAGTAGTAATTTTGTTGTTGTTGTTGTTGGTGTTGGCAGTGGTGTTAGTGTGGCGGTTAGTAGTGATGGGGGTTTTATTGTTGTTACTTTGGTGGTTTGTGGTCATGGTGGATGCAATGCTGTTGTTGCTCGTATTAGTGGTGATGATGGTTTTGTTGTTGTTGTTGTTGTTTGTGGTAGTATTACTGTGATCGTGGTTTTGTTGTTGTTGTTGTTGTTGTTTGTGGTAGTGTTACTGTGATGGTGGTTTTGTTGTTGTTGTTGTTGTTTGTGGTAGTGTTACTGTGATGGTGGTTTTGTTGTTGTTGTTGTTGTTGTTTGTGGTAGTGTTACTGTGATGGTGGTTTTGTTGTTGTTGTTGTTGTTTGTGGTAGTGTTACTGTGATGGTGGTTTTGTTGTTGTTGTTGTTGTTGTTGTTTGTGGTAGTGTTACTGTGATGGTGGTTTTGTTGTTGTTGTAATTGCGGAGGTTTGTGGTGTTGGTGTTTGTGTTAGTCTGGTGGTTAATGGCGACAGAGGTTTTGTTGATGTTGATTTTGTTGTTGTTGTTAGTGTGATGGTTAATGGTGGTGGTAGTCTTAGTGTGGTGGTGGTAGTTTTGTTGTTGTTGTTGTGGTGGTGGTGGTAGTCTTAGTGTGGTGGTGGTTAGTGGTGGTGGTGGTGGTAGTTTCGTTGTTGATTTTGTTGTTGTTGCTGTTAGTATTTTCGTGGTTTTGTTGTTTTTGTTGTTGTTAGTAGTCTTAGTGTGATGGTTAGTGCTAATGGAGATTTTGTAGTAGTAGTAGTAGTAGTTGCTGTTGTTGTGTTTCTCTTGCTGTTGTTACTGTTGTTGTTGTTGTTGTTGGTGTTGGTGTTAATGCAGTTGTATTTCAGTAACGAAGAAAGAAAAAAAAAAAACTAAACAGGTTGGTGGTCGCTAGTGCACGGGGTACCAGTTTAGAGATTATAGCCACAGAAAACACACACATGCACATATATAAACATACCACATACATATACACATATATACACACATTTACACATACATATACACATATACACACATGCACATATATAAACATACACATACACATATATAGACATGCACATATATAAACATACATATACACATATATACACATGCACATATATAAACATACACATACACATATATACACATGCACATATATAAACATACATATACACATATATACACATGCACATATATAAACATACACATACATATACATATATACACACATTTACACATGCACATACATATACACATATATACACATGCACACATATAAACATGCACATACATATACATATATACACAAATTTACACATGCACATACATATACACATATACACATATACACATATATACACATGCACATATATAAACATACACATACATATACACATATACACACATATACACACATATACACATACATATACACACTATACACACATGCACATATACAAACGTACACATACATACACATATGCACATATATAAACATACCACATACATATACACATATATACACACATTTACACATACACATACATATACACATATACACACATGCACATATATAAACATACACATACACATACACATATACACATATACACATACATACACGCATATTCACATACATACATACATAGGCATATACACACATACACACGCATACATACATATGGCCACATATACACATACATAGACATATACATTCAAAAACATACACGCACTTATACACCCAAACATATATATACACACACACACATACACACATAAGCACACGCACATACTCACACACAGTTACACACATATGCACACATACACGCGCATGGAATCATGCACACATACACACATGCATATATATACACGAACATACACATATATGCATATATACGCCCACACATACGTACAAATACATACACATGCACACATATGCATACACACGCATACACAGGTACATACGTACACTCCAACCAGAAGTTGTAGGGGGCGCTGATCATGTGGGTTAATGGTGGCATTGTCTTGCTTGTCAAATATGACATTTTTATATGTGTGTGTATGTGTGTAAGTGTATGATGGTGTGTGTGTGTATGTATGTGTACGTGTGTAAGTGTATGATTGTGTGTGTGTGTGTGTGTAAGTCAATGATTGTGTGTGTGTGTGTGCAAGTCAATGATTGTGTGTGTGTGTGTGTAAGTCAATGATTGTGTGTGTGTGTGTATGTGTGAGTATGTGTGTAAGTGTATTGATGCGTGTGTGTGTGTGCATGTGTGTGTATGTGTGTATGTATGTAAGTGTATGATTGTCTGTGTGTGTATGTGTGTAAGTGTATGATTGCGTGTGTGTGTATGTATGCGTATGTCAATAATTGTGTGTGTGTGTATGTGTGTGTATGTGTGTAAGTGCATGATTGTGTGTGTGTGTATGTATGCGTACGTGTGTAAGTGTATGATTGTGTGTGTGTGTGTATGTGTGTAAGTGTATGATTGTGTGTGTGTGTGTATGTATGCGTATGTGTGTAAGTGTATGAATTGTGTGTGTGTGTGTGAGAATATGTGTGTAAGACCATGATCGTGTGAACGTGTGTGTACATGTGTGTGTGTGCATGTATGTGTGCATGTGTTTGTATATGTGTATGCATGTATGCGTAAGTGTGTGTGTATGTGTGTAAGTGTAAATTTGTCTGTGTGTGTGTGTGTGAGAATATGTGTGTAAGGGCATGATTGTGTGAGCATGTGTGTGTGCATGTGTGTGTACATGTATGTGTGCATGTGTTTGTATATGTGTATGCATGTATGCGTAAGTGTGTAAGTGTATATTTGTGGGAACATTAGTTTGTATGAGTGTGTGTCAATAAGTGCTTGCATGTCTGTGTAGATATATGTGTGAGTGCAAGTGTGTGTGCGTAAGTGTGTGGTGTGTGTATGTGCATGTTTATGGGTGCATCACGTGTATGTGTGTGTCAGTACGTGTGTATCTGTATGTGCGTGTAGATGTATGTTTGTTTGTGTCCGTTTGCTTACCTGGATAAATAAATATGTGTTTGTATGTGTGAGAGAGTATGTATGTATGTATGTATGTATGTATGTATGTATGTATGTATGTATGTATGTATGTATGTATGTATGTATGTGAGTGTGTGCAAGACTATATGTCTGAGTGTACGTGTGTGAGTGTGTGTGTGTACTGTAGCGTCTGTGTGTGTGTGCTTGTGCTAAGTATACCCAGTTACTTACCAAACGGAATCTCATCCATCAATCATCCACTTTAGGTGGTACACCCCACCCTTTATAGTACAATTCCGACTCCATTGGCCTTCCATACATCTCAACGGACACCCTACATACATTCTCCATTCACTCTCTTCTTTGTTATACGTTATCACTGTTACTATTGTTGTGGTAGTGGTGGGGATAGCGGCTGTGGTAGAGGTAGTGGTGGTAGTGTTGGCTGTGTTGGTGGTGGTGGTGTTGGTGGTGGTGATGGTGTTGATGTTGGTGGTGGTGATGGTGTTGGTGGTAGTGTTGGCTGTGTTGGTCGTGGTGGTGTTGGTAGTGGTGGTTGTATTGGTGTTGTTGGGAGTGGTGATGGTGTTGATGATGGTGATGGTGTTGATGTTGGTGATGGTGTTGGTGGTAGTGTTGGCTGTTGGTCGTGGTGGTGTTGGTAGTGGTGGTTGTATTGGTGTTGTTGGGGGGTTGGGGGTGATGATGTTGGTGGTGGTGATGGTGTTGATGTTGGTGATGGTGTTGGTGGTGGTGTTGGTGGTGGTGGTGGTGATGGTGTTGGTGCTGGTGATGGTGTTGGTGGTGGTGATGGTGTTGTTGGTGGTGATGGTGTTGGTGGTGGTGATGGTGGTGGTGGTGGTGATGGTGTTAGTGGTGGTGGTGGTGATGGTGTTGGTGGTGGTGATGGTGGTGGTGGTGGTGATGGTGTTAGTGGTGGTGGTGGTGATGGTGTTGGTGGTGGTGATGGTGTTGGTGGTGGTGATGGTGTTGGTGGTGATGATGGTGTTGGTGGTGGTGATGGTGTTGGTGGTGGTGATGGTGTTGGTGTTGGTGGTGGTGATGGTGGTGGTGATGGTGTTGATGGCGTTGGTGGTGGTGATGGTGGTGGTGATGGTGATGGTATTGTTGTTGGTAGCGGTGGTTGTGTTGGTGGCGGTTGTGTTGGTGGTGTTGGTGGTAAGTGATGGTGTTGATGGTGTTGTTGGTGGTGTTGGTGGTAGTGTTCTTGGTGTTGTTGTTGGTAGCGGTGGTTGTATTGGTGTTGTTGGGGGTGGTGATGGTGTTGATGGTGTTGGTGGTGGTGATGGTGTTGGTGGTAGTGTTCTCGGTGTTGTTGTTGGTAGCGGTGGTTGTGTTGGTGGCGGTTGTGGTGATTGTGTGTGTCGTGTTGGTAGTGGTGGTGATTGTGTGTGTCGTGTTGGTAGTGGTGGTGAGTAAAGTTGAGTGACGTTTCGAAAGCCCCTTTTCCTTTTATGCAAATTCCTGTTCGAATTATAATACGTCATCAGTATCATTGAAGAGATCACCATTACCCCCCTCCCCCCACCATAACACTTACATAAACATACATACATGCATAACATATATAATACATACATACAGGCAATCGTGCATACATAATACATAGATAAATACATACATACAAACATACAGGCAATCGCCGTGCATGCATATAAAATACATAGATACATACATACAAGCATGCGTTTATACATACATACATAATACAAAGATACATACATACAAACATACAGGCAATCGTGCATGCATATATAATACATAGATACATACAAGCATGCGTGTATACATACATACATAATACAAAGATACATACATACAAACATACAGGAAATCGTGCATGCACATATAATACATAGATACATGGTGGCTGCCAACTCGTTTTCGAGTACGGCCACTACTTTATATCCATGTAGGAGAACCCCTACCGATGCGCTGAACGAGTGTGACTTTTTAGTCCAGCCAGCGACTTGAAAACTCTGGTACAAACACTACACTTGTGACCATTATTGACACATAGTGCTGGGGCCATGGTACCATGTGACGACAAGTGCAGAGAGATCTCCAGATATAAAACAATGCTTGTGCCGTGAAGCTTTTATAGTGAGCAAAGGCACTGCACAAAGCCAGTCCCACTGGTACATAGATATATATACATAGATACAGACAAACATACAGGCAATCGTGCATGCATATATAATACATAGATACATACATACATATAAGCAAGCATGCGTATATACATACATACATAATTCATACATACATTCATACATACATGCATACATACACATATCCATACGTACATACATATATACATGCGTACATACATATAGATATATACATGCAAACATGCATACATACATAATACATATATACATACGTGCATACATACATAATACATACATATATAAATATGGGTGTGTGACTAGGAAATTCGCTTGGCAACCTCATGATTTCGGGTTCAGTACTAATGTGTGGTACTGTGGGCAAGTGTCTTCAATCACGCCTAATTTTGCATCTATGTAACAGTGGTAATTTCATATGTTTTATGTAAGGGCTACTACTTTTACCCTTATTGGTATATATACATGTATATGCAGCGTTCATGGTGTACTTACACCCCCAAAACAACAACAAAAAACAAAAACAAAAACAGTATTAAAAAAAAAAAGTTAGAACCCGAGAGGAATCTTCGTCTCATGCCAACTGACTTATCTGCCCCCCCCCCCCCCGACCTGCCAACCTCTAAAAAACCCAAACGGAAAGTACCATGAAAAAAGTGCCCCAAAACGGGGAGAAATTAGGCAAAATGTGGGAGATTTTACATAATGAAAGCTATGCCAGTTTTCACAAGAGAAGACATTTCTCACCCACCCCAAAGTGGTTGGGAGATCTCCTCGTCGGATGGGGAGAGTTGACAAGTTTGCCACTCTCTGTTCTGGCCTGGTCATTGATCTTCTAGTCAAAGGCTGGTCTTTTGTTGCCATATTTCTAATGAAATTCACAGTCTCTGCTTTAAATTTCGAAAATAATCAATGATTTGGAAGATATAGTAATATAACTAACTTTTCTCGTTATTAAGCTGGTGTTTGGAACGGAACATAACTTAACCAAGGTACTTACATAACATTATGATGGAATGTTTAAGTTAGATATAAACATCTTAAATTAAGTCTTATATCGTAGAACCTGTGGTAGATTCAAAATGTTTGGTATTAAAAGAGTTAAGAATTCTTTATAAGTATCTTACTAATATTTGGAGTTCATATCGTGAAATATCAAGTTTAAGAAATGCCGTATCTCAAGAAACGCCGTATGCCAATACGACGCCCCTACGACTCTATTAGTATATTAAGTTTAAAGTTTCTTCATAAGTCGTTCAGTAATATCTTTGGGTTCATATGGTCAAAAGAAAAAAAAAACAAAAAAAACCCCAAACAAAAAGAAAAAAAAACAACAAAACAAACAAACAAAAAACACGGAAGGCGTGTGGTTTAGTGGTTACAGCGTTGGATTCACAATCATGATGTTGTAAAATCAATTCCCGAGCCGGGCGATGCGTTGTGTCCTCGAGCAAGACGCTTAATTTCACGTTGCTCATTCTGCCTGGAGTTGCGACTCGCATGTATTATCAGCAATTGGAAAGAGCAATGGTCTGATCTGACGAGATCCCCATCACTCTGGAAGCAAATGAAGTCTGAGATATTGCCATTCGGATTCGGATAGTAAAAAGGGGATAAGAGACAACTGTTCTAGAAAAATTATAACCTGGGGTTAAATAACAATAGCCAGCTAAAGATCTTCTCAGTAAGGCTGACCTAGGGTTAACAAACAACATGATCATTACTACTTCAGTCAATTAGTTGCAAGCTATTGATTCTAGGATTTAACAATCAATTACTTGTTTCAATAAATGTTTCTGCCGGTGTTAACAAACCTTCGGATTAAGTTCACACCAAACCTGGGATTATCTGCTGCCCTTTTTCCTGCCTTTTCTTTTGCTCTTGTCTTTCTTTTCTTTCTCTCTCTCTCTCTCTCTCTCTCTCTCTCTCTCTCTCTCTCTCTCTCTCTCTCTCTCTTCTACTCTCTCTTACTTCTCTTCTCTCTTCTTTTTTTTTATTTCTCTCTCTCTCTCTCTCTCTCTCTCTCTCTCTCTCTCTCTCTCTCTCTCTCTCTCTACTCTCTCCTCTCTTCTCTCTCTCTCTCTCTCTCTCTCTCTCTCTCGCTCTCTCTCTCTCTCTCACACACACACACACACTCTCTCTCTCTTTCTCTTCTCTGACTCTTTCTCGTTTACTTTTCTCACTTTATCTTATTTCCTTCTCTCTCATTTCCTCTCTCAACCCCCTCTCTCTCCTTCTCTCTTTCTTTCTCTCTCTCTCTCACACACACACACTCTCTCTCTCTCTCTCTCTCTCTCTCTCTCTCTCTCTCTCTCACACACACAGACACTCTCTCGCTCTAATCCTCATTTTAATCGAAACACTAACTAAATGTTGGGCAATGAAACCTCTTTGTTCCCGCCTGGCTCGGCATTAGTCTGGCCACGTGTCACTAGAGGACGTTATTTCAATGTTAACCAAAGAGAAGGGAGGAGGAAAAGATAGGGGAGAGAGAAAGAGAGAGAGAGAGAGAGGGATAGATAGATAGATATAGATATAGCGAGAGGTATATATATATATATATATATAGACACCCTATATATTTCCAGGGGTACTTAGTACCTGTGGAGATATTAACTTCTTTTAATATATATATATATATATATTTTTTTTTTAGTCTTGAATTAGCCGTCGAAACGGGTTGAGCTCAGCCGTCGGGGTCCTACTCGTTCCTATTACCCACTCTACTACCCTAAGTATTGGGTACTTTGGTGCGTTATGGTCCACCTGGTTCCTTACCACATTTCCTCCGTTATATATATATATATATATATATATATATATAGTGAAAAATGGGAGGGGAACAAAACAGAGGCAGTACGAACAAAGGTTTATTAGTTTCACGCTCTTAAGAGTGGAGTGTTGGTGGGGAACGACGTTTCGGGCATAAGCCTTTCTTATATATATATATATATATATATATATATATATATAGAGAGAGAGAGAGAGAGGAACGAGTAGGACCCGACGGCTGAGCTCAAGCCGTTTCGACGGCTAATTCTGGACTGAATTAGTCGTCGAAACGGCTTGAGCTCAGCCGTCGGAGTCCTACTCGTTCCTATTACCCACTCTACTACCCTAAGTATTGAGTACTTTGGTGCGTTATGGTCCACCTGGTTCCTTACCACATTTCCTTCGTTATAAATATGTATATATATATATAGAGAGAGAAGTAAATGATAGTATCAGTATAGAAACAGTTCTTCTCTTTCTCTCAAACAACCAGAATGGTACCAACAGTTGGGAAGGTGATTGTATGTAACGTAGTGGTGGTGGGGGAGATAGTAATGTTGGGGTAGTGTTGTTGTTGATGATGGTGTTGGTTGTGGGGGTGGTTGTATTGGTGTTGTTGTTGGTGGTGTTGTTGTTGGTGGTGTTGGTGTTGGTGGTATTGTTGATGTTGGTGGTGTTGGTGGTAGTGGTGTTGTTGTTGGTGGTGTTGGTGGTGTTGGTGGTATTGTTGATGTTGGTGTTGTTTTTGTTTGTATTGGTGGTGTTGTTGGTGTTGGTGGTGTTGGTGTTGGTGGTGGTGATGGTGTTGGTGGTGGTGATGGTGGTGATGGTGTTGGTATTGGTGGTGGTGGTGATGGTGTTGGTGGTGTTGGTGGTAGCGGTGTTGTTGTTGGTGGTGTTCTTGGTGTTGGTGGTGTTGTTGGTGTTGGTGGTGTTGTTGGTGTTGGTGGTGTTGGTGGTGTTGTTGGTGTTGGTGGTAGAGGTGTTGTTGATGGTGGTAGTATTGGTGTAGTTGTTGATGTTGTTGGTGTTATTGGTGGTGAGAGATGTGGTAATAGAAAGTTCAATGAATTCAGTCCAGTTAGTCTTCTATCTTTTATCTCTTAAGTATTTTTAATTGCTTAGTTTAGTTAGTATTATAACTAGTATTATAACTGGTTGATTTTGTCGATCTTGTCGATCTTATCGATCTTATCGATACTCCCAGGACCGTCGCGTGGACGCTTCTATCTTGACAACATTGGACTTGGCAGAGTTTACTGAGAAAGAACAGCAATGTGTTCACCTGTAGCGGAACCACATCTAGCCAAGCTTTGTTACTGACACTCTTGTGGACACGACAAGAAGAAGTTAATATCTCTTCAAATACCGGTCGCTTTCCGACAGGTTTGCGGTTGTACCCTTGGCAGTAGAGACTTCTGGTGACCTCGGCCCTAGGGCTACCTCTATACTCACCACCATAGGCGCTGAGCTGGCCAGCCGCAGGTGTGAGCCTCGCGAGCTGGAATGGCTTTTCCAGCGCGTCTCCCTTGCCGTCCTCCGGGGACACCTTCTCCATTCTGTCCGCCGGGGCTGTGGGGAGGCCACCAATATAATTGACTGACTTGTCCTTTTATCAGTTAGATGTTCTAATGATTCTATATATATATATATACGTTCATATATATACATATATACATTTATGTTTAGGTTGTGCCTTGAAATCAATTAGTTTTAACCCAATATACATATACAGAAGTTAATATTATAAAGTGACGGTGAAACATACATGTACACCAGGTCTGAACACAAAGAAACCAAACCCCACTCTCACTGCTTCCGTACCTCCAGCTCTCTCCACCTCTGACTATTATAAGCAATTGGGGGCCCACGCACTGACCATCCCGTGGCCCCGACTGACAGAATAGAGAAGGCGTTCCTTCACACCAACGATGAATGGGGTGTTTTTATTTATTTATTCATTTTTTATTGTTATTGTTATGGTTATGAATGGCGAACATGGTCTGAGTAAACTGGTCTGCTCTACATATGCACCTGTAGATTACAGGTGGGAGGACAGCTGGATGAGGATGGCTGCTTTAGTGGTCAGGTTGGTCATATTCTTTTTTTAATAGGGTTTTTCACGACTAGCCATCGGAAGTTTCGCTCGCCCCCACCACCATATTGGAGAATTTTCTTTTTGTTTTGAATTTTATTATCACTTTTGTGTCGATATCAACGCAACCGCCACCTCCATCAATAACTCCACCAGCCACCATCATCCCTATTAACGCCACCATCAACAACAATACCTCCAATACTAACACCATCACAACCAGCAACACCAATTTTACCATTAACTACACCATATTGCGAGATATGGGCAATTTAGGCATTAAGGAAGGCATTGTCGTAAACCCGAGGAAACCACAGATAAATAATAGATTAGAAATGTGCGAGG
>OZ024742.1:224019998-224032498 GCA_964016885.1 Eledone cirrhosa
ATATATATGTATGTATGTGTTTATATATCTATTAAATTGCGCTAAACAGCCAATGTATACGAGAAGTTTATATCTGTATAAATACAGTACAGAGGTAAGCGACACTACGTAAATGTATGCACACAAATATATATATATATGTATATATATATATATATATATATATATATATATATATATATATATATATATATATATATATATATATATATATATGTGTGTGTGTGTGTGTGTGTGTGTGTGTGTGGTAAAATCTGATATTATTGCCTACCTTCCTCAAATCAACATTTCTTTGTCACACACATACACTCACACACTTACACACACATATCACACTGCACATACGCACACAGAAGCCTCCATACAATCACATACCACATACACATACCCCCCCCCTACATACTCCAATGAAAGAACTATTTCAGTGAAAATTATCCATTTATTTGTTTGATTTTGCTTTCTTATTCAGTCTCTGTAATTCTATACCTCTCACACCCACTCTCATTCCTATCCACAATTAGGTAGGAGGTAAATATATCCAATTTATTATGTTTAATGGCTGTTGAGTTCAGGGTAAACAGACGCCATTTTGAAATGTCTTGACAAAGGAATTTAACGCTGGAAATCTTTATATTTGCCAAAGAGATTTACGGAATTAACTAAAGAGAGGAAATCGGGAGATTAACCAATGAACAATCGGGATTTACAGCCTCGTTGTTCTCACCAGTCGTTTTTTCCTAGCTCTCTGCGCTCTGAGTTTTAAATTTCCATTTCATTCTTCAGGGGTCGATAAATAAACTATCAGTCAAGCAAAGGAAGTGAATTGGGGTTAACCCCTGCTGCTGTCGTTACTGCTGGTACTATTTTTTTGTCACCTGTGTTGACTGGAGCAACGTGAAATGAAGCGCCATGCTCAAGGATACACGCACTATTCAGTTCAGGAATCAAACCCACAATCTTCATGATAGTGAATCAAACGCCCCACCTATTAGCTCGCAGCCCTTCACGTATGGATATTGGTGCATCTTTGTTGTAATTCTGTTTCACTACCGTTTCATTCTTCGTTTTAATTTAAGTACAAGGTCAGTAATCTGAGAGGAGCCGTCAGTAATATGTGTTTCTACTTTTGGCACAAGGCCAGCAATTGGCCAGTGCATTACTGGTACTTTATTTTATCGACTCCGTAAGGATAAAAGGCAAAGTTAACCTCGGCGGGATATGAACTCAGAATGGAAAGGGCCGTAACCCTATGCGTCAAAGCATGGTGTCCGACCCTCTACCGATTGATCCCAGTACGTAACTGGTACTTTATTTTACCTTTATATCCAACAAACTAACGATATTGCCAACCCACCGATACTACTACAAATAATTGTTTCTACTTTTTGTACAAGACCACCAATTTGAAGGGAAATGGAAAACGATTAAATCTATCCCAGTGCATTACTGGTATTTTATTTTATCGTTTCCAGAAGGAGGAAAGGCAGAGTTGACCGCGGCGAGATTTGAACAATGAACGTAGAAAGTCGAAATTAAATGCCGCAAATCATTTTATCCGACGTTTTAACGATATTGTCAATAAATATTATTGTTGAAATTTGACAAAATACATATACTCCATATTAACACGCACACACACACACACACACACACACACACACACACACACACACACACACACACACACACACACACACACACACACACACACACACACACACACACACAGAGGCACACGCGCGCGCACATGTACATTTATACAGATACGCTTATACAAGTTTCAGACAAATTCGGGCTTAAACTAAAGAACACACTCAGATAACGTTCTCAGAAAGAGCCACGGCTAAACAATAATCCAGAAACAGAATTATATATATATATATATAATTGGTGTGGGATGCTTAAAGCGTCCGTAAGCGGTATGCCGTTGAGCACTCGATGGTCTTAGAGAGCAGAGTATAATATCACATTAGAAACGGAGAATTAGTGGTGCGACGAATAAGATTTATTAGACATATTACAATCGTTTCTCTGGCGACCAGCTCGAGGCCTGATCGATGCAATGATCAAACCAGAGAAACAATTGTAATATGTCTAATAAATCTTATTCGTCGCACCCCTGATTCTCCGTTTCTTATGTGATATATATATATATATATATATATATATATAAATTCAAGGGTAAGATATTGTCTAGACAAATGTATGCACATTATACGTGTTTGTACGATTATACAGGCGCAATGGTATAAGAAAATCTGGGAGAAAAGTTCTTATGAGATCAATTCTTACCATAGATGCATTGCCAAAATAAGATCAGAGAGCTAGTCTAAGACCTTACATGGATGGTAAAATTCCGAGATTTCAATATTCTATACAGCTGTTTCATGAGTGAAAATAGAAATGAATGGAGCCATAAGATGAAACAGTCAATCATCAGTAGAACTTTCATCTTACTAAACGCACTTAGTCACCACAGCTTCAAAATAAGTTTTGAACACACATGGCGAAGAATGTAATAATATGAGGGTACAGACAGGCCGACAGGAATGTTAGAAATAGCAGTGCGTTTGGTCTACAAAAATCAGCTCTACTAAAGTTTACTGTTAGAAATATACGTATTACAATATTGATTAATACGTAAAGTAATTAATCAGATTGTCTGACAAAAGTATAGCTTAATAAAAGTGAGCTGACTTTAGGTTTTAATAGTGACTACCTGTAACACTTTTATTAACCTATACTTTTGTCAGACAATGATTAATTATTTTACGTATTAATCAATATTTTAACACAAACACACACACACACACACACACACACACACACACACACACACACACACACACACACACACACACACACACACACACACACACACACACACACACACACACACACACACACACACACACACACACACACACGCACGCACACACACACACACACACACACACACACACACACACGCGCACACACACACACACACACACGCACACACACACACACACACACACACACACATATATATATAACTGTAGCACTTTTATTAACCTATACTTTTGTCAGACAATATGATTGATTATTTTACGTATTAATCAATATTTTAACACACACACACACACACACACACACATATATATATATATATATGTGTTAAAATATTGATTAATACGTAAAATAATTAATCATATTGTCTGACAATAGTCACTATTAAAACCTAAAGTCAGCTCACTTTTATTAAGCTATACTTTTGTCAGACAATATGATTAATTACTTTACGTATTAATCAATATTGTAATACGTATATTTCTAACAGTAAACTTTAATAGAGCTGATTTTTGTAGACCAAACGCACTGCTATTTCTAGCATTCCTGTTGGCCTGTCTGTACCCTCATATTATTACATTCTTCGCCATGTGTGTTCAAATATTATTTTGAAGCTGTGGTGACTAAGTGCGTTTAGTAAGATGAAAGTTATATATATATACATAAGCATACACGCGCACACACACACATATATACACGTATACATACATACATATGTATGTATGTATGTGTATATACATATATATATATCGAAAGTTGAAAGGGCAAGAGCTCAGCCGTCGGACCCTGACTCTTTCTATATAAATCTCTCTCTCTCTCTCTCTCTCTCTCTCTCTCTATATATATATATATATATATATATATATATATATATATATATATATAGTATGTATACGTACATACATATATGTATACAGACGTACAGTAGTATGTATATATACATACATGCACACATATATATATGTACGTATGCACACATATATATATGTACGTATGTGCATGTATGTATATATATATACATACTACTGTACGTCTGTATACATATATGTATGTACGTATACACACTTATATTTAAGTAACAGCCGTACTAAGAGTGAGAAATGAAATTTCGTTTCATTTTTTCCGTTTATATATATATATATTATATATATATATATATATATATATATATATATATATATATATATATATGCGAAAAATCAACAAGGAAAAACAATACAATATAATGATGATAAATGTTAGATTAACGCTCGATATACATACATACATATATATATAATACACACACACACATACACACGCACACACACACACACACACACACACACACACACACACACACACACACACACACACACACACACACACACACATATATATATACTTATATACATATGTATGTATATATACATATATGCATACATATATACATATACATGCGCATGCACACATACCTACCTACATACATATACCGTAGTCATTTTATTTACACATTGGTGCAAACAAAAAAATACGTACGGATCGTCTATACAAATGTGAAACCGCCCACATTCATTCAAACGCAGACGATGTTCACATGCAGACGTAAATTTATTGTCGTCTGCTACAGCGGGACTAAAAGCTATTGGCTGGTTGGTTACGTTGTGACAATGACGTTTGCTCTTCTGTTTTCCTATCAAATCTACTCATCACCTCCCGACGAAGCTTTTCTGTGGCTCTTTGTTCAGAGTCTTTTTTTTTTTTCAAGTACAATGTTGAGAGCACACGTCAGAAACCTTTCACACACACACACACACACACGCACACCTACCCACACATACCCCCCACACACCCACACGCGCGCACACGCACACACATGCACAGTTATGCAAACACGCGTATATGCACACATCAACGCGTGTATAAGGAAATAAGCATAAATGAAAGTTTTAGTAATTTTATCAGTTTCATGATTAGCTTTATTTCACTAATACACAGTTTCTCTCCCTCTCTCTCTCTCTCTCTCTCTCTCTCTCTCTCTCTCTCTCTCTCTCTCTCTCTCTCTATATATATATATATATATATATATATATATATATATATATATATATGTCTATTCATCTACTTGTCCATACATTTATCTATGTTTATCTACCCCCACCTTCTTTCTTTACCTACCTATCACCTATCCATCGATCTACTCAATTGTATTACAGTGTTTGATACTAAAATAGAGAAGGGTTTCAACAAACATTGTCATTGTTATCGTGAGAGCTCCAGCAATTAGCCATTGGCGTCATTTTAATGGATACACTTCTTTCAACAACTTCCTCTATTGGCCGCCACTTATAATGAGGAGAAAGGAAAACAATTTTCGCACGAATCTAGTTCTAACTTCAATTTGAAGCCAATAAACTTTAGTGACAATATCTTTAAAATAAAGACTGTAGTGATAATAGATTTAAAATAAGGACTTTACTGCCGATAGCTTTAAAATAAAGGCTTTAGTGCCTGTTCATACCAGCTTTCCTGAAACAGCTCCTGTTGCTACGATGTAAAACTTTGTTTTAAAGTGTTTAAATTTATCTAAAACAACAACGTCATAATTGCATGTTATGTTCCACGCACCAACTTAATGAAAAGTTAAATTCTTGATTTAATCGAAAATCATATGCAGCGTTTTTTTTAAAATATAGTTTTTAATATATATCTTTAAAATATTGACTATATTTAAAATAAGACTTTAGTGTCAATATCTTTAGAATACAGTCTTTAATTCCAATAATTTCAAAATATAGACTTTAGTGTCAAATGCTTTAAGATAATGACCTGAGTGGTGATATCCTTAAAATAAAGATTTTAATGTCAATATCTTTAAAATAGCAATTTTAGTGCCAGTAGCTTTAAAATAAAGTATTTTGTTTAAAGCTTTAAAAATAGCAGTAGATAAAATCTTTAGTATCAATATCTTTAAAATGAAGTCGTTAGTGCTAATAGCTTTAAAAACTTCTCACCATAATTTCATATAACAACATTTGTTACGTTATACTCCAAGCACCAACTTAATAATGAGAAAGTTAGCTACATCGCCAAATCCCTCCTAATTCTTAACTGTTTTAAAAACTAATTGAAGATCATAAGCAGTGGTTTTCATTAGAATATGGTAGCGAAATAATTAGAATAAAGATTTTAGTCCCAAGAGATTTAAGATACAGTGATAATATCTTTAAAATAAAATGATGAAGACGATGATGTTGATGTTTTTCATTGCAGGCACGGGGGCCTAGTAGTTTAGGTGTTGGACTCACGATCATAAGGTCGTAGGTTCGACTCCTGGACTGGGTTGTGTGGTATGTTTTTGATGCTTCATTTCACATGACCTCTATTGATGGAACTTGGGGACTCTATCATTAAACGACCCAAGAGGTGCAACCTCGTAGGAAGCCGGTTAAACCTACAGAGATATTAGCTGTAAATTTACTTCTTTCCCTTTCATTCTAATAAAAAATGCTTTCATTCTAATAGGTTTAAAACTTTCGCGATAAGTGTCAGACCAATTACACCAACAGACCCAACCTTCTAATAGCTTTAAAATAAAAATCTTTTTGTTTTATACAGTTTTGTCATGAGGAAAATTGACAGAACCGTCAGGAATGCCTCGGTGTTTGCTCCACGTCACTGCACTCTGAGTTCAATTCCTGCCGAGGTCAACTTTGTTTTTCATCCTTTTGGGGTCCATAAATAAAGTACACGTCAATTGGCGGAATTGTTAAAGAGTCGGACGGGATGCTTTGCAGTCTCTGATCCGGCTCTGAACCTTTCTGATGACCACAAACTGACGCTGACAAAGTACTGGCAGCTCTCCGACAGGCTTCTCGTCAAGCCCATAGATGCAGGAAAATCTAATATGCTGGGTCCTCGAACCACCTCTCCATTTATAGTGATCGGGATAGAGATAGCCATCCACAAAAATGGGCTCGGCGAGCTGGACTGATTCTTTCAGCACAACTCCCTCTCATCTTCCGGAGCAGCAGCTCTGCAATTCTCGCCATTAATACCTTCTTCTAGTCGGTTTCATAACAGGTTGATGGTTCTTCTGGGTGGGTTGTTGACCCTCTGCAGAATAGTCGGATAATGGGGCTGCCATCTTGGCGGCGAGCCGACATGGCGTGGTCTGGAACCTTCCCAAGAGACCGGCCCGTCTAAGGTGGGTTTTACGGAACAGGCAAGACAACTCGCCACGACAAGGCCGGACCACGGAACTATAATAAAATAGAATCAATTGATAAAATAATTAATCTTATCTTCCTTCTTTATTTAGAATGGAGGTAAAAGGATTGTTGGGGTCGCGGATGTAAACGCTCATTTCTGGGCTTGGACCTTTCACATAACCGATTCAGAGAGACAGATAAGATAGATAATGTGTGTGTGTGTGTGTGTGTGTGTGTGTGTGTGTGTGTGTGTGTGTGTGTGTGTGTGTGTGTGTGTGTGTGTGTGTGTGTGTGTGTGTGTGTGTGTGTGTGTGTGTGTGTGTGTGTGTGTGTGTGTGTGTGTGTGTGTGTGTGTGTGTGTGTGTGTGTGTGTGTGTGTGTGAGAGAGAGAGAGAGAGAGAGAGAGAGAGAGAGAGAGGTGTAGAAATTGACCTAGTACTCGACTGGTAATTTATTTATCGACCCCCAAATGGATGAACAGTAAAGTTGACCTCAGCAAGACTTTAACACGGAGCTCTGAGAATCGGCTCGAATACGGCAGATAATTCTATTTGACGCCACGGTGGCTGTAACAGTTCGCCGCCTTTCATAATTTAATGGTTTTAAAACGTTTCAACACTAACAATGTCTGTATGGACCCATAACATCTGATGGAAACATAGGAGCGCCAGAGTAACACACCGAATACAGCCAATTTCTTCCATAGATGGAGAGTGATATATATATATATATATATATATATATATATATATATATATATATATACGATATTAAATAAATGGAAACTATATTTATAAAACCATATTTATTTCATTATACATATTTCAGGGATACCAAATTAAAATATGGTATGCCTTCATCAGACAAAATACAATATATAAACAGTTTTATAAATAATTTTGACGTACCCTATTAGATGCGACCATTATTTTTGGAAGCTGTCTGGATAGTGAGATGTTTATAATTATTTTATTAGTTATAGTGTTAAGCACAGTTAGAAAAAAGACGGAGAGAAAGAAAAAGGAAAAAAAAACAAAAAAAAAACGGAGAGAGAGAAGGAGAGAGAAAAAGAAATGTATGCAGAAAAGAAAAGAAAGATATATATAAATAGATAGGAGGAAATGAAAAAGAAAGAAAAAAGAAATAAATAAGAAAGACAAAAGAAAGCAACAGAGAGATAATAATTCATCATACAGATAGAGAAACTCAATAGAGAGGAAGTACTATATAGAGAGAGGAGGATATAGTGACAACTTTACGTCATGTCATATTAAGTTGAATTAACAATTCATATGAAATGAATAATAAAAATGTAAATATCAATATTCATGAATGAGACATAGATATATAATATGAGAAAATAACATTATTCAATAATGACCATATGTTTAGTTTAAAACCTTGAGGTCAATATACCAAAATCTGAGTTAAAACCTTCAAAAAATACCCTATTTATAAAAATACGGATACACATATGTATATATATATACACGCATATGTACGTCCTGAAAAAAGAGAAAATTATGTCTACTCCAGTCAATAATATAGACATACAAATGATTTCACTTGATCACTTCTATACATTTCTTGTGTTATAAAAATTTCACAGTATATATACATAAAAATACGATTAATATTCATGTCCTCATATATATGATTACCGTTCATGTATTTAATATTATGCATATCTGCAACACACATCAACATATACACACACAACCATACATACACATACATAATCATATATATGAGGACATGAATATTAATCGTATTTTTATGTATATATACTGTGAAATTTTTATAACACAAGAAATGTATAGAAGTGATCAAGTGAAATCATTTGTATGTCTATATTATTGACTGGAGTAGACATAATTTTCTCTTTTTTCAGGACGTACATATGCGTGTATATATATATACATATGTGTATCCGTATTTTTATAAATAGGGTATTTTTTGAAGGTTTTAACTCAGATTTTGGTATATTGACCTCAAGGTTTTAAACTAAACATATGGTCATTATTGAATAATGTTATTTTCTCATATTATATATCTATGTCTCATTCATGAATATTGTTATTTACATTTTTATTATTCATTTCATATGAATTGTTAATTCAACTTAATATGACATGACGTAAAGTTGTCACTATATCCTCCTCTCTCTATATAGTACTTCCTCTCTATTGAGTTTCTCTATCTGTATGATGAATTATTATCTCTCTGTTGCTTTCTTTTGTCTTTCTTATTTATTTCTTTTTTCTTTCTTTTTCATTTCCTCCTATCTATTTATATATATCTTTCTTTTCTTTTCTGCATACATTTCTTTTTCTCTCTCCTTCTCTCTCTCCGTTTTTTTTGTTTTTTTCCTTTTTCTTTCTCTCCGTCTTTTTTCTAACTGTGCTTAACACTATAACTAATAAAATAATTATAAACATCTCACTATCCAGACAGCTTCCAAAAATAATGGTCGCATCTAATAGGGTACGTCAAAATTATTTATAAAACTGTTTATATATTGTATTTTGTCTGATGAAGGCATACCATATTTTAATTTGGTATCCCTGAAATATGTATAATGAAATAAATATGGTTTCCATTTATTTAATATCGTATATCTACTCCAAAAACTTGTCGAGTGCTTTATATCAGTTATAAAATATTTACTTGTTGTATCCCAACAATTTTAAATAGAACTTTTGCATATATATATATATATATATATATATATATATATATATATATATATATATATATTTTTTTTTTGAGTATATGTTGGTTGTTTACCGACACCCCAGTGTGCAGATTGGAGCACTCGATGAAGTACGCAGGTTGGTTTGGTTACTCCGGAATAATGTAAAATAATTAAGTCAAATATTTAAAATTTGGCTTCGTTTATTAAAGCCAAATTTTAAATATTTGACTTAATTATTTTATATATACATATATACATATATATATACAGAGAGAGAGAGAGAGAGAGAGAGAGAGAGAGAGAGAGAGAGAGAGAGAGAGAGAGAGAGAGAGAGAGAGATGGAAGGAGAGAGAGAGAGAGAGAGAGAGAAGAAACGGCAACATTACTGGATTGGTACGTTATTTTATCGATCCCGTAAGGATGAAAGGCAAAGTTAACCTCGGCGGGATTTGAACTCAGAACGTAAAGGGCTGCAACAACAGAGCCTTTTATCTGACTCACAGGGCAGTGGTTTGCCAGTATCGGTAGAGCGTCAGGCACCATGCTTTGCAGCATAGAGTTATGTCCCTTCACGTTCTGAGTTCAAATCCGCCGAGGTTAACTTTGCCTTTCATCCTTACGGGGTCGATCAAATAAAGCACCAGTAATGCACTGGGGGTAATCGCTGGCCTTGTGCCAAAAGTAGAAACTATTTTATCTGACTCACTAACGATTCTGTCAATGCAACGCTGCAACGCTTTCGCCTTACCTAATTTAATGATTGGCTGTTTAAAACGTTTCATTACTACAGTAAGTGAAACAGCCCGAACCGTTGTTGACCTTTTTCATCCTGTACACGTGACTGTTCTCACCCTGCCCTGTTCGTTAGTTACTGGGAGACACGGACGTCAAAGAAAACACAAGTCAGATTATAGCGTTCTGTTCTGAATACAATATACGGTTTAAAGGTACATGTGATGTGAACGTCGCCTGTCTGCTTCTGAATGTGTATGACTTTATATTTGTTGCCGATGCATATTTTGGTTTGGGAACTGTGTAAATATATGATTGCTATGTATGTATGTATGTATGTATGTATGTATGTATGTATGTATGTATGTATGTATGTATGTATGTATGTATGTATGTATGTATGGTCGCGCGCACACACACACATGAATATATATATATATATATATGTGTGTGTGTGTGTATATATATATATATATACACACACACACACATATATATGCATATATACACATACATACATAATACATACATACATGATGTCTGCCCCCTCGTTATCGAGTATGGCCATTGCACGATATAACATTATTAATAATTATTAATCAATTCTATCGTGCAATGGCTGTGCGTGAAGACTTTTTTAAAGTGATGAAAGACTGTGCACTGAGCAAATCCCACTCTCTGAGCGACAGTAGCTATAACCCGAAAAGAAGAAAAGATCAACATCATGGGTAACTACTGAGCCGCAGGTTTTATATCGGAGTTATCCCAGTTTCCTGAGTTGCCTCCTCCTAGAAGAATGCCCTGACAAAGGCTAGAGGTCCTTCACTCCCATTGGTTTAACCGCGCGGTACATGTGTATATACATATTTACACACTTTCGGATGGCCGTTGACTCTTATGAGTTCTTCCGCCCTTTGTCAGGTTTTATTTTTTGTCCTGCAGGGAGTCCAAAAGCACCCTCCTCACCCAGTAAACTTGGTGGGATGCCGGTTTAGTCGCCGACGACCCAACCATGCGACAGGTTGTTCTGGGTTACATGTTACCAGTAGCACTCAAAAGTGACCCGACATGCATAAATACATACATGGTGGCTGCCAACTCGTTTTCGAGTACGGCCACTACTTTATATCCATGTAGGAGAACCCCTACCGAAGCGCTGAACGAGTGTGACTTTTTAGTCCAGCCAGCGACTTGAAAACTCTGGTACAAACACTACACTTGTGATAATTATTGACACATAGTGCTGGCCCCATGGTACCATGTGACGACAAGTGCAGAGAGATCTCCAGATATAAAGCAATGCCTGTGCCGTGAAGCTTTTATAGTGAGCAAAGGCACTGCACAAAGCCAGTCCCACTCTCTTAACCAAGATGATATTTACCAAAAAGAAGAACAAGTCAACATCATTGGATACCATTAGAGTTGCAGGTGTTATATCAGAGTTTTCCTTCTCCTAGAATTTTGCCTTGACAAAGGCTAAGGGGTCATCTTTCCCGGTGATTTTGGATGGCCATTGACTCTTAAGAGCTCCTTTGCCCTTTGACAGGTTTTGTTTTTAGTCCTGCAGGATGTCCAAAGTCACCCTCCTCATCAAGAAACCTTGGTGGGGTTGCCAGTTTAGTCGCTAACGACCCGACCATGAGACAGGTTGTACTGGGATACATGTTACCAGTAGCACCAACTGGTGACCTGACATAAAAATACATACATACATACATACTACAACTCAAAACATACACATCCACACATACAATAACATCCATATCTACACATGCATGCATACATACATATCTACCTAGTTGATGTTGTGTAAATTCCAATGAGAGAGTCTTGTGTCTTTGTTAGAAACCACTCTCCCTCTATTGGCAAAACTTTGTGAAATTATAAAACCAGAAGAATATGCATACATATATACATACATACATATATACATGTATGGTGGTGCTATTAAATTAGACATGGCCTGGGCCAATACTAGCGGCAACCTATCAAAGTTATCAAAGTTATACACACACACACACGCATATATATATATATATATATATATATATATA
>OZ024742.1:224037498-224079998 GCA_964016885.1 Eledone cirrhosa
GTGGTGGTGTTGGTGATGTTGGTGGTGATGTTGGTGACGGTGGGGTTGATGTTGTTGTTGGTGGTGGTGGTGTTGTTGGTGATGGGTGTTGTTGATGGTGGTGGTGGTGGTGTTATTGGTGATGGGTGTTGTTGTTGTTGGTGGTGGGTGTTGTTGTTGGTGGTGGTGATGTTGTTGTTGGTGGTGGTGGTGTTATTGGTGGTGGTGGTGTTGTTGTTGGTGATGGTGGTGTTGACGGTGGAGTTGTTGGTGATGGTGGTGTTGACGGTGGAGTTGTTGGTGATGGTGGTGTTGACGGTGGTGGTGTTATTGTTGGTGGGTATTGTTGGTGGTGGTGCTGCTGTTGTTGTTGGTGGTGCTGCTGTTGTTGGTGGTGGTGCTGCTGTTGTTGTTGGTGGTGGTGCTGCTGTTGTTGGTGATGGTGATGCTGTTGTTGGTGGTGGTGCTGCTGTTGTTGATGTTGGTGGTAGTGGTGGTGGTGCTGTTGTTGGTGGTCCTGTTGGTGATGATGTTGTTGGTGTTATTGTTGTTGACGTGGTGCTGCTGATGAGGTTGCTGTTGTTGGTGGTGGGTGTTGTTGTTAGTGGTGTCATTGGTGTTGTAGTTGGCGGTGGTGGTGGTGGTGTTGATGTTGTTGTTGTTGGTGCTTGTGGTGATGTTGATGGTGGGCGTTGTTGTTATAGTTATTATTTTTGTTATTGTTGGTGTTGTTGTTGTCGTTGTTATTATTGTCTCTCTTGATTTGTTTTTTTAAATCAGTGATCTAAACAATAGTGTCGGGGCGGGGGGGGGGGGGGGGGGGGGCTGGTTTTCTCCTTCACATTCCCCATACTTTCATTCTTTCTCCCTCACCATCTCTGGCACTCACTCTCACACTCCCTCTCCTTCTTACTTTCTATCACGTGACCACTTCCTTATCCCTTGATATTCTACGTTATGACATAAACAAGGCTTATATAGTTTAGCAGGATAATAAAATAAGAAGCACTTTAAAAAGATTTGTTGTTGTTAATGATAATGATAATGTTGATGATGATGAAGATGATGTTGATGTTGATGACGATAATGATAATGATGATGGTGATGATGAAGATGATGATAATGATGATAATCATCACGTTATCATTATTATCATCATCACCATCACCATCACCATCATCATCACCAGCACCACAAGCACCACCAGCATCAACACTACCAGCACCACCACAACCACCAACATCACCGGCACCACCACATCAGCACCACCACCACCACCATCACCACCACCACAAGCACCACCACCCGAAGCCTCACCAACACTACCAAGCACCACCACAACCACCAGCACCACCGGCACCACCACATCAGCACCACCACCACCACCATCACCACCACCACCACCACAAGCACCACCACCCGAAGCCTCACCAACACTACCAAGCACCACCACAACCACCAACATCACCGGCACCACCACATCAGCACCACCACCACCACCATCACCACCACCACCACCACAAGCACCACCACCCGAAGCATCACCAACACTACCACAACCAGCACAACTACCGGCACCACCACATCAGCACCACCACCACCACCACCACCACCACCACAAGCACCACCACCCGAAGCATCACCAACACCACCACAACCAGCACCAGCAACAACACCACCAGCACCATCAACAAACCCCTCTAGCACCACCACCAGCACCACCACAAGCAACACAACCACCAGCACCACAACCATCGACACCAGCAGCAGCAGCAGCAGCAGCAACACCACCACCACCGCCACCACCACCACCACCACCGACACAAACAGCAGCAGCAGCAGCAGCAACACCACCACCACCACCAATAATGCTTACAAGCCCTCCCCCATCCGCCCACAACTGCCATGATGAAGTTCGTCCTTTTATTTCCAGTTTAGTAGATTGGATTTAACTTTACTTTTATTTAATTGGACAATTGTAATTATTTAAAAAAACTATATTTAAATATATCGTGTAAATACGGTTTAATAGAAAAAGAAAAAAAAGAAAATTTAGATTGAGAAGAATGGAATGTAAAATAGGAAAATATAAAGAAAAAAGAGAATAATAAAGAAAAAACCAGGAAGGAGAGGGAATGGCAAGGAGTCTAGTGTAAAACAGAAGAATGGAGAGGTGGGTTGGGCTCCGCGACTAGGGCGCGATGGTGAAAGGATTGCGCTCTGCGGACAAACCGCAAAAGCAACCACCACTGCAACAGCCACCTCACCTCGCGTTCCGATCTTTCGGAGCGAGCTCGACTGTACGGGGTCCAAGAATGCCTGAGATCTCAACGGTGCGAAGAGAAAGCGGCCGGACATCTCCCGGTATTTGTTTATTTTCCGTTCCTCTGCGAGGCGGGCCGCGGTACCCGGATTTGTGGCTGAAACGAAACGACTAAGTTGGAGGCGGAGAACGTGTCGCAATAGGTGGCATCCCAGATGAGGGATCTACCTCCTTCGAATGAGAAGAGAGTGATTCCATCGGGACGCTTGCCATCTCCGCGGTCTAGGCCTGCTGGCTCCAGTTGAGATGGAAAGCTAGCTGCATCCAGGCTCCTTCGCAGTATGTCGTTGAGAGCGGCGTGTCGGGGGAACGCGCCCACGCTCTGGCGACAAGACAGTGGGTGCAGGCCGAAATTGTCAACAACCGACCCGCAACGGCATTTATGTGGCTCACACACGCGGAGATCGAGGCGTTTGGCTACTCCGATGCGAGTGCACTCATCATCAAGAAGGATACCAGTTGATGAGGGGGACACCGAATTGAGCCACGCGCCGCTGTTAAGCTGAGAAGCGGAGCGGTGTTGGTCCAAGCCAGACTCGATTCGCCTGACAGAAGACATGCATTTCATGTCGTTCCAGTTACGCTGGACCGTAGTATACTGGGGTACAGAGAGGACTTCGCCTATCCAGTAGGCTAGAGCCTGCTCAAGTCCTGGGGCCAGGTCAGGCTTGGCTGTCTGGCTGAGAACCTCGCTGGTGAGGGCGCGACTGGATTGAGGAGAGGTAGGCAGGTGTCATTTTATTGACTAGCTAATGTTTGTTGTAGGTAGTTGTTGGGTAGGCAATACTTACACACATGCACACAAATAAACACACACAAACAAACGCACAAACACACGCACACACAAGCTCCCCCCCACAAGCACAATCACACCCACACAAACACATACACAAACAAACACACACACAACCCACCCACGCAAACATATACACACACAAACACAAACACGCACACACACAAAAACACAAACACGCATACGCACACACACATACGCACACACTAACATACAAACAAACAAACAAACGCATACACACTCTCCCCCTCGCACAACAATCACCCCCTCACTCACAACCACCACCACCACCACCACCATCACCACTATCATTACGACGACCACCACCCACCACCACCATCAACAACACCATCACCCCCACCCCACAATAACACCAATCGCCTCCACCTCCACTGCAAACCCCCACAACCCTCACCATCCCAACCACTACCACCACTATCATCACCACCATCATCACAACTACCGCCCCTCCCCCTATCTACCTCCCTCCTCCACTACGACCACCACCTCCTCCACCACCATTACCATCACCACAGCCACCACCACTATCATCACTACTCCCCACCACCATCACCGCCATCGCCGCCGCCACCACCAAATACACCAACACCAACACAGCCACCTACACCACCACCATCATTACCTCTAACACCACCAACACCACCAACACTATAACCACAATTAACATCATTACCACCCCCACCACTACCACCTCCACCACCACCACCACAAAGACGACGACGACGACCACCACCACCACCACCACCACAAAGACGACGACGACGACGACCACCACCACCCCCACCCCCACCACCACCACAAAGACGACGACGACGACGACGACCACCACCACCACCACAAAGACGACGACGACGACGACGACCACCACCACCACCACAAAGACGACGACGACGACGACCACCACCACCACCACAAAGACGACGACGACGACGACCACCACCACCACCACCACCACAAAGACGACGACGACGACGACGACCACCACCACCACCACCACAAAGACGACGACGACGACGACCACCACCACCACCACCACAAAGACGACGACGACGACGACGACCACCACCACCACCACCACAAAGACGACGACGACGACGACGACCACCACCACCACCACAAAGACGACGACGACGACGACCACCACCACCACCACCACCACAAAGACGACGACGACGACGACGACCACCACCACCACCACCACAAAGACGACGACGACGACGACCACCACCACCACCACCACCACCACAAAGACGACGACGACGACGACCACCCCCACCCCCACCACCACCACAAAGACGACGACGACGACGACGACCACCACCACCACCACCACCACAAAGACGACGACGACGACCACCACCACCACCACCACCACCACCACAAAGACGACGACGACGACGACCACCCCCACCCCCACCACAAAGACGACGACGACGACGACGACCACCACCACCACCACCACAAAGACGACGACGACGACGACCACCACCACCACCACCACAAAGACGACGACGACGACGACGACCACCACCACCACCACCACAAAGACGACGACGACGACGACGACCACCACCACCACCACCACAAAGACGACGACGACGACGACCACCACCACCACCACCACAAAGACGACGACGACGACGACCACCACCACCACCACCACCACAAAGACGACGACGACGACCACCACCACCACCACCACCACCACAAAGACGACGACGACGACGACCACCCCCACCCCCACCACCACCACAAAGACGACGACGACGACGACCACCACCACCACCACCACCACCACAAAGACGACGACGACGACGACCACCCCCACCACCACCACCACCACAAAGACGACGACGACCACCACCACCACCACCACCACCACAAAGACGACGACCACCACCACCACCACCACCACCACCACCACAAAGACGACGACGACGACCACCACCACCACCACCACCACCACCACAAAGACGACGACGACGACGACCACCCCCACCCCCACCACCACCACAAAGACGACGACGACCACCACCACCACCACCACCACCACCACAAAGACGACGACGACGACGACCACCACCACCACCACCACCACCACCACAAAGACGACGACGACGACCACCACCACCACCACCACCACCACCACAAAGACGACGACGACGACGACCACCCCCACCCCCACCACCACCACAAAGACGACGACCACCACCACCACCACCACCACCACCACCACCACAAAGACGACGACGACGACGACCACCCCCACCCCCACCACCACCACAAAGACGACGACCACCACCACCACCACCACCACCACCACCACAAAGACGACGACGACGACGACGACCACCACCACCACCACCACCACAAAGACGACGACGACGACGACCACCCCCACCCCCACCACCACCACAAAGACGACGACGACCACCACCACCACCACCACCACCACCACAAAGACGACGACGACGACGACGACCACCACCACCACCACCACCACCACAAAGACGACGACGACGACGACCACCACCACCACCACCACCACCACAAAGACGACGACGACGACGACCACCCCCACCCCCACCACCACCACAAAGACGACGACCACCACCACCACCACCACCACCACCACTACAAAGACGACGACGACGACGACCACCCCCACCCCCACCACCACCACAAAGACGACGACCACCACCACCACCACCACCACCACCACCACCACAAAGACGACGACGACGACGACCACCCCCACCCCCACCACCACCACAAAGACGACGACCACCACCACCACCACCACCACCACCACCACAAAGACGACGACGACGACGACCACCACCACCACCACCACCACCACAAAGACGACGACGACGACGACCACCCCCACCCCCACCACCACCACAAAGACGACGACGACGACGACCACCACCACCACCACCACAAAGACGACGACGACGACGACCACCCCCACCCCCACCACCACCACAAAGACGACGACGACGACCACCACCACCACCACCACCACCACAAAGACGACGACGACGACGACGACCACCACCACCACCACCACCACAAAGACGACGACGACGACGACCACCCCCACCCCCACCACCACCACAAAGACGACGACGACGACGACCACCCCCACCCCCACCACCACCACAAAGACGACGACGACGACGACCACCACCACCACCACCACCACAAAGACGACGACGACGACGACGACCACCACCACCACCACCACCACAAAGACGACGACGACGACGACGACGACCACCACCACCACCACCACAAAGACGACGACGACGACGACCACCCCCACCCCCACCACCACCACAAAGACGACGACCACCACCACCACCACCACCACCACCACCACCACAAAGACGACGACGACGACGACCACCCCCACCCCCACCACCACCACAAAGACGACGACGACCACCACCACCACCACCACCACCACCACAAAGACGACGACGACGACGACCACCACCACCACCACCACCACCACAAAGACGACGACGACGATGACCACCCCCACCCCCACCACCACCACAAAGACGACGACGACGACCACCACCACCACCACCACCACCACAAAGACGACGACGACGACGACGACCACCACCACCACCACCACCACAAAGACGACGACGACGACGACCACCCCCACCCCCACCACAAAGACGACGACGACGACGACCACCCCCACCCCCACCACCACCACAAAGACGACGACGACGACGACCACCACCACCACCACCACCACAAAGACGACGACGACGACGACGACCACCACCACCACCACAAAGACGACGACGACGACGACGACCACCACCACCACCACCACCACAAAGACGACGACGACGACCACCCCCACCCCCACCACCACCACAAAGACGACGACGACGACCACCACCACCACCACCACCACCACAAAGACGACGACGACGACGACCACCCCCACCCCCACCACCACCACAAAGACGACGACGACGACCACCACCACCACCACCACCACAAAGACGACGACGACGACGACGACGACCACCACCACCACCACCACAAAGACGACGACGACGACCACCACCACCACCACCACCACCACAAAGACGACGACGACGACGACCACCACCACCACCACCACCACCACAAAGACGACGACGACGACCACCCCCACCCCCACCACCACCACAAAGACGACGACGACCACCACCACCACCACCACCACCACAAAGACGACGACGACGACGACGACGACCACCACCACCACCACCACAAAGACGACGACGACGACGACGACCACCACCACCACCACCACCACAAAGACGACGACGACGACGACGACCACCACCACCACCACCACAAAGACGACGACGACCACCACCACCACCACCACCACCACCACAAAGACGACGACGACGACGACCACCCCCACCCCCACCACCACCACAAAGACGACGACGACGACCACCACCACCACCACCACCACCACAAAGACGACGACGACGACGACCACCACCACCACCACCACCACCACAAAGACGACGACGACGACGACCACCACCACCACCCCCACCACCACCCCAAACACCACCCCCACCCCCACCCCAACCACCACCCCCACCACCACCACAAAGACGACGACCACCACCACCACCACCACCACCACCACCACAAAGACGACGACGACGACGACCACCACCACCACCACCACAAAGACGACGACGACGACGACCACCCCATCCCCACCACCACCACAAAGACGACGACGACGACGACCACCCCCACCCCCCCACCACCACAAAGACGACGACGACCACCACCACCACCACCACCACAAAGACGACAACGACCACCACCACCACCCCCACCACAAAGACGACGACGACGACCACCACCACCACCCCCACAAAGACGACGACGACGACCACCACCACCACCACCACCACCACAACCACCACCACCACCACCACCACCACCACCACCACCACGACCACCACCACCACCACCACCACACCACCACCAGCACCACCACCACCACCACCACCACGACCACCACCACCACCACCACCACCACCACCACCACCACCACCACACCACCACCACCACCACACCACCACCACCACAAAGACGACGACGACGACGACGACCACCACCACCACCACCACCACCACCACCACCAGCAACAGTCACCAATTAGAAAGTAGCAGAGGTACCACCGTGAAAGCCAGTTGATGGGAATTCTAGACAACTATTAATGGCTGATTGTCAAAGATTAAGAGCAACATAACACCTTAAATACCTTTCTTCCGTACACTCCAATACGTACATACACACACACACCACTCGTATACACATACATATATAAACACATACACACAAACACACATACACATACATGCATACACATACACATACACAAATGTCCTCACATGTATTACATATATGTTACATAGATGCTCTTACACACATCTACACTCACATACATGCCCATACACGCATACATATACGCATGCACACGCATGTACACGTACACACGCATGCACACATTCACACACACATGCACACACATGCGTACACATACATGCATACGTGCATTTACAACTATAAATAGGCAATCACACCCATACATACACACATAAGCACACATATACACAAACACACATACACACACATACACACGCACATACACATATATATATACATACATACACATATAAACATCCACACATCCACACACATTAACACACATACACACATATATATATATATTTACATATGTAAACACGCCCCCCCCACACACACATACACATATATATACATACATACACATATAAACATCGACACACATTAACACACATACACACATATATATATTTACATATGTAAACACGCACTCACAAACCCCCCCACACACACACGCACACACACACACACACACACACACACACACACACACACACACACACACACACACACACACACACACACACACACACACACACAATCCTCTTCTACTTAGCCTCGGATACCAATGACTTGTGAATGAAATTTAGTTGACGGGGAAGAACGATTAAATTTGACCCCAGTGTTTGACTGGTACTATTAATCTTGGAAGGTTGAAAGGCAAAGTCCATGTCGGATGGGATTTAAGCTCAGATTGTAAAGAGCTGTAACAAAATAGCGCAAAGCATTTTGGCCGATGCTCTACAGATTTTGTCAACATCCTCCCACACCTGCAATGGTTTCTAATTTAGGAACGAGATCTACAATTTGGAGGGTGCAAGGGAAAGGCAAAGTTGACCACGGCAGGATTTGAACTTAGAACGTAAAGAGTTCAACTAAATACCACAAAGCATTTTCTCCTCCGACGCTCAACCGATACTTCTAGTCTCAACCTTATGATTAAGGAAACGACCACTGAAACTTTGTGACGCTAGCGACACTTAACGGCAATAATTGGTTTCTACTTTAGGCACAATGCCAGCAATTTTGGAGGAGGGGGGGGGGAGTCGATTAAATCAATCCCAGTGCATTACTGGTACTTTATTTTATCGACCGCAAAGGTAACCCCGGCGGGATTTGAACTATGAGCGTAAAGGACCGTAACTCAATGCCACAAAACATGCTGTCCGGCGCTCTACCGATAATGCCAATCCACCACCCGAACATAACGATAATAATTGTTTCTACTTTAGGCACAAGGCCAGCAATTTTAGGGGAAGGGAAAAGTCGATTAAATCGACCCCAGTGCGTTACTGGTATTTTATTTTATCGACCCCGTAAGGATGAAAGACAAAGCCAACCCCGGCGGGATTTGAACTCAGATCAGAAAGGGCCGTAACTCTATGCTGCGCAGCATGGCGTCTGATCCTCTACCGATACTGCCACTCCACCGCCCTACACACTAAACGATAATAATAAAAAACAAAAACAATATCAACAACATAACCCCCCCCACACACACACACACACACCATCAACAACAACGGCATCAACAAGATCACCACCAGCATCTCTAACACTAGCACTACCACCGTCACAACCATCGTGGCCGCCGCTGCGACTACTACCACCACCACCACAACCAACACCACCACCAAAACAATATCTATAGACATTCCCGAAGTAACAGTGGTGTAGATATATAATGGAAACTTCCGGAAATATTTTGTCATCAATTCCGGCTCCTTTATGTCTTGCTAAGTTTCACACTAATATTTCTTCACTTCCTTCTTCTTCTACTTCCATTAACACACACCACCACCACCACCACCAGCACGACGTCGACCACTGCCGCCACCATCACTGACACGACACCGACTACCACCTCCACCACCGTCGCCGCCACCGCTAGCAAGCAGCAGCATCACCAGTACCACCACCACCAGTACCACCAGTACCACCACCAACACCACCACCAGCACCAGCACCGCCACCACCACCGGCTAATAACTACATTAATATATATCGTGTGTGAGAAATATCTTGGAAGCCGTGTCTATCGTCAACTTAAAAGTTTTAACGAAAGAGGAACACCCACGGGAAAATAGAAAACGAGACGCAATTACAACTGTATTAGAGGGAAATATGTTTGTGTGTGTATATATATATATATATATATACAAATAAATTATCGAGAATCGGAACCTCGGCCCACGAAATAAAGAAACACAATCTTCGAAATGTGTGGCAAAGGGCTCAATAGTTTGGATAAACCAGAGCTATAACTGACGTTTAATACCAACACACTGAGACGATGCTTAAACAATCATTCGCACAGCCGAAAAAACGACCAAGAAAATTCGGGTCAGACAAATAAAAATATATATGAAATATATATATATATATGTGTGTGTGTGTGTGTGTATCAGTGTGTGTGTCTGTGTGTTAAACATTAATGAATGTGTGTGTGGTGGACTTTAGTCGGTGCCGACGATGAGTGTCCCAGTTGTTTGATCAACGGAACAACCAACACGTGAAGGTTACGTGCAAGTGACTGAGCATTACACAGACACACGCACCCTTAACCCTTTAGCATTTACATTAGTCTATGTTTACTATTGTATTTTCATGGTAAAGGCTTTATCTTACATGATATCTCACATAATATCGAATCTATGAGACTTTGATATTATTTATGTTGAGAACAATACTTTAACATTAGTATGAGCAGCTGGTTACAGCCGGTTTGAACAGAAAGAGGTGAGAGAACTGTGGCCGGATATGGCCGGTTTAAATACTAGTGTTAACGTAGTTCTCAATGAGATTCAGTGTGACATATTGTGTAACAAAGCAGGCTTTTTGTATTACAGATTCAACTAATATTTTCCTGTTGTGTCAACTGGAGAAACGTGAATCAAACAAACTCACAGCCTTACGATTGTGAGACGAACACTCCTAATAACTAAGCCACGCACCTTCACAACATTGCATACCATCCTGCATTAATCTTTCATTGTACCAGTAAAGTACCAGTAATGCACTGGGTAATTGTTGGCCTTGTGCCTAAAGTAGAAACAATTAATCTTTCATTGTAAAGATCAGTTGCAACATGTAATCAACCTCTTAGCGATTACCTACTGCAATAAGAATTGACTGATAATTATCAGAGTAAACATTGATAAAATCTTGGCTTATGTTGTATTGCTGAGTAAACTGATCAAATCTTGGCTTATGTTGCTGAGAAAACTGATCAAATCTTGGCTTATGTTGCTGAGAAAACAGATCAAATCTTGGCTTTTGTTGCTGAGAAAACTGATCAAATCTTGGTTTATGTTGCTGAGAAAACTGATCAAATCTTGGTTTATGTTGCTGAGAAAACAGATCAAATCTTGGCTTATGTTGCTGAGAAAACTGATCAAATCTTGGTTTATGTTGCTGACAAAACTGATCAAATCTTGGCTTATGTTGCTGAGAAAACTGATCAAATCTTGACTCATGCTGCTAACAAAACTGCTTTACATCAGCATTGAGTATGCTGACCAACACATATTTTACTGTCTAAGAAGTCAAATTAATTTTATCGATCGTTTTTCTGTCGAACCGCTAATTCACGGGAAACAAACACAGACACAGGCACAAACGTAAGTATAGTCACACACACATACGTACACGCACACACACACACTCACACACATACACACATACACACAGGTACACACATACACACACATTTATAATGCATGTAGACAGAAGCCGTGCAGATGCTGACGGTAAATATACTAATCCTAGTTGTAATTCCATCCTTTAATGTTTTTTATTCTTTTTAATTATTCTGATTTTTAAACTAACACTAACTCTCTCTCTCTCTCTCTCTCTCTCTCTCTCTCTCTCTCTCTCTCTCTCTCTCTCTCTCTCTCTTTCTCTTTCTCTCTCTCTCTCTCTCACACACACACACACCTATCTATACCTCTATCCTCACATAAACGAACAGTAAAACACAAAACGTTTACTGATTTAACAAGTTTTATCTTGATTATTTGTTTCAACTATTCTTCGTTCCAGCTGTCTATAGGCCACTCCTCTCACCTCGCGTCTAGCTTACCCCTCAGTCCTCAGTTACGTAACTCTGCCAGGGACTACGCACAACTTCAACTCCTACACAACCCACCATATATATATTTATATATACAGTGGGCAAATATTCCACTCAAAAGACTTTAGTCATCTCGTGTCTATAGTACAGAGGAGGTTCTCAAAGTGGGCGCTACCGCCCACCGAGGGGGGTGGGGGTGCTGGAGCCTTAGGGTGTAGTGCGGGTGGTAGAGATGATATAATAGTATATTAAATATCAAATCATATATATTATATATAAATATAGTAAAATAAAAAATATATATAATACTCATTTATACATAGTATACAGTATATTATTTATTATTTGACAGTATCGGTAGAAGGTCGGACGCCATGTTTTCTAACATAGAGTTACGACCCTTTATGGTCTGAGTTCAAATCCCGCCGAGGTTAACTTTGCTTTTCATCCTTATGGGGTCGATAAAATGAAGTACCAGTAATGCATTGGGAGAATAGCTGGCCTTGTGCCAAAAGTAGAAACAATTATATTATTTATTAAAAATAAATTAACGATTTTATTTATTTTATATTATTTACAATTTGCGTGTAGGCAGGTCTCTCTGGAAATAGGCGTGGGGCACTGAGGGTATTACGTGGCAGTGAGGGGGCGGTGGCCCCAAAAGTTTCAGAACCTTTGCTATAGTTGCTACAGTAGAAGACAGTTGTCCAAGGTGCCGTTCAGCATGACTGATTTATCAAGAATTCTTTTTGACTGAAGTAGGATATTAGCTAATAAATATATCTCTTAGCACATAAAATAACGCTTGGTACAATCCCAAGGGGAAACACAACAAACAGTTCTGGTTGTTTATAAATTAATACAATGGTAGATCCAAGAATGCCACTATTTCAGAGCAATCTACTTATCAATACATTCGTTTCGCATGTTCAATTCTTGCTTTGTTTTTTTATCTCCGTTTTGACAACTGTCTGTGAACATGAGTTGCTCCTCTGGTTATGATTCGTGTGGTGGACTGGTAGAATTGCGATAGCATCGGACAATATGTTTTGCGGCATTTGTTCAAGCTCTTTATCTTCTTAGTTTAGGTCAATTTTACATTTCATCCATTCAGAATCCATAAAATAAAATACCAGTTATGTACTGAGGTCGATTTGATCGCCTTTCCTTTTCCTCCGAAATTGCTGACCTTGTACTAAAATTAGAAACCATTATTTTTCAATGAAAGGCAAAGTCAACCCGCCGAGGTTGACTTTGCCTTTCATCCTTACGGGGTCGATAAAATAAAGTACCAGTAATGCACTGGGTAATTGCTGGCCTTGTGCCTAAAGTAGAAACAATTATTTTTCACTGATTAGAGAACGTCAACACCGTCTATCAGGACACTATGAACGACATCGAGAATAAAAAAAGCGTCAAAGTTAGTGATGTTGGATCCAAAGCAGAGAGTGGTGAACGTCATGTCACAAACATTGACTTGAAGCAGGATACTGGCCTGGAATCTATCCAGGGACTGAATATGACAATAATTGTTTCTATTTTAGGCACAAGGCCAGCAATTACACAGTACATTACTGGTACTTTATTTTATCGATCCCGTAAGTATGAAAAGCAAAGTTAACCTCGGCGGGATTTGAACTCAGATCATAAAGGGACGTAACTCTATGCTTAAAAGCATGGTGTCCAACTCTCTACCGGTACTGCCAATGACAGAGAATTGTCGTGGACGTCATGTCACATACATTGACCTGAATCAGGATACTGGCCTGGAACTGAAGATGACAATGATGGACAGAAAAGTGTGGTGGATGTCATGTCACATATATTGACCTGAAGCTGGATACTGGTCTGGAATCTACCCAGGGACTGAAGATGGCAATAATGGACAGAAAAGTGTGGTGGATGTCATGTCACATATATTGACCTGAAGCTGGATACTGGTCTGGAATCTACCCAGGAACTGAAGATGGCAATAATGGACAGTGAAGTGTGGTGGATGTCATGTCACATATATTGACCTGAAGCTGGATACTGGTCTGGAATCTACCCAGGAACTGAAGATGGCAATAATGGACAGTGAAGTGTGGTGGATGTCATGTCACATATATTGACCTGAAGCTGGATACTGGTCTGGAATCTACCCAGGAACTGAAGATGGCAATAATGGACAGTGAAGTGTGGTGGATGTCATGTCACATATATTGACCTGAAGCTGGATACTGGTCTGGAATCTACCCAGGAACTGAAGATGGCAATAATGGACAGAAAAGTGTGGTGGATGTCATGTCACATATATTGACCTGAAGCTGGATACTGGTCTGGAATCTACCCAGGAACTGAAGATGACAATGATGGACAGAAAAGTGTGGTGGATGTCATGTCACATACATTGACCTGAAGCTGGATACTGGTCTGGAATCTACCCAGGAACTGAAGATGGCAATAATGGACAGAAAAGTGTGGTGGATGTCATGTCACATACATTGACCTGAAGCTGGATACTGGTCTGGAATCTACCCAGGAACTGAAGATGGCAATAATGGACAGAAAAGTGTGGTGGATGTCATGTCACATACATTGACCTGAAGCTGGATACTGGTCTGGAATCTACCCAGGAACTGAAGATGGCAATAATGGACAGAAAAGTGTGGTGGATGTCATGTCACATATATTGACCTGAAGCTGGATACTGGTCTGGAATCTACCCAGGAACTGAAGATGGCAATAACTGTTTCTACTTTAGGCACAAGGCCAGCAATTATCCAGTGCATTACTGGTACTTTATTTTATCGACCCCGTAAGGATGAAAGGCAAAGTCAACCTCGGCAGGATTTGAATTCAGATCGTAAAGGGACGTAACTATGCTGGAATGGCAATAATGGACAGTGAAGTGTGGTGTATGTCATGTCACATATATTGACCTGAAGCTGGATACTGGTCTGGAATCTACCCAGGAACTGAAGATGGCAATGATGGACAGAAAAGTGTGGTGGATGTCATGTCACATACATTGACCTGAAGCTGGATACTGGTCTGGAATCTACCCAGGAACTGAAGATGGCAATAATGGACAGTGAAGTGTGGTGGATGTCATGTCACATACATTGACCTGAAGCTGGATACTGGTCTGGAATCTACCCAGGAACTGAAGATGGCAATAATGGACAGAAAAGTGTGGTGGATGTCATGTCACATATATTGACCTGAAGCTGGATACTGGTCTGGAATCTACCCAGGAACTGAAGATGGCAATAATGGACAGTGAAGTGTGGTGGATGTCATGTCACATACATTGACCTGAAGCTGGATACTGGTCTGGAATCTACCCAGGAACTGAAGATGGCAATAATGGACAGTGAAGTGTGGTGGATGTCATGTCACATATATTGACCTGAAGCTGGATACTGGTCTGGAATCTACCCAGGAACTGAAGATGGCAATAATGGACAGTGAAGTGTGGTGGATGTCATGTCACATACATTGACCTGAAGCTGGATACTGGTCTGGAATCTACCCAGGAACTGAAGATGGCAATAATGGACAGAAAAGTGTGGTGGATGTCATGTCACATATATTGACCTGAAGCTGGATACTGGTCTGGAATCTACCCAGGAACTGAAGAAGGCAATAATGGACAGTGAAGTGTGGTGGATGTCATGTCACATACATTGACCTGAAGCTGGATACTGGTCTGGAATCTACCCAGGAACTGAAGATGGCAATAATGGACAGAAAAGTGTGGTGGATGTCATGTCACATATATTGACCTGAAGCTGGATACTGGTCTGGAATCTACCCAGGAACTGAAGATGGCAATAATGGACAGTGAAGTGTGGTGGATGTCATGTCACATACATTGACCTGAAGCTGGATACTGGTCTGGAATCTACCCAGGAACTGAAGATGGCAATAATGGACAGAAAAGTGTGGTGGATGTCATGTCACATATATTGACCTGAAGCTGGATACTGGTCTGGAATCTACCCAGGAACTGAAGATGGCAATAATGGACAGTGAAGTGTGGTGGATGTCATGTCACATACATTGACCTGAAGCTGGATACTGGTCTGGAATCTACCCAGGAACTGAAGATGGCAATAATGGACAGTGAAGTGTGGTGGATGTCATGTCACATACATTGACCTGAAGCTGGATACTGGTCTGGAATCTACCCAGGAACTGAAGATGGCAATAATGGACAGTGAAGTGTGGTGGATGTCATGTCACATATATTGACCTGAAGCTGGATACTGGTCTGGAATCTACCCAGGGACTGAAGATGGCAATAATGGACAGAAAAGTGTGGTGGATGTCATGTCACATATATTGACCTGAAGCTGGATACTGGTCTGGAATCTACCCAGGAACTGAAGATGGCAATAATGGGCAGAAAAGTGTGGTGGATGTCATGTCACATACATTGACCTGAAGCTGGATACTGGTCTGGAATCTACCCAGGGACTGAAGATGGCAATAATGGACAGAAAAGTGTGGTGGATGTCATGTCACATATATTGACCTGAAGCTGGATACTGGTCTGGAATCTACCCAGGAACTGAAGATGGCAATAATGGGCAGAAAAGTGTGGTGGATGTCATGTCACATACATTGACCTGAAGCTGGATACTGGTCTGGAATCTACCCAGGGACTGAAGATGGCAATAATGGACAGAAAAGTGTGGTGGATGTCATGTCACATATATTGACCTGAAGCTGGATACTGGTCTGGAATCTACCCAGGAACTGAAGATGGCAATAATGGGCAGAAAAGTGTGGTGGATGTCATGTCACATACATTGACCTGAAGCTGGATACTGGTCTGGAATCTACCCAGGGACTGAAGATGGCAATAATGGGCAGAAAAGTGTGGTGGATGTCATGTCACATATATTGACCTGAAGCTGGATACTGGTCTGGAATCTACCCAGGAACTGAAGATGGCAATAATGGGCAGAAAAGTGTGGTGGATGTCATGTCACATACATTGACCTGAAGCTGGATACTGGTCTGGAATCTACCCAGGGACTGAAGATGGCAATAATGGACAGAAAAGTGTGGTGGATGTCATGTCACATATATTGACCTGAAGCTGGATACTGGTCTGGAATCTACCCAGGAACTGAAGATGGCAATAATGGGCAGAAAAGTGTGGTGGATGTCATGTCACATACATTGACCTGAAGCTGGATACTGGTCTGGAATCTACCCAGGGACTGAAGATGGCAATAATGGACAGAAAAGTGTGGTGGATGTCATGTCACATATATTGACCTGAAGCTGGATACTGGTCTGGAATCTACCCAGGAACTGAAGATGGCAATAATGGACAGTGAAGTGTGGTGGATGTCATGTCACATATATTGACCTGAAGCTGGATACTGGTCTGGAATCTACCCAGGAACTGAAGATGGCAATAATGGGCAGAAAAGTGTGGTGGATGTCATGTCACATACATTGACCTGAAGCTGGATACTGGTCTGGAATCTACCCAGGGACTGAAGATGGCAATAATGGACAGAAAAGTGTGGTGGATGTCATGTCACATATATTGACCTGAAGCTGGATACTGGTCTGGAATCTACCCAGGAACTGAAGATGGCAATAATTGTTTCTATTTTAGGCACAAGGCCAGCAATTACCCAGTGCATTACTGGTACTTTATTTTATCGACCCCGTAAGGATGAAAGGCAAAGTCAACCTCGGCGGGATTTGAATTCAGATCGTAAAGGGACGTAACTATGCTGGAATGGCAATAATGGACAGTGAAGTGTGGTGTATGTCATGTCACATATATTGACCTGAAGCTGGATACTGACCTGGAATCTGTCCAAGAAAAGAGACTTTGTTGCTTTGGCTCGGATGAGAGCCTAACTTAACTAAATATGTTTTAAATACCTTAGAGGAGAAAAGACAGAACTCATTTATATATAAGTATGTGTACTCTGGTATATATATGTTAGTGTATATCGGCACTAAGTGTAAAAACAGTCAATTTACATACAGGAATGTTATTTCTTGCGTCAATGAAATTTATGGATGCAGTTAACTACATGTATGTATAATTTTATATATTTCACATCAGTTAACTCACATGGTGCATTTAGTTTCATTTATTTTATATATTTATTTATTTTAAATTTACTTATTAACTTTTTTCCAATATCGTTATGTCACTTCTGTCACTTCCCTTTCATTTTCCTCAAACACACACGCGCGCGCGCGCGCGCACACACACGCACACATATATATATTTATATATCTCCATCTTTATATATATCTATCTATCTATCTATATATGTGTGTGTGTGTGTTATTTAAGCGAGTTTTGATGTGGATCACATACGTAAACTCTCATATCATGTCGATGAATAGTCGGGCTTCGATCGCGTTGATCACACCCGAGTTGATCGATATTGAAACAATTGTAATATGCAAATCAAGTTTCTACACAAGCTGCAAATCTGTCTTCAATTATTCTCTCTCTCTCTCTCTCTCTCTCTCTCTCTCTCTCTCTCTCTCTCTCTCTCTCTCTCTCTCTCTCTATATATATATATATATATATATATATATATATATATATATATATATATATATATATATAATATATATATATATATATATATTAAAATACAAATATTAATAAAATAGATGTTCTTTTGATCAATTAAATTTTATTATACATATTTCAGAGGTACAACAGTACGTCCTCAACAGACAAAATATAATTGTTTCTACTTTAGGCACAAGGTCAGCAATTACCCAGTGCATTACTGGTACTTTATTTTATCGACCCTGTAAGGATGAAAGGCAAAGTCAACCTCGGCGGGATATACAGACAAAATATAATGATACATAACCATTTAACATCTCAGGGTATGTCATGTATCATTATATTTTGTCTGATGAGTACGTACTGTTGTACCTCTGAAATATGTATAATAAAATGTAATTGGTCAAAAGAACATCTATTTTATTAATATTTGTATTTTAATATTAATAACTCTGGAAAATTATTTTCTGTAGAGTGCTTCCAATCTACTGTAAAACTCATTCTTTGATGTACTCATTGAATCTTGTTTAACTCTTTAATATATATATATATATATATATATATATATATATGAAATACGTCCCTTCACGCACAAGGCGCCAAGGTACGTATGTATTGTCCAACCAAGTGCCAATGTGGTTCAATGGCGGGTTAATAAATTAACGAGCCAGAACAAATATAAACAAGGTTTAGTAAATAATGAAAAAGTTTCAAAGTAAATTTTAAAAAATTGACTTTACCTACTATAGTTACCTTTACCGATCGGTTTCGAATCCCAAAAATAAAACGGAGACCATACGGCCTTCGTTGCAAAGAGAGACGAGAATCTCTCTTTGCAACGAAGGCCGTATGGTCTCCGTTTTATTTTTGGGATTCGAAACCGATCGGTAAAGGTAACTATAGTAGGTAAAGTCAATTTTTTAAAATTTACTTTGAAACTTTTTCATTATTTACTAAACCTTGTTTATATATATATATATATATATATATATATATATAATATATACATATATATATATATATATATGCTCACTTAAAGCCAGACTGCAAACACCGTCTCCATACTATCGTGAGCATATTAGAAATAAACCATAACAATATTATACTTCAAAACCTGTCTGATTTAAACATATCAAATAATGATTACGCAACCACTTTGATGACTTCGAATTGTGTGTAACAAGATGATGTGGTAAACAGATGATATATACCTAATACAATTTATCTTATTTTTTTATAATATTGACACTCCGTCATATACCTTATAGGTAATACCTTAAGGTAATCTCGCCATGAAGTACTTACATCTGTTGACACTACAGTCGGTCGATTACTTAATCAACCAACGTGTTTTACTTGGAATTATATATATATAATTGTGTGTTGGACTGTTATTTCTAACCAATACACTCCCACCACTTTTGACTTACGGCACACGAGGTGATGAATTCATTTTTCTGTGTGAACGTTAGTACTAGGTGTTTGTCGCATTTAATCAGATTCTCTCGCTGATGAATACCCGTGGATTATCTGTTACAAACACACTCAGGGCGAAACAGATTAATCCCTAATATGTCCGAGAGATATAATAGTTATTGAGGCGGTTTGTATAATATAATTTTATTTTATTTTATCATTCTGTCTGCTTCATGGTTAAATATTTCAAACAAATGTGGTTCTTCAACCCTCGTAATATTAGACACGCGATTTACTGTTTCTTACTACATATATTATTATGGTCAGTATTTATACTTTGAGCCTGTTAATTACAGGGTTTCAGTATGAGTTATTAACTCTAACTTTCATTTATATATATATATATATTTTTTTTTTCACGTCATTTTCTAGCATGAATGCAGTGCGACCCTTACACTGACTTCTTTCTCCCCTTCTTTCTTCCCCTTTTTCTTTGACGGAGTGGTGGTAGTGCATTATAAGCCTTCGCCCCCTCACCAAATGTTCATTAGTAGATTCAGTTGCTACCACTTTGAGGGCGACTGGCCGAGCAGCTAGTTGGTCAGTCGTCCTCTTTGTCTCTGTCTCTGATTTTTCGGACCCATGGTTTTTTACATATTCCTTTGTTATATTCCAATACCTGATGATATCACCGGATTCATACGGAACCCGGTCATTGAAATGATCATAGTATAATAAACCCTCAAGGATTTACACCTGTCCAGCCTCCTGTTATTTTATTTTATTTATATATATATAGTGAGAGAGAGAGGGGTGAGAGAGAGAGTGTGTGAAGGTGAGAGAGAGAGAGAGAGAGAGAGAGAGAGATGTGTAAAATCTTGACCGGAACCGCTTGGCGCCGCGGTCTGGATTTTACACATCTCTATACGCACTCTACATCTCCCCATGTATCGAGTACTCACATGATTAGTGGCCTCCTCGGTCTCAGCACCGCAAACTCTCTCTCTCTCTCTCTCTCTCTCTCTCTCTCCCCCCCCCTCTCTCTCTCTCTCCCCCCCTCTCTCTCTCTCTCTCTTTATATATATATATATATTATATATATATAAATAAATATAAGTATGCATGTATGTATACGTACATACATATATGTATACAGACGTACAGTAGTATGTATATTTATATACATACATGCACACATATATATATATGCACGTATCGCTTTACCGAACATCTATTATAATGCTCGGTTTGTTTGTAAACAAACAAACAGCCCGAATTACGCCGTACAGTGTTTAGGCAACCATCGTCGCTCTTTTGTTCAACACTGACACAGGAACGATGTACTAGTTTCAAGCTTATTAGCTATCGTCAGCATCGTATACCTTCCTGCCAGATGGTTGAACGTCTGAAAGTATATACGGCCGACTAAACTCACTCGATATGCAAATTAGGCTGCTCAGCCGTTAATGTGCATAAGGAAAGTATATACTTTCAGACGTTCAACCATCTGGCAGGAAGGTATACGATGCTGACGATAGCTAATAAGCTTGAAACTAGTACATCGTTCCTGTGTCAGTGTTGAACAAAAAGGTGACGTGGTTGCCTAAACACTGTTCGGCGTAATTCGGGCTGTTTGTTTGTTTACAAACAAACCGAGCATTATAATAGATGTTCGGTAAAGCGATACGTGCATATATATATATGTGTGCATGTATGTATATAAATATACATACTACTGTACGTCTGTATACATATATGTATGTACGTATACATACATGCATACTTACATTTAAGCAACTGCCGTACTAAGAGTGGGAAATGAAATTTCGTTTCATTCTATTCCATTTATAAATAAATAAATAAATAAATAAGTATATATATATATATATATATATATATATATATATATATATATATATATATATATATATATATATAAACGGAAAAAATGAAACAAAATTTCATTTCCCACTCTTAGTACGGCAGTTGCTTAAATATAAGTATGTACAAGTACATACATATATGTATACAGACGTACAGTAGTATGTACATATATATACATACATGCACACATATATATATGCACGTATATATATATATATATATATATATGAATTGTTTCCGTAGGAAGGGTAAAGGAAAGAGAGTGCTCTATGTAAGCTACAGATTACATAACTATATATATATATATATATATATATATATATATATATATATATATATATAATTGGTGTTGGATGCTTAAAGCGTCCGTATGCGGTAGGCCGTTTGAGCACTCAATGCTCCCATAGAGCAGAAAATGATGTCACAGAAAACAAGAGAATCAGTGTTGCGACGATTGGAATATATTGGACATATTACAATCGTTTCTCTGGCGACCAGCTCGAGGCATGATTGATGTGATGATCGAACCTGACTCTGTAAATCGAAAGGTCCTCAGATACATCTTGATTCTACGAAGCAGATTTTCCTATGTCCTTTTACATCGATATACTTCGCATATTAATAAATGGAAGCTATCTTTATAAAACCATATTTATTTTATTATATATATTTCAAGGGCGGTGAATTGGCAGTATCGGTAGAGGGTTGGACGCCATGCTTTCTAGCATAGTTGCGTCCCTTTACGGTTTGAGTTCAAATCCCGCTGAGGTTAACTTTGCCTTTCATCCTTACGGGGTCGATAAAATAAAGTACCAGTAATGTACTGGGTAATTGCTGGCCTTGTGCCTAAAGTAGAAACAATTATATATATTTCAAGGGTACCAAAATTTTGGTACGCCCTCATCAGATAAAATACAAAAGTTGGTTTACAGATAGTGACATATTCAGACAAGAACTTAATATTGTGAGTTCTATTTGAATAACTCATTGCTTATATATATATATATATATATATATATAAATTAGAATTGGTGCTCTGAAATAGCGATATATATATGAATGTATATATAGTGTATTTTGCAATACGCTGTATGCTTAATTAAAAGCATTTTGAAGATCTTACGCTATTGTTTTAGAGTAGTGACAGTCTCACTTACTTTAAATTTTCAGCAAACAGGGGGAGATAAAGCTGACAGAGCTCTGTTTCGGACTATTTGGTACTTATCAAAGCTAAGTACTCCACCTGTTTGCTGAAAATCATGAATGTTTGATTCTTATAGAATTCTAGTAATAATCAGGAACTGATTATACAGAGCGGTTGCCGGTCAGACAGAAATTGAATATTTGCAATACACTGTATGCTTAAATAGTACGATACAGAGCTCTGTTAGCTTCATCTCCCCCTGTTTGCTGAAAATTTAAAGTGAGACTGTCACTACTCTAAAACAATAGCGTAAGGTCTTCAAAATGCTTTTAATTAAGCATACGGTGTATTACAAAATACACTATATATACATTCATATATATATCGGTATTTCAGAGCACCAATTCTAATTTTCAATTTCTGTCTGACCGGAAACCGCTCTGTATAATCAGTTCCTGATTATTACTAGAATTCTATAAGAATCAAACATTCATGATTTTCAGCAAACAGGTGGAGTACTTAGCTTTGATAAGTACCAAATAGTCCGAAACAGAGCTCTGTCAGCTTTATCTACCCCTGTTTGCTGAAAATTAAAGTAAGTGAGATTGTCACTACTCTAAAACAATAGCGTAAGATCTTCAAAATGCTTTTAATTAAGCATACAGTGTATTGCAAAATACACTATATATACATTCATATATATATAGATATAGATAAAGATATGTATAACGAAGGAGATAAAGATATGTATAACGAAGGAAGGAAGTGTGGTGAGGAACCAGGTGGACCCTAATGCACCAGAGTATTCGATACTTAGGGTAGTAGAGTGGGTAATAGGAAAAACCTAAGCTGTCGAAACGGCCGGAGCTCAGCCGTCGGGGTACTGACTGTTTTCCTATAGATACATATATATATAGATATATACACACATATATATATACACATACACACACACATACATATATATATATATATATATATATATATATATATATATATATATGTATACATACACATATACACATATATTTACATACACATACACACGGACCCCCCCCCCCCCCCCCTATATATATATATATATACTCATGAGTATGTATAGAAGTATATAGTGATGTTTGTAATGTATATATATATATATATATATATTGTATATAATTTATGTATTATATTAGAACTTTTAAATTTGCCAAAAATCCCCATAAAAAAATACGGAAATCATCTGTGTATAGTCGAGGAAAAGAGAAGGAAGAGGGAAGAAGAAGAAGGAGGGAGTAATAAGGGAGGAGTAGGAGGAGGGGGGTCTGTATTGGAGATCTTTTTCTCTAGCTTATAAAACGAAGAATGGTTATTAGTTGTGGCATTAGTAATGTCTGCCTTAATATCTAGGCTCCAGATGACTGGAATCTTAACATTATATTATCTTCTTACCCTCTCTCGCTGACTTTCTCGTCGTCTCTCGCTGTCTCTCGCTGTCTCCGTCTCACAGATAACACGGCAAAGATGATGATGATGTTTCGGTACACAGAATGGGTCACTCCGCTGGTTAACTAGCGACATGGGGTTGTTTGTAATGCTGATTAGTGGTGGTGATGTGTGTGTGAGTGTGAGTGTGTGCGTGTGTTTGTAGTGGTGAGATATGTGGTGGTGGTAGTGATCTGTGTGTGTGTGTGTGTTTGTAGCGGTGAGATATGTGGTGGTGGTAGTGATGTGTGTGAGTGTGTGGTTGTGTGTGTGTGTGTGTGTGTGTCTGTAGTGGTAAGATATATGGTGGTGATGACGGCGTGTGTTTCTGTCGTGGTGGTGATGGTGTGTGTGTGTGTGTGTGTGTCTAGTGGTGGTGATGACGGCGTGTGTTTCTGTCGTGGTGGTGATGGTGTGTGTGTGCGTGTGTTTCTGTCGTGGTGGTGATGGTGTGTGTGTGTGTGTCTAGTGGTGAGTTATGTGGTGGTGATGACGGCGTGTGTTTCTGTCGTGGTGGTGTGTGTGTGGTAGTGTTGTGTGTGTCTGTGTGTGTGTGTGTCTGTAGTGGTGAGATATGTGGTGGTGATGACGGCGTGTGTTTCTGTCGTGGTGGTGATGGTGTGTGTGTGTGTGTGCGTGTGTGTGTGTGTTTGTAGTGGTGAGATATGTGGTAGTGGTAGTGATGCGTGTGTGTGTGTGTGTGTGTCTCGTGGTGAGATATGTGGTTGTGATGGCGGCGTGTGTTTCTGTCGTGGTGGTGATGGTGTGTTTGTATGTGTTTGTGGTGAGGGTGGGATGTGTGACTGTGGTGGTGGAGACGTGTGTGTGTGCCTGTGGTGGTGGTGGTGGTAAGTATGTTATAGTGATTGGTTGTGGTGGCTGTGTGTGTCTGGTGTATGTGTGTGTGTGTCTGTGGTGGTGGTTAGACGTGTGTATGTATGTGGTGGTATGTTGTATGGTGGTCGTGTTGTGTGCACGCGTGTGAGTGTGTGTGTTGGTATAAATAATTGTTTCTACTTTAGGCACAAGGCCAGCAATTACCCAGTGCATTACTGGTACTTTATTTTATCGACTCCGTAAGGATGAAAGGCAAAGTTAACCTCGGCGGGATTTGAACTCAGATCGTAAAGGGACGTAACTATGCTGGAAAGCATGGCGTCCAACCCTCTACCGATGTGGTTATTAGCAACGGTGTGGATGAGTGGGGGCCTTTAGGATCTCGTGGTGGTTGTGGTGGTGGAGGTTGTAGGGTCATTATAAAATGGTGGATATGGAATTGGTGTTTGGGGAGGTGGTGGTGGGTGGTGAGAAAGGTTGTTGGAGTGGGGATATATTAACGGCGGTTGTGATTGGCGTAGCCTTCACCAGGCTGAGTAAATAGTTGTTTCTACTTTTGGTACAAGGCCAGCAATTATCCCAGTACGTTACTGGTACTTTATTTTATCGACCCCGTAGTGATGAAAGGCAAAGTTAACCTCGGCGCTGATACTGGAGTGGGTGTTATATATATATATATATATATATATATACTCCAGATCCCACTTATGTCAATAAGGACATATATAAGTGGGATCTGGAGTCTTCAAACCAGTGAGCCGGGTAGATGGAACTCGTCAGCTTAGGAGGGCAGGAAACGCGGCTCTCAGATACCCTCCGCGAGAGAGAGTATACCTTTTTCTGTCAGGAGAAAGGGATAGATGAAGTTCGAGATCACGGTGTCGGCTTTGCCGTGATGAACTCACTGTTGAGGATCGTGAAACTCAGTAACGACGGTTCAGAGCGGATCCTCTTGCTCCGATTTCACACTTCAGATGAGCCTGTCAACCTTGTCAGTACTTATGCTCCAGCCCTCTATTCCACACAAGACGATAAGGATAACTTTATGATCAGCTCTCAAGAAAAATACAGGCGATCTAAAATGAGGAACAGCTGGTGCTACTTGGCGACTTCAATGTCAGACGGGAGCTGACAACGATTCCTGAACAAGATGTCTGGGACGGTACGGGGTCGGTAACATGAATGATAATGGGCAACGGGTGCTTGAGCTCTGTATGGTCCATGGAGTATGTGTTACCAACACCTTCTACGAGGCCAAAGCTCAGCACAAGGTTTCCTGGCGTCATCCTCACTCAGGGCACTGGCACCAGCTAGATATGATCCTCACAAGACGCAACCACCTGGGAGACGCTCCTGACTCGGCCTCTTCAGGGTGCTGACTGTGACAGGGATCACTCCCTGGTTTGCTGCAATCTCAAACTCCAACCAAAAATAATGCACTACGCCAGGGTTTTCCAAACTTTTTTCAAACGCGGAACCCTTTTGGTTTAGAAACCCTAAAGTCTAATACTGTTATATGGTCGTAATATAAATATTCTCCTCTACCTTTTTTCACGGATCCCCGCATTTCTCCATCGATCCGGCCTGACTCTGGAATTGATAGCTCATCAGATTTGTGGACAAGTCTGACGAGTTGATCGATGGCGAAACATGATTCACAGATGAATGAAAATGTACAAGATGCTAAATCCATACTTCGTTCCCGCTTACTTGTGGTAAGTGCGTCTGGCGGTGGTGGTAGTGGAGGTAATGATTATAGTGGTAGAATGAGATGATGCGGAATGATGTGGAGGAGCAGTTGGTGGTGGTGGTGGTGGTGGTGGTGGTGGTGATTGGTTATGATGTGGGGTTACGGTGTGTTGTTGAAGATATCTACAAATAACTCTTTAACCTCTTCAACAAAGTAGATCTCTCTTTCTTTCTCACTCTTCTCTCATCCCCTCACCCTCTCACACTCTCACCCTCCCACTCATTCACACACTCACACTCTCGCCCACACCCTCTCTCCCTCTTATCCTCTCACACATGCTGTTAAATCTAGTCAATGAGAAGTACGATAACAACTCTCGTATTGTTTAGGTGTTATTAGATCTCAGCAAATTATGGAAATTCTAGATCTAGCAATAATTTTTAGGGGATAAATCTATTAATATAACTTTCAGTGTGAGTTATGGTAACGACTTCTACTATAGGCACAAGGCCAGCAATTTTGGGGGAGGGAAAAGTCGATTAAATCGACTCCAGTGCATTACTGGTACTTTATTTTATCGACCTCGTAAGGATGAAAAGCAAAGTTAACCTCGGCTTCTAATGTAGGCACAAGGCAAGCATTACTTTTTTGGTGGAAGAGTCATTTATGTCGGCCCCAGTTCTTGACTGGTACTTTATTTTATTTATCAGGGAAGGATGAAAGGTGAAGTAAAGTTGACCTCGGCAGGATTTAAACTCAGAGAACCGCAGATCAACTGTTGACGAAACATTTTGATCGACTCCCTAATGATTCTGCTAATCTAATGCCAATGTAATATAAAAATATAGTAATAGGTGTGTGTGTGTTTGCTGGATCACCACCAGTTTAGACGATGAGTGTTTGAGTTGTTTGGTATAATAGAGTGCCTTGTTGGAGACAGTTCCGTTCTTCCAAAACCTGGAACACAAACAACCACACATACACACACACAACCACACAACCGCACATACACACACACAACCACACACACATACATACATATATAGATATATATTTATATATATATATATACATAAACACCCACATACCCAAACATACTGTCAGACATGCTAAGACTGGTTAGCGCCATCAAAACCACCGCCACCTCTAAAATAGAGCAGTGATTCTTAAACGGGAGTCACTTGACTTCCCATGGAGAATTTCAAATCCCATGGGAGGAAACTAATATCACTATACCCAATTTTATGGATGATTATGAATTAACAGTTAACAAAATAACTGCTTCTTTTGATTTAATCCCGTCTGGAACTATAAAGCAATTGAGATTTATAAAATTTGCTCGTGTTAATATGGTGCTCGGGTGAAAAATGACTAGATGACGTTCAAAATAGGAGAGAAATTGAGGAAACCTGTGACTGCAAGGAGAGGATATGATTTGTGTCTCTGAGAACCACTGGACTATACAGTTATTAGGTTTTGAATAGCTTGGTGCTTGAGTGAAAAAAAAGAGGCTATGTAGCCGGTAAGAGTGTTAGACACCACGAGTTACGGCCCGAGTTAAGACAATTGATAAGATAATTTGAAATCGTTTCCACCATCAATTGTTAAAAAAATAGTTTAAATCATTTAGTCATCCATTCGTAACGTACGTTACGATTTATTTACATACACACACATCTACACGTAAATACATAAATAGATACAGACAACAGAAAGAAGGGGCTGGTGAAACGCTATAGCGATGTGTGTTGTGTCCCTTTAGGGTTTACCGGCTACATAGACAATTCGAAAAAAATTATTGGATAACAATTCAAAATAGGGAAGAAATTTAGAAAAGCCGAGATTGCAAAGAGAGGAATGTGACCTGAGTTTCCGAGAACCACCGAGTTAGAGAGAACAGAATACTGTGATAACCCCATAAGAAACAAAAAGAATCGTGACTTATCAGACGACACACTTACGGAAATTCGACAAAGAAAGAAGGGTAGCGGATATGCAGCAGACGACTTTTAAGATATGTAATTATTAAGCTTAAATTTGGAGGTGAAAAGAAAGCGAAGCAGAATTTTTGAATGAATGTAAGGTGTGGGTGGGGAGTGAGCATAGATAGAGAGACAGGCGATATCACGTGAGGTAATGGTCTGTGAACCATGTCAGAGGAAATGGACTGAATCCCCCCCTCATCTTTTTTATTCTTTGCCCTTTCTTTCTTCCTTCTCTCCTTTCTTTCTTTTTTTTTCTTTTATTAATTTTTAGCAGACATTTTTGACGACAGCACGTTCTTTCTTTGCTTTGATCATCAACTCAGTGTAATTACTGTGGAACAGAGCAGAGATAGATAGATAGATAAATAGATAGATAGATATATATATATATATATATATAGATAGATAGAGAGATAGATAGAGAGATAGATAGAGAGAGAGATAGATAGAGAGATAGATAGAGAGATAGAGAGATAAAGTGGAAGGATAGATATAGCGAGTGTCAGAAAGGGATATATATATATATATATATGATGGATAAAGGCAGCAAGAGTCAGAGAGGGAGAGATAGACAGACAGACAGACAAATAGATAGATAGAGAACAGAGGGGAAGGGAGAGAGAGAGAGACAGACACACATATACAGGGAGAGAAGTTTACAAGATATAGAGATCAAAGTGGAGAGAGAGAGGGAGGAAGAGAGGGAGATAGATAGATAGATAGATAAAGATAGGGAGATAGAGAGATAGAGAGATAGAGAGAAAGAGAGGGACGAGAGAGGGAAAGATAGATAGAGAGAAAGAGAGGGGCGAGAGAGAGAGAGAATGAGAAAGATAGGAGAGAGACAAGGAGAGAGAGAAGGAGAGCTAGAGAGAGAGAAAGAGAGAGAGGGGGGGGGCAGTAAGATTAAAGGCTGAAGGTATGAAGAAAGAGCAATGAGAGGAGAATTAGTTGATGTTGATCATAATACAGTCGTTTGGTGATTGTTTAAGTTGGACTGTTTGATGTGAAGATTGTTTTGGTGTGGACATCTAGAGGCTATATATATATATATAGGAACAGAGAGAGAAGGAGACAGGGAGATAGAGAGAGATAGATAGAGAGAGAGAGAGAGAGAGAGAGAGAGAGAGAGAGAGATAGAGATAGATAGAGAGAGAGATAGAGATAGATAGATAGAGAGAGAGAGAGAGAGAGAGAGAGAGAGAGAGAGAGAGAGAGAGAGAAAACCACAGTTTGTTTTAATGTGGATAACTAGATGTGAGAGAGATAAATGTGTAGGCAGACAAACAGACAAACAGACAGATAGATAGATAGATCGATAGATAATAGATAGAAAGTATATATATATAATTGTTTCTACTTTAGGCACACGGCCAGCAATTACCCAGTGCATTACTGGTACTTTATTTTATCGACCCTGTAAGGATGAAAGGCAAAGTCAACCTCGGCGGGATTTTAACTCAGATCGTAAAGGGACGTAACTATGCTGGAAAGCATGGCGTCCGACCCTCTACCGAAACTGCCAATCCACCGCCCTATATATATATATAATTGTTTCTACTTTTGGCACAAGGCCAGCAATTACCCAGTACACTACTGGTACTTTATTTTATCGACCCCGTAAGGATGAAAGGCAAAGTTAACCTCGACGGGATTTGAACTCAAACCGTAAAGGGACGTAACTATGCTAGAAAGCATGGCGTCCAACCCTCTACCGATACTGCCAATTCACCGCCCTCTATATATATATAATAGTGACGAAACATAAGTCAATTGCATGAACTCATAATCCTTTATTTACTGCTATATATATTTCGATGATAGCCATTGAATGGCTATGACCTCATCAGGCAGTTAGTCAGTTCTTAGATATGTCAGCTCTGTGTTTATAGTGTTGATGGTATCAGACCCTTGGGACATATGAGCTTGTTAGGAATAATTTAATGTTGTCAGCAGGAATAGTCTTAATTCTCATTGGTCAGTTTGCAGATGCTAGTAGGGTTGAAATAGCTCCTTCAAGAGTCACTGAGGCTAGGATATAATGTGTTGTGTAGTTTTAAAACTGAGGCTAGGATATAATGTGTTGTGTAGTTTTAAAACTGAGGCTAGGATATAATGTGATGTGTAGTTTTAAAACTGAGGCTAGGATATAATGTGTTGTGTAGTTTTAAAACTGAGGCTAGGATATAATGTGTTGTGTAGTTTTAAAACTGAGGCTAGGATATAATGTACAGTGTAGTTTTAAAACTGAGGCTAGGATATAATGTGTTGTGTAGTTTTAAAACTGAGGCTAGGATATAATGTGTTGTGTAGTTTTAAAACTGAGGCTAGGATATAATGTGTTGTGTAGTTTTAAAACTGAGGCTAGGATATAATGTACAGTGTAGTTTTAAAACTGAGGCTAGGATATAATGTGTTGTGTAGTTTTAAAACTGAGGCTAGGATATAATGTGATGTGTAGTTTTAAAACTGAGGCTATGATACAATGTACAGTGTAGTTTTAAAACTGAGGCTAGGATATAATGTGATGTGTAGTTTTAAAACTGAGGCTAAGATACAATGTACAGTGTAGTTTTAAAACTGAGGCTAGGATATAATGTGATGTGTAGTTTTAAAACTGAGGCTAGGATATAATGTACAGTGTAGTTTTAAAACTGAGGCTAGGATATAATGTGATGTGTAGTTTTAAAACTGAGGCTAGGATATAATGTACAGTGTAGTTTTAAAACTGAGGCTAGGATATAATGTACAGTGTAGTTTTAAAACTGAGGCTAGGATATAATGTACAGTGTAGTTTTAAAACTGAGGCTAGGATATAATGTACAGTGTAGTTTTAAAACTGAGGCTAGGATATAATGTGATGTGTAGTTTTAAAACTGAGGCTAGGATATAATGTGATGTATAGTTTTAAAACTGAGGCTAGGATATAATGTACAGTGTAGTTTTAAAACTGAGGCTAGGATATAATGTACACTGTAGTTTTAAAACTGAGGCTAGGATATAATGTACAGTGTAGTTTTAAAACTGAGGCTAGGATATAATGTACAGTGTAGTTTTAAAACTGAGGCTAGGATATAATGTACAGTGTAGTTTTAAAACTGAGGCTAGGATATAATGTACAGTGTAGTTTTAAAACTGAGGCTAGGATATAATGTGATGTGTAGTTTTAAAACTGAGGCTAGGATATAATGTGATGTGTAGTTTTAAAACTGAGGGTAGGATATAATGTACAGTGTAGTTTTAAAACTGAGGCTAGGATATAATGTACAGTGTAGTTTTAAAACTGAGGCTAGGATATAATGTACAGTGTAGTTTTAAAACTGAGGCTAGGATATAATGTGATGTGTAGTTTTAAAACTGAGGCTAGGATATAATGTGATGTGTAGTTTTAAAACTGAGGCTAGGATATAATGTGATGTGTAGTTTTAAAACTGAGGCTAGGATATAATGTGATGTGTAGTTTTAAAACTGAGGCTAGGATATAATGTACAGTGTAGTTTTAAAACTGAGGCTAGGATATAATGTGATGTGTAGTTTTAAAACTGAGGCTAGGATATAATGTGTTGTGTAGTTTTAAAACTGAGGCTAGGATATAATGTGATGTGTAGTTTTAAAACTGAGGCTAGGATATAATGTACAGTGTTGTTTTAAAACTGAGGCTAGGATATAATGTGATGTGTAGTTTTAAAACTGAGGCTAGGATATAATGTGATGTGTAGTTTTAAAACTGAGGCTAGGATATAATGTGATGTGTAGTTTTAAAACTGAGGCTAGGATATAATGTGATGTGTAGTTTTAAAACTGAGGCTAGGATATAATGTGTTGTGTAGTTTTAAAACTGAGGCTAGGATATAATGTGATGTGTAGTTTTAAAACTGAGGCTAGGATATAATGTGTTGTGTAGTTTTAAAACTGAGGCTAGGATATAATGTGATGTGTAGTTTTAAAACTGAGGCTAGGATATAATGTGATGTGTAGTTTTAAAACTGAGGCTAGGATATGTGTTGTGTAGTTTTAAAACTGAGGCTAGGATATAATGTGATGTGTAGTTTTAAAACTGAGGCTAGGATATAATGTGATGTGTAGTTTTAAAACTGAGGCTAGGATATAATGTGTTGTGTAGTTTTAAAACTGAGGCTAGGATATAATGTGATGTGTAGTTTTAAAACTGAGGCTAGGATATAATGTGTTGTGTAGTTTTAAAACTGAGGCTAGGATATAATGTGATGTGTAGTTTTAAAACTGAGGCTAGGATATAATGTGTTGTGTAGTTTTAAAACTGAGGCTAGGATATAATGTTATGTGTAGTTTTAAAACTGAGGCTAGGATATAATGTACAGTGTAGTTTTAAAAATAAGATGAAACATGCTCTCATGTATTCTTAATAACTTTTATCTTTCATTCATTAAAGCGTTTGTGATGGAGAACTGAAATGATAGAAGCCGAAAACAAATTGAAAATATACGTAAATCTGAGATCTGAGATAAAGAACTATAAAAAAAAAGTCTGAATACGTTTACTGGAATGAATGGGGGAGGGGGGGGACAAGAAGAAGAAGAAGAAGAAGAAGAAGAAGAAGAAGAAGAAGAAGAAGAAGAAGAAGAAGAAACGAAGAAGAAGAAGAAAGAAAAAAGAAGAAAGAAGAAGGAAGAAGAAGAAGGAGAAGAAGAAGAAAAAGAAGAAGAAGAAGAAGAAGAAGAAGAAGAAGAAGAAGAAGAGAAATGAAGAAAGAAGAAGAAGAAACAAAGAAGAAGAAGAAGAAGAAGAAGAAGAAGAAGAAGAAGAAGAAGAAGAAGAAGAAGAAGAAGAAGAACAACAACAACAACAACAACAACAACAACAACAACAACAACAACAACAACAACAACAAGAAACATTAAATTTTGCATGGAATTTGTGGCAGCACATGGATTGGTGGGATTGCTAAACCATTGAACCTTTGGGTTCTGAGTTCCCGTGCGACGACACTGGTGCCAAGCCGGTGTCCTTCCTTGCTTTTCATTTGGACAACATTGGTGCCACAGATAGGGGGACATTTATCTATGGCCAACTATTGGTGCTACAGATAGGGGGACATTTATCTATGGCCAACTATTGGTGCTACAGATAGGGGGACATTTATCTATGGCCAACTGCAGGTATCTTCCACGTAAAAAAAAAAACCTTGTCCAAGTCTTCGCCGTGGAGAGGAAATTTTTTTGTGTAGCTCCATGGTCCCTCAAGCCACACGGAGAAGACTACGAATGTGGTGAGGAAAAGACATCATTAGGACAATAAGTAATATTATTTAAGTCATCTCAGCAAATTGTAGTTTGTTCAGTAAAATCAGTGGCGCGACATCACTACAATTAAACATTGTGACGCTAATTCATGACGGTTTGAATAAAGCGACGTGTTAGCAGAATCTTTGGTGTGTTGGGTTAGATGCCTCTTTGTTTGTTTCGGCTCTTTGTGCTCTGAGTTCAAATCCCACCGAGGTCAACTTTGCCCTTCATCCATTTGGGGTCGATAAATGAAGTGTCAGTCCAGTAGTGGTGGATTTGTGGTCGGACGATATGATCTTGGAAATATGTTCCAGCTCTGTGGATTCTGAGTTCAAATCCTCCCCCTGTCCCCAGAAAAACAGCGATACTTCTGTCAGGAATTGCAACCGACAGAACATATCGTCAATGGAAAGACCAATGGAAACATTGTGTTCTTATTCTGATCTCCCACTTGGCCTCTTTTCATTTTCCCTTTTAGTATAGAGTAAAAAACCTCACATAAAACTACTGTTGTAACTTTCGTGTTCGGTAATTAGTCAGCCGTAAAAGAAAAGCAAATATTTTCATTCTTTTATTCTTTTACTGGTTCCAGTCATTAGAATGCGGTGATACTGGGGCGCGTGGCTTAGTGGTTAGAGAGTTGGATTCGCAATCGTGAGGTTGCGAGTTCAATTTTCAGTCCGGGTGATGTGTTGTGTCCTTGAGCAAGACACTTTATTTTATGTTGCTCTTTCTGGCAGGAGTTGTGACCGGTAGATAGTGTCAACCATGGAAAGACCAGTGGAAACATTGTTCCCTTGGTCCGATTTGACGAGGTCCACCCCCCACTCGGCAAGCGGATGATGTCTGGGATCTTATCCATCGATCAGAACAAGAGCGAGCGAATACTGGAGCACCGTGTTGGTTTAGTCGAGCATGGCTATCACACCACACCACTTTTTTTTTTTTCAAGTCAAGTACATATTTTATTAGTCACATTTTTGTTGAACTGTTAGGACATGAGACATAAACACAAACACAAACTTAAACACGGACATACACACGCGCACGCAGATACGTACGCGCACGCAGATACGTACACGCACGCACGCACACACACACACACACACACACACACACACACACACACACACACACACACACACACACACACACACACACACACACACACACACACACACACTGCTGGCTTCTGTAGTCTTAGTCTACCAAATTCCACTAACAAGGTTTTCATCAATCCGAAGCTATAGCGGAAGAGACTAGCGGACAATTATGTGATTGCCAAGCGAACTCAGTAACCACACAGCCATACCTTAATAACTAAATAAATAAATATGTAAATAAATTAATAAACAAGGTTAACAAAATGATTTAGTATGTAAACACACAGCAAAAACATTTCTTTAAACGTTAAGTTGTGAAATAAATGTTTACTTAACACATTTTAGTCGATGTTTTACGAGAGTAATTAAAAACGTAGGGATAGAATCGGCTGTTAGAATAAAGGCGACGGTGGCGGAAAGAAAGAGAAAGAGAGTGAGAGAGAGAGAGAGAGAGAGAGAGAGAGAGATGTCAACTAGACCGGTTATCGAAAAATCACAAACACACACACATATACACGTATATATATAGCGTATGTGATGCACACACATACACACGCGCGTACACATACACACGCGTACACACACACACACACACACACGCGCACACACACACACATATATAAATATAATTAAACTGTATGCATGTCGTCGTGTGTCACATCTGTTGAATCAGCGACAACAATGGATATTTTTTTTATATACAAAGGGTTAAAGTCACCCCCATCGGTAGTTATTAAGTAGCTATTCATCGAAGTAACCCCCCCCCCTTCCTCTGCCGCCGCCGCGTGGAATTTTGAGTCAGTGTTATTTAACACTGCTCTGAGACAGCCCAGTCTCTGTGAGGGGAATTGTGTAGACGGAAACCCACCTGATTGTTTGGAAGCCTGCCTGATTTACTGTACCTCTACTTCAAAGGACTAACCTAGACACGCACTATTACGTTAAAGGTACACGTGTCAGTGGAATTCTTGGCCGCTTAACTATAATTGTTTCTACTTTTGGCACAAGGCCAGCAATTACTAGGTCTCGACCTAGTTCTCGTCCCCGTTATTGTTCCCGCTGTAACACCTGTCCCTTCATTTCTAACCTCACCACACTCGTTCTTTCCGTATCCACCACTCCTTCATTTGCACATCCCCTCGCGTATTCTATGCCCTCCGGTGTTCCCTTTGAGGGTCCATATACATCGGAAAAACAGGCCACTGCCAGGTTGATCATTTCGCTAAACATTTGAGGGACATAAGACTCGGCATAGATAACCCTGCCAATCGTCATTTCCGTTTCCCAGGCCACTCCTCCCTATATCTCTCAGATCGCTGCCCTCACGCACCAGGACTGTGCAGAATCTGATTTTTCGGACTCAACTCCCCTCCTCAATTTCTTTAATCTTGCACACATACGCTCGCACTTGGTTCTATATCACTAGCCACTGTCACACACACCTACCGCGTCCGCTGTCACAAATGCGTGCGCACATTCACAGCCTAGGTTCCTTCCTATGGCTCTGTCACGGTCAGAAACACACTCTTACAGCTTTTACAGAGCAACATCACGCACACACCTACACTTATCCCGAGAGCTATGTACGGACCAACAACTAGCACACACACATACACACACACACACACACACACACATGCGCGCGATCGCACGCACACATGCACACATACACACACACACACACACACACACATACCTACATAAACTTATACACACATATTTCATCACAGCTTCGTACTTACAACAAAATACACACGCACTCTTTTAAACTTATATATATACACAAACATACCCCCTTAGCTTCAGACGGACAAATAGCAAACACACATGCACACGCATACGCACACGCACACACTATATATATACAAAACAATTTTTTTTCCTTTTCAGCTAGACGTGTTCGATCATCGCTTTTTAAAACAAAATCAACTGATTTTCTCATACAACAACGCCAGAATCAACAGTTTTCCAAGAAATGGTGACATGAATAGACTTTTCTTTCGTTTCTGCCACTACCCACTCTCCTCTATCTTTCTATTTCTATTTCTTCTTTAATTTCTCATTCTATTTTCTTTAATCTATTTTCTGATGAAGTACTAGCGTCCGAAACGTTAAGACACTTTTACGACTATATCAAACGTAAAACTAATTATATATTTCTTTATTGTACTGTGTTATTTCTGTTTAATATTTGCATCTATCAATATCCCCACCCCCCTCTCTCTCTCTCTCTCTCTCTCTCTCTCTCTCTCTCTCTCTCTCTCTATATATATATATATATATATATATATATATATATATATATATATATATATATATATATATATATATATATATATAACCGTCTTAGACTTCTGCTTTTCCCAATGTTACGACGAATGGCTTACAGAAAACGTTACTACAACTCGTTAACAACACCCACTCCATTGTCAAGTGGTGCGTGTACGTGTGTGTGTGAGTGTGTGTGTGTGAGTGTGTTTGTGTGTGCGCGGCTGTGTATATATGTATGTGTGCATGTGGTGGCAGTATTCCATTCTATTTAATATAACACACTAATCTCAGTACCCCTTCTCCTCCAACTGTAATCTTCTTTGACCATCAATACTTTTATATACAATATGCCTAAACTCATTTACACTAACAACTTTCATTTCTTTTCTCAAAAGACATTTGATACCTTATCCACTGATGGCCTATTTATTCATCTACTACCACCAACCTTAAGGATTTATACTGCCCCTTTCCATTCTTAACAATGGTCAATTTCAACCTGGTTATAAAACCTTACTTATTCATATGTATCTTTTGTTTTTGTATTCTTCAATAAACAAAACTCATTATTTCTGAAGACGGTGGGTAGTGAAGACGTATGTATTCTTTTCTCACTATGATATTATGTAATATGTTTTACATAGATCAATAATTTGAATGAACATACAGGGAACTACCCCCCAGAAACGATCGTAAAATAATGTATAATGTGTTTCACTATGAATTAACAGTTTTGTGTTTAATTTCATTGTTTTAATATTTTTCTCTCTCTCTCTCTCTCTCTCTCTCTCTCTCTCTCTCTCTATATATATATATATATATATATATATATATATATATATATATATATATGTATATATAGAGAGAGAAATATTAAAACAATAAAATTAAACACAAAACTGTTAAACACCTGTGTTTTCTCTTTTATATATATATATATATATATAAAAGAGAAAACACAGGTAATTAACAATTAACAGTATATATATATAAGAGAAAACACATGTAAGCATTAGGAGTAGGGTTTTATCCAGGTATTTACAACCGTTTCATTGGTAAGTGCAACCTTATATTGCTATACTGCAAATAGCAGCCACTCAATTATAATTGTTGTTCACGTCCAAATTTTCAAAATTTTCACTATTTTGAAAATTTGGACGTGAATAACAATTATAATTGAGTGGCTGGTATTTGCAGTATAGCAATATAAGGTTGCACTTACCAATGAAACGGTCGTAAATACCTGGATAAAATCCTTCTCTTAATGCTTACCTGTGTTTTCTCTTTTATAGTTTATACTCCAAGATTGAACGGAATTCTTTCAAACTTGTGGAGTTACCCCTAACCGTACGTTGAAACCATCCATGAAACTGGCTTTCTTAACCACGAACTGGATCACAATAAGCAATTTTCTGCTTCCCTATATATATATATATATGTGTGTGTGTATATATATATAAACATATATACACATATACTGTATATGTATGCACACACATACATATATTTATATTCACATATACATTTATTGCTGGGTGCGTCGAAAAAAGTTTAAAATGGCTTTTACGGTCGTCTTCAACTTCCTGATTGATATTTCAGCGCGTGTGTATGTATGTATGTATGTGCCATTATTCTCACATCGGCTGCATTGGGTTATCCACTTCCGGTAATCTCCGTTCGTTACTATTACAACCCCCGGTCGATAACCACTTCACCGGTTTATTATATTTTGAAAAATATGCCACCATCTTTCTTTTCCCTTTTTATCTTGATCATTTTTCACATATTCCTCCTCCTCCTGTTACTACTACTACTTCTATTACCACCACCACCTCCACCATCACCACTACTACCACTACTACTACTACTACTGCTACTACTACTACTACTACTACTACTACTACTACTACTACTTCTATTACACCAGCACCACCAGCACTACTACTACTACTACTACTACTACTACTACTACTACTACTACTACTACTACTACTACTACTACTACTACTACTACTACTATTACACTTCTATTACACCACCATCACCACCACCATCACCACCACCACCACCACTACTACTACTACTACTACTACTACTACCACCATCACCACCACCACCACTACAACTACCGCCACTACTACTACTACTACTACTACTACTACTACTACTACTACTACTACTACTACGACTTCTATTACCACCACCACCACTACTACTACTACTACTACTACTACTACTACTACTACTACTACTACTACTACTACTACTACTACTACTGTCCCTTTTATTGTCACCATTTCAACTATTGTTGTTTCCGTCGTCATCAACCTGCCCTACCTAAACATTGCGCCTTTGTTCTCACTTTGTTTTCAAAATTAATGTTGCGACTGCTGTTGCTGCTGTTGTGTAAGCCATGATCAACGTTAGGTCAGTCTCAGGTCAACAACAGGTCAACACTAAATGTCAAGTGAAATTGCCAGAATTTGGTTCAACAACTCTGTCCGCTCCAACATAACATTCTAGAAGAGAGTAGCCCTCAATTGGTTGATATCCACCCCTAGGAGGTTAGTGAGGCAACACACAAGTCGACTGAACTTAATATTTGTATAAGAAAGGAAAATACATGAAATAATTGTTTTTACTTTAGGCACAAGACCAGCAATTTGAAGGGGAGGGGAAAGTCGATTAAATGCGTTACTGATACTTTATTTTATCGACCCCGTAAGGATGAAAGGTAAAGTTAACCTCGGCGGGACTTGAACTCAGAACCTTAAGGGCCATAACTCTATGCGGCGAAGAATGGTCTCCGACGCTCTACCGATATTGCCAATCCACATAAAATAAATGAAAGGCAAAGTCAACCTCGGCCACATAAAACAATACAGCAAAATACAACTTGTTTATACATGTTTTTGATTTATATATGACTAGCAGAAAAACCCGAAGGGTGGTTTTTCTGCTAGCATGTGTAGTGTGCATATTGATATCATATGCAACATAAACGTTATGATATAACGATGCAAATATCTGAACATTTATATAAGCGATATAATATAGCGTCCGTTATATCATAACCGGAAGTATTGACATTTGAATATTTTAAAAGTGAATCTTAAAATAAGCAATCATTATATATAAGAATATTTATGTTTAATCAACAGCTACGAAATTTAGTACATAAATTATGTAATATTCATTCATTATTTATTCAAAGTAATCCAACTTATTTTACTAACAAGATAAACAAATATATTCAGGACACAGTCCCGTACTCCTTCCTTTATTATATTACTAGCAGTGGTACCCGGTGAAATATATAACCGCCTTAGATAAGCTTAGTATTGCCACAACCACGGCTGGCAAAGAAGTAAGGGTCTGGTGGTACGTAAGTAAGCAACACTGTGGCTTAAAACGTGTGGAAGAAGTTGTGTGCACTTACCAACTGTTTGAGGAATGAGTGTGAGATTTGTCTTGAGCAAGGGTGGCAAAATAATCGGAGGCAGCAGACAGCCAGACATACAGACAGATATTATAAAGGCGCGTTCTGGACGCAGAGCGAATTGTAGGAAGTGACATAATGCAGACAGCCAGACATACAGACAGATATTATAAGGGGGCGACGTTATATGTATGTATCTATCTAAAAAGAGAAAGACTAAGAATTCTAGAGAGAGATCGTTAAATCGCCTAATGCGGTCCCTTTGGCATTGAAAATTTGAAATTTCTTTTGCTCAGAACACTCCCTGAAACATAAGTATTACATGTGTAAAGTTTGAAAACAGTCGGTTGGGTGTTTCTCTAGTTTTAGGGATTCAAACTCACACACACACAGACAGACATCCTCAGTTTTATATATATAGATGATTAATCTTTATTGTCTATTTATTATATATTTTGTTTATTGATATATTTATTTACTTACTATTGTAAGCGCCTGGAAGTCGATTTGGAGTGAAGGATTCCATGAAGGGATCCATGATCTAAATAGTTTAGGGATCCTAGCTCTCTATTCTGCACCCATTATGCTGTTTTGAATTTAACGTTATAACAACTGTTGTTGCTGTTGTTATATAACACCGGGTTAAGTCTAAACGTGTCGTAGAAACTTTTCAGTTGGTGAACCTTCTATCACAAATCCTGTCATTCGTATAAGTCCTCTGGTTCCAGTGCTTAAGAACTCATGTATTTACCTAAGGGAAGACCCTAATAATTTTCAAGGTGATTTT
>OZ024742.1:224099998-224104998 GCA_964016885.1 Eledone cirrhosa
TGGAGGATGGTGTCGAATGCCTCATTGTTGAGGGGGTTGTGTGTGGAGATGTATGGTAGAGTTTTTGTTGCGGTTCACTCCTGGTTTTGGGGTGTCTGAGTTGTTGGATGTCTAGTTTTAAGGCACGTTGGAATCCATTGGTGATTAGGGATGGTGGGTAGTTTCTGCTGATAAGTGTGTTTTTGAATTCTTCTAGTTGTGTGTAGCATGTGTATTTATCTGAAACTATTGTGCAGATCCTTCTGGCTAGGTTATAAGGAATTGCCATTTTGGTGTGTCTAGGGTGGCACGAGTTGAATGGAAGGTATTGTTTGGAGTCTGTGGGTTTGTAGTTTCTATTTTGTTGCTTGTTTTCTTGATGAGGATGTCGAGGAAAGGGAGTTGTTCATGGCTGTAATCCATTGTGAATTGTAAGTTTGTGTTGAGTCCATTCAGAAGGGTTTTGAACTCAAACAGTCTATCTATACTTTCATGCCAGAGGATGAAGCAGTCGTTCAGATATCTCTTCCAATTCTTTTCTATGTGTTGGTAGGAGTGGTTGCCGTATTTGTCTAGAACTTTGCGGTAGAGAATGGTTTCCAAATATCCCATGACAAGGTTGGCGTATGAGGGAGCCACTTTCGTGCCCATGGCAGTCCCAGATTTCTGTCTGGTCTGTAGTATTTGGCATTGAATTCGAAGAAATTGTTTTCCAAGATGAATTTGAGTCCCTCCAACACAAATTCTTTAGGGATGCGCTGTGGGAGTTCACTAGGGAAAATTTCCATCCAGAATTGTATTGCCTCTATACCTAGGTTGTGTGGGTTATTGGAATATAAATTGATGACATCAAAGGTTACTAGTAGGGTATGTTCGTTATTGAGTGTTGTTGATACATATATATATATTTATATCTATATCCAAAATTAAGATAAACCAAAGTGAATTAAATCTAAATCAAAATTATGGGTGTCATGCCAGAAAGACATGCGCCATATCACCCGTAAAATAAGCTCCAAGATTCTAATGAATAGGTCCGAGCATTTTATAACAACTAGAAATTGATTAACATATAAATAAACATATGAAACAATCACATGGATAATTTTTACAAGTGTGCAAGCACACATAGCTAGGTAGGTAACTAATTAAAGTTAACTAGAACTTCAAAAATAGATACCTTATAATATGATTAATATTCCCTGTATATATTCCATTAAAGAAATATATTTCACCAATTAATCGAATGGTAAACCACGGAGGCCGATGCTTGGATTTTCAAGAAGTCCAGCCATCTGTGTTTACGCATTAAGTTCAAATCAGCGACTGGCCAGTAACACGTGCTGTATCTACTAAAAATACACACATCATACCATTCGATTAATTGGTGAAATATATTTCTTTAATGGAATATATACAGGGAAGATTAATCATATTATAAGGTATCTATTTTTGAAGTTCTAGTTAACTTTATTTAGTTACCTACCTAGCTATGTGTACTTGCACACTTGTAAAAATTATCCCCTGTGATTGTTTCATATGTTTATTTATATGTTAATCAATTTTTAGTTGTTATATATATATATATATATATGTATATATTTATATATATATATATATATGTATATGTATATATATATATATATATGTATATATATATATATATGTATATGTATATATATATATATATATATATATATATATATATATATATATATATATATATATATATATATATATATATATATATATATATATATATATGTATGTATATGTATATATATATATATATATATATATATATATATATATGTATATGTATATATATATATATAAAAAAGTAAGTCCTTCATGCACCACCATTTGCAACGCGCAGCCATCATTATTATCATATTTACACATATCATCATCATCATCATCATCATCATCATCATTTTACGTCCGCTTTTCCCTGCTTGCAAGGGTGGGACGGGTCTTATTCAGCACAGCATCTCTCCACTCGTCACGGTCCCTCGTCATCTCCACCGTGAGCTTCAATGATCTGAGGTCTGTTCTCACCACCTCCGCCCATGTTTTTCGTGGTCTACCTCTACCACGTCTTCCCTCAACTGGCATTTCCTGGCACTTCTTCACCCATCGGTCATCCTCCATGCGCATCACATGTCCATACCACCTCAGTCTCCTCTCCCGTACACTACATTCTATCCCTCTCAGACACAGTTTCTCTCTCAACACATTTATGCTGGGTCGTTCACGCACATTTACACTGCACATCCAACGGAGCATGCTTGCCTCATTTCTCTCCAGCCGTCGCATATCCTCTGCGGTTGCTGCCCATGTCTCACTACCATGCAGCATCGCGCTCCTCACACATGCATCATACAACCGGCCTTTCGTACGCAGGGAAAAACCCTTCTTCGTCAACAGAGGAAGCAGCTCCCTAAACTTCTTCCAACCCGTCCTTATTCTAGATACTATGGCCTCGGAACACCCTCCTCCCATGCTAATCTGATCTCCTAGGTACCGGAAGCTATCCACCACTTCTATAGCGCCCTCTCGCATTTGAAAAATGTGTCTATCAGTGCGACTTCTACTGTCTAATTTCCCTGTACATCTACTGCATACATATTTCTCCCTACCTGTTAGTTTGCCTGCTATCCCGCTACATCTCTTGTGTACCCAGGACCTGCATTGTGTGCATTTTATAGAATTTATGCCAGTTCCTTTTCTGCATATCGAACATGGCCATTTCCCTGACGGAATCAGGGTTTTGTCCTCTTTTCTACTCATCAACACTTTCGTCTTAGCTAGATTTACTCTCAGTCCTCTTGCTTCCAACTGCTGTTTCCATAGCCGGAATTTATTCTCTAGCTCCTCTACTGATTCTGCCATAAGAGCCAGATCGTCAGCATAGAGAAGTTCCCATGGACAGCCAGTCTTAAACTCCTCTGTTATGGCTTGGAGGACTATAATGAACAAGAGCGGGCTGAGGACCGAACCCTGATGTACTCCTACTTGTATCTGGAATTCCTCACTAAACTCCATTCCTACCCTGACTTTACTGAGTGTACCTCTGTACAAAGTTTGCACTGTCCTCACAAGCCATTCCTCAACACCCAGCTTCCTTAGGGACCACCAGATGACAGATCGGGGTACCCTATCAAAGGCCTTCTCTAGGTCAACAAAGGCTAAGTATAGTGGCTTATTCTTCTCTAAGAACCTCTCTTGCATTTGTCTCACCAAGAAGAGGGCATCTGTTGTACTCTTCCCAGGCACAAAACCAAACTGCATCTCATCTAGTTTGACCCTTTCTCTAATTAGTTGTGCTAAAATCCTTTCTGCCACTTTCATAACCTGATCTATCAGCTTTATACCCCTATAATTGCTCCTCTCCAAAGCATCCCCTTTACCTTTGTAGCAATTTATGAGAATACTGCTGCACCAGTCTTTGGGTATGACACCACCATATATAGCCTGATTGATGATGCGTGCAACCAGTTTAGTGCCTACGTCCCCTGATGCCTTCAGCATCTCAGCAACTATTCCCGATGGTCCGGCCGCCTTACCATTTTTCATTTCCCTAATCGCCTCTTGGACCCTATATTCGTCAATCTCAATAGCTGGTCCCTCTGTCGGATCTACCAAGGGTAATTTCTCTCTCTCCCATTCGTTCTCCACATTCATCAGTCTCTCATAATGACATTTCCAGGCCTCCTTTTTCTGGTCATTCGTGACACTAAGTACACCGGCATCATCCTGGACACATTTATCACCAACAAAATCCTGATTTGCATTGACACACTGCCTTGCAATGTGGAACACCGCACGCCTCTGATCTTCCCGTCGCAGAACATTGGCAAACTTCCTACTCTCTGCCTCCCTGCGTGCTAAGTACACCTGACGTCTAGCTTCTCTCTTAGTGGCTGTATATTATTCCCTACTCCCACCCTTTTTCCAAGCCTTCCATGCTAGTCTTTTGTCTCTAATAGCCTTATCTACTGTGCTGTTCCACCACCAGGTCACTCTCTGTCTGGTTGGATCTCTGCTCCAGCCACAGGTTTCATCAGTAGCCTGCAGCAAGTTGTCACGTAAGAACTTCCAGTTATTATCTATGTCATACGTCTCTAAATCGTCTTCTTTTTCGTCATATACATCTTGAAGGGCTTTCCTAAATTTGAATTTTAGTGAAAGGTCTTTTAGCTCCCAGACCTTTCTTCTCCACACCTTCCTATATGTCTCATTCCATCTCTTGCTTACTGAGATATCACTAACAACTAACCTATGCTGTGGGGTACATTCTTCCCCAGGGTATGCCTTGGTATTAGACACTATCTGCCTGTCCCGCTGCCTAACTAGCAGGAAGTCAATCTGGCTTATGTGCTCACCAGATTTGTAGGTTATTAGGTGATTGGCAGGTTTCTGGAAGTTTGTGTTGCAAATAGTCAATGTACTTGCATCACAAAATTCAAGAAGTCTCACTCCTTCTTCATTTCTTGAACCGTAACCGTGCCCACCATATACCCCAGTGTAACCATCCTGGAGCTGTCCAACATGACCATTGAAGTCTCCTGCTAGCATAACGATGTCTCCGTCCTCTGTCATTGTGGTTGTTTGCAAGAGTTGCTCATAAAAGCAGTCTTTCTCATCTTTGCCTAGGCCTGCTTAGGGAGCATAGACCGAGATGATTGTCAGTAGTCTCCTACCTACAACTAATCTAAGCTTAATTATTCGATTACTAACTCGAATATATATATATATATATATATATATATATATATATATATATATATATATATATATATATATATATATATATATATATATATGTATATATATATATATATATATATATATATATATATATATATATATATATATATATATATATATATATATGTATATATATATATATATATATATATATATAACGGAAGAAATGTGGTAAGGAACCAGGTGGACCATAACGCACCAAAGTACTCAATACTTAGGGTAGTAGAGTGGGTAATAGGAACGAGTAGGAC
>OZ024742.1:224107498-224127498 GCA_964016885.1 Eledone cirrhosa
CGTTGAAAATTGAAAAAGTCATAGGAGTGAAGAGTGCTCTATGTAAGTACCATAGCAAAATTTAATGTATAATAAACAATACAATATAATTACCTCATAGAGCGCGGAAGTCGTCTAGGATTCCGCGCTCTATGAGGTAATTATATTGTATTGTTTATTATACATTATATATATCATATATATATATACATATATATATATATATATATATATACATATATATATATATATATATACATATATATATATATATACATATATATATATATATACATATATATATATATATATATATATATATATATATATATATATATATACTTATATATATATATATATATATATATATATATATATACTTATATATATATATATATATATACTTATATATATATATATATATATATATATATATATATATATATATATATATATATATATATATATATATATAGTATTTACGTATCAAGAAAGAGAGAAAAAATGGAGGGATAGGTGATACATATAGTTATTTGCCAAGTAGCGTATGCCAAAGGTGCTCGATACTAGTGCCGGCAGTATTACAAATTCGAAGTGTTAATATTTAGTGGGCTAGAGAGTTAGCAGAGCGTAAGCACGTGGGAAAGTGAAAAATCGGAGAATAGACCGTTAAAACATGTTTATTGAAAATATCACCTACGTACGTTTCGCCCAGTTGGGCTTCTCAAGGGCATAAACAGTCACAAGTGTTCCTTATATAGTTTGGAAAGAGATTTGGGGGTTAAATCGACATCAAGATTCATCGCTCGCAAAAATATCTTGTTTTGATTTTGCTGCAGGTCAAGGGAGGTAACTTTGGCCGGTGTTAGGGCAGTCTTTCCCGGATAATTTTTGGTATGCAGGGATCGTTTTCTGTGTGTTGTTTTGCTGTGCCTGCCCGCCGGGGTGTTAAGACTTGTTGCAGGGAGATCCAGTGTGTTATTTCACTCTCCATTCTTAACCCATCTAAAGAAGGACATTTTTAAGCGATGTGTACAACTTATCGCTGTTTCAGCTCTGCTGTTGATGAGCTCGTGGGGTGCAGTTATGATGTGGTAGAGCTCCATGAGGCAAAGATCGCATTTCCTCTTGAAGTTGTACGGTGCAGCCCTGTCGACAATCTCCCAGTGCGTGGAGAAGCTAATGTTTAAGTCCTTTAGTGATGTGATGTAGTCCGCGAGCGAGGTAGAGTGCCTTAGTTTTCTATTTGTGAAAGAGTGGAGATGTGTTCGAAACCTAATTTTGAACGGGCCGGAGGTGGCCCCTATATAATGTTTAACGCTATTGTGGCTAGTAATCAGCCGCTGACGCCTAAATTCTCTCTTAAGGATCACAAATATGACTTTAATGAAAGCCCCTCTATTAGACTTATATGCCCCTCTACATCAGATATAGGTAAGATTAGTAAAGTGATCCTTGACAGAGTACTACTCGAGCTTAATAGAAAGGCTAAGGTCTGCCTCTGGGGCAACACCGACCAGGTCATAAATTGGTTCACCGAGTTGACGGATAAAGCCACCGTGAAATTCATCCAGTTTGATATAGATAGCTACTACGCCTCTATCTCCCCCATACTCTTAAATAAAGCACTTATCTTAGCTAGATCTAACACTAGCCTCACCAAAAAAGAAATAGACATAATTCTAGCGGCACGTAGAACCATTATCCAGTTCGAAGGCTCCCACTGGACCAGAACCAACCGTCCTGATAACTTCGATGTCACGATGGGGTCCAGCGACTCAGCGCAAGCAACCGACCTGGTTGGGATATACCTCCTACATAAGCTTAGGGAAGAAATACCGGCCCTACAAGGAGGTGTATATAGGGACGACGCCTTGTTTACCGTTAAGAACCATAGCCCCCGTAGGATAGAGAACCTTAACAAACATATACACAGGTTCTTTAAGTCATACGGCCTATCCGTAACTATGGACCTCAACCACAGGGTTGTCAACTTCCTGGACGTGACCCTGGAGTTGAGTACGGGCTTATACAAGCCATACCATAAGCCTGAAGAGTGCCTCTCTTATATTAATTATGCCTCCAACCACCCTAAGCAGACTCTCAACTCCATAGTCTATAGTATCTCACATAGAATCACGAGACTATCCGCCAATGAGGATATCTTCAACCAAGCGGCTGATTACTACAATAGGGCCCTGATAAGCGCCGGCTTTAACCGAGGAATTTCCTACATCCCTAACGCTAGCTCTAGAAACCACCCCCCTCATAAAACTAACGTTATAGTAAGCCATACCTATAACCGATCACGCGGCGACCTCGGTAAAGTCGGATATAATAGAATAGATAACCGCACCAAAGATCACGTCCCCGGCGACGGTGAATACTGTAGATTACTCAAACTATTCCCCTATTACAAAACCAACAAAGGCGACGGCCTACTACCAACGCCTTCCAACCAACATCTTCGTGTACATAAGCATGGAAGTGGTAGAAAGAGTGCACCCGAGCATAAAGTGAAAGGGGCACCGAACGGGCGACAGCGCATTAACACACATAAGAGCGATCACTTAGATGGAACCACCCGTAGCAAAAGTACAAGGACACGTAATCGCCACCGTAACGTCCTATGGTTCCACCCCCCCTACTCTCGAAGTGTGGCCTCCAACATACCCCGGATATTCTTCGAAGCCTTAGAGAAGAACTTCCCACCCAACCATAGGTATAGAAAAATTCTTAATAGGAACAATATAAAAAATATCCTTCTCTACTACTCCTAACCTAGCAGACATCATAGGAACAACGAACCACAGTAAGATCACCAAGACACAGCACCTCGACGCAGACGCACCTACACCTGACAATAACTGTATCGGCCTTAACAACTCCCTGACAGCATCCAATAGTGTTGGCAACGGCATCCGCAGACGCAACCAGAATGACCGCGAAGTGACTGGGGAGCATGCAAAACATGGCATGCGGAATAACAATCGCACCATCCCGCGTGCTGTGGGTTGTAATTGTGCTAACGACAGCTGCGGTAGCACAGCTAACAACGTAGGCAGCAACAATGATAGCCTTATCGTGGGAAATAGACGGAACAGCGACAGAAATTGCAACTGCCGCGACAGAGGACGGTGCCCCCTTAGAGGATACTGCTTGACCGATAGGGTTATATATAGATGCACTATTACTAGCCACAATAGCGTTAAACATTATATAGGGGCCACCTCCGGCCCGTTCAAAATTAGGTTTCGAACACATCTCCACTCTTTCACAAATAGAAAACTAAGGCACTCCACCTCGCTCGCGGACTACATCACATCACTAAAGGACTTAAACATTAGCTTCTCCACGCACTGGGAGATTGTCGACAGGGCTGCACCGTACAACTTCAAGAGGAAATGCGATCTTTGCCTCATGGAGCTCTACCACATCATAACTGCACCCCACGAGCTCATCAACAGCAGAGCTGAAACAGCGATAAGTTGTACACATCGCTTAAAAATATCCTTCTTTAGATGGGTTAAGAATGGAGAGTGAAATAACACACTGGATCTCCCTGCAACAAGTCTTAACACCCCGGCGGGCAGGCGCAGCAAAACAACACCCAGAAAACGATCCCTGCATACCAAAAATTATCCGGGAAAGACTGCCCTAACACCGGCCAAAGTTACCTCCCTTGACCTGCTGCAAAATCAAAACAAGATATTTTTGCGAGCGATGAATCTTGATGTCGATTTAACCCCCAAATCTCTTTCCAAACTATATAAGGAACACTTGTGACTGTTTATGCCCTTGAGAAGCCCAACTGGGCGAAACGTACGTAGGTGATATTTTCAATAAACATGTTTTAACGGTCTATTCTCCGATTTTTCACTTTCCCACGTATATATATATATATATATATATATATATATACATATATATATATATATATATATATATATATATATATATATATATATATATATATATATATATATATATATATATATTTATACATATATTAATTCCAAATATTAACAAAATAGATATTCTTGTGATCAAATTATATTTTATTATACATATTTCAGAGGTACTGAATTAAGTTCAACAGTACATCCTCATCAGATAAAATAAAATGATACATGATATACCCTGCCATGGTAGATGGTTAAGATTTAATCAAGGTAGTGATTAACTTATGAGAAAACTCAATATTTATACCCTAATATTGAGAACATGAGAAAACGTAATACAATCAATAGAGAGAGTGTGAGTAATATATTTTAAGAAATACATGGCATCAATGTAACAGTTATAGGATTTTTAATATTTTTAATATTTAAAAAAACTACTAGAGAAATATGCGGGAGAGGAAAGCATAGAGGAAGACGTAGCTGGTGTTATAACTTATTTAGTATTTAGCTTGAGAAGACAAATGAAAGATAAATAAAGAAAGTGAGAGACAAATGGGAGTAATTTATGCTCAAGTTTCTACATACACATATTCATATAGAGCTGGCGGTTAATTTTCAAAATATTTAATTTATGTTATTTCAGGGTAAAGAATCAAATCTTAGGAGTTAAAAGTTAATGAGTATTTGTATTAATATTATAATATAATTATGTTAAATTTCTAAAATTCATCTTTTATGAAGACAAATTTAAAGGATTTACGAAACCCGCGAAAGAAAGAAAATATACATATAATGTTCGATATCCCCACAAAGGTAATCTTTACCAAAATGACTTATAATATTGACAACAGTTTCTATAATATAATTTATGAGATATTTACAGTTATAACTATTAAAGACTTTATTGTTAAATAGTTTGAGTGCGTAAAGTATTAACAGGTCTTATAATTAAACTTAAAGAAGTCAGAGTTTTCAGCTATATATATGTGTGTAATGATCATAATATACCAAGACTATAATTTATTATTTGTTCATATATTGTATTAAGTAAATGATTATATAAGTTCGACCTTCCAGGGCAAACCAAACACTTATAATAATGTCATTTAAGTGTTCAAATTATCTATACAAATGTAACTACGACTATGTTATTACCCTAGATAAAGATATTTGTACAAACTATATATAGGTATACTAGGTATTAATGAAACGGTATACATGTAATAAAAAAATAGCGATTATAATCATTGTTAGTAGTTTTACCTCCAGTTCAGTGGAGAAATAAACCAATATTTGTTAGCTATTATGGTTTGTTAAATATACATAAAAAAGCAAAGCGCAAATCCAACTTTCTGAGTCCCCCAAAACCATTTCAAAATGAGTAAAGTATATATATATATATAAAATATGTAAACGCATGAATGATCCACAGTTCAAATTAAAATCAGTTAATTTACAGGTTAAATATCTAAACTATATATTTAAAACAGAGACAGAAAAATAAAGATCTGAATCAAAGTTTAAAATTTCCAAAAAAGAACCCATAGGATATGCATATCAATCAAGTAAACAAGTCATCAAACACGTGTCATTCATTCAAACATTAATTCCATTATAAATGATTAGAAGCTAAAGCATTATTTAAGTTTTATAAACCGTTATGACTTATATGTTCAACAGTTGATGATAGACATCGAAAATCAGGCTTGAAAATTGTGGGGTGGGCGGTGAAAAGGAGGAGTGTGTTAGTGGTGTTAGTGGGGGATATGTGGGGGGGGGGCAGAGCGGTCGAAGGCTAAAGGAATAGGGGGGGAGTTCATGCCGGGGGGGAGTGTGGGTCTGTAGGGTGAAGATGGTGCGTTGTTCGACCCTGAGGAAGGTGGCGGGTGTTCCGTGGCATTGGAGTAGGCCACAGACTGTGAGGTGGTGCGCGGAATGTCCAGGGGAGCCAAAGTGGCGGGCGATGGGGGAACTCCCGCCGAGACGAATATCCCGGAGGTGTTCGGTGAAACGTTCCGCCAGGCGACGTCCGGTCTGTCCGACGTAGGTTGCGCTACACTCCGTGCAGCGAAGTCCATAGACGAGGCTGGAGGAGGTGCAGCGGAAGGCGTGCCGGACAGAGAGAGAGTGGCCGTTGGGACCCTGGAAGGTGGTGGTGTTGGTGATGTGGGGACAGGTGTTGCAACGAGGCCTGGAACAGGGAAGGGAACCGGGGGGGGGGGACTGTGAACGAGGAGGGTGCGGAGATTGCGTGCGCGTTTGAAGGAGGGGAGTGGTGGGGATGGGAAGATGTGGGAGGTGGAGGGGTCGGACTGGAGGCATCGGAAGAGGCGGAGGATGGTGCGGTGGAGGGGTAGGGTGGAGGGGTGGTAGGTGATGGGGAAGGGGAGACGGTGGGTGTGCGGTGGCGTGGGGTGAGGGTGGTGGAGCGGTGGACAGCACAGGCGCGAGTGAGGGGGGGGGGAACCTCAGCGGATGAAATGGCTGACTAGGGAAAGGGCCTGGGACTCAAAGTCAGCATCTCAGCTGCAGAGGCGGCGGATCCTGAGGAGTTGGGGGTAGGGAATAGAGTATTTAGTGTGTGTAGGGTGAGAGGAGGTGAAGTCGAGGTAGGAGTGGGAGGAGTTGAGTTGGAAGAAGGCGGAGGTGACGAGGGAGTGGTGGGAGGGGTCGAAGGCGACGGAGATGTCTAAGAAGTGGACGTGGGTGGTGGAGATAGAGGTGGTGAAGTGGAGGGAGGGGTGGAAGGAGCAGAAGAAGGAGAGAAAGGAGTCGAGCTGTACTCGGGTGAGGATCGTGGCTCTGATACAGTCGTCGATGTAACGACCGTACAGTTCGGGCGTGGGGCCGGTGTACTGGGCAAAGATTTGGGCCTCAATATGGCCAACGAAAAGGTTGGCATAGTTTGGGCCCATTCTTGTGCCCGTGGCTACCCCCGTGACCTGTTGGTAAAACTCACCCGAGAAGGAGAAACAGTTGAGGGTGGGGACCAGCTAGGAGAGGCGAAGAAGGGTGGGGACCAGCTAGGAGAGGCGAAGAAGGGTGGGGGTGGAGGGGATGGGGGAGGGGCGAAGGTCGAGGTAGTGTTTGAGGGCACGTAGGCCGTCGGCGTGGGGGATGACAGTATAAAGCGACTTGATATCTAGGGTAAAGAGGAAGGGCTGTGGGCCGGGTGGGAAGGTGAAGGAGTCGAATAGGGGAAGGGCGTGGTTGGTGTCGGAGATGTGGGAGGGGAGGGTAGTGACGAGGGGGGCGAGGATGGAGTCAAGAAAGGCGGAGATGAGTTCGGTGGGGCAGTTGCAAGCGGAGACGATGGGGCGGCCGAGGTTGTCGGGTTTGGGGAGTTTGGGGAGGAAGTAGATAGTGGGGGTGCGGGGGGTGCGGACGATGATATGGGAAGCGGTGGGAGGGGGGGGGGAGACAAGGTGTTGGATGGTGGAGGAAACTTGTTGTTGGTAGAAGGGTGTGGGGTCGGAGGGGAGAGGGCGGTAGAAGAGGGGTTACGGAGCTGCCTGAGGGCTTCAGCCGTGTAGAGGTCAGCGCGTCACACCACCACGGCGCCTCCCTTGTGGAGAGTGGTGGGAAGGGGTGGGAGGTGTGCGAGGGGGGTCATATGGAGGGGCGGGTGGTGGTGGATGGGGGTGGTAGGGAGGAGTGAGTGTAGCTTAAGGGCTTTGGTGGAGGTGAGGAAGGAGAAGAGGTCGTGGTTGAGGTTTTGGATGAAGAGGAGGATGGAGTGGGCGAGCAGGAGTGGCAGGCGGAGTTAAGGCGGAGGAGGGTGGAGGTCAGTTGGTAGTCAAGTTTGCGGATGGTGGAGCGGGAGGAGCGGAGTGAGTTGCCCATTAGGAGGCGCGAGGATCGGGTGAGGATACGTTGGGTGGAGGGGGAAGCGGAGGGGGAGGTGTGGAAGTGTAGACGGAAGCCGAGGGGGCTAAGGTGGAGGTGGAGGCAGCGGCTGAGGAAATGGATGTGGCTGGAGTGCCGGGTTTTGGTGAAGAGAAGGTAGGAGAATTGGAGGGCTGAGGGGGAGATAGCAGGGTGGGTGGAGGGGGGCGAGGAAAAGTTTGACGCGGGTGTGGAGTTGGTGGAGAAAGGAACTCAGGCTGGGCATGGTGGGCGTGGAGTGAAAACAGGGGGAGAAATGAGAAGGGAGGTGTGTGATTCGGGGGGGGGGGGGGGGGGGTGAGTGCCAAAGGTAGGCAGAGACGGGGGAGGGAAATCAAACAGAAATAACGTATATATATATATATATATATATATATATATATATATTGTTATACTTTGGGAGAGTCATGTTGCCAATAAGAAACACACGCACCAGTTACTTTCACTTCAATTTATTATAATAAATTTATAAATTTAGGAATTTATAAATTTCCGGTTGGTTGTTGGTTCCACAACCAGATGGTTGTTTATATATTGTCAAAGTTCTTTCGTCACACATTCTGTGACCTCTTCAGTGACTGGGATTTTTTTCTTTGATTTTTGTGCCTCTCCTTTGTTCTCTCCTACGCCAGCAGATGAATTGTGGTATATATATATATATATATATATATATATATATATATATATATATATATATATATATATATATATATATATATATATATACGAGGTATGTCAGAAAAGTTCCAGGACTGATGTCGCAAAAGATTTATTTCATTTGCCATCAGTAGAACAGTAAGCCGACGATCGCTACGCACCATCTGCCTGACGCCGCTCAACGTTGACCTCAGTCCTGGTTGTTGAGGGCCTTCAGCTCCTGGGGTCCTCGCGTTCTTCTTTAAACCTCTTGCACCACTCAAAATCACGTGGGCGTGACATCGTCTCATCTCCATATACAGTTTTCCCCAACCGTACCAGAAACTTCAAGTTTGTTCGTTTCTCTGTGCTCATTGCTTGACGACCTGAAACAGAGGACATGTATATAAAATTATGAAGAAAAAAGTTTGAAAAAAGTTACATACTCCAGGGGGATTACTTTGAAGGAGAAAACACTTAGTGTGAAGTTTGGGTTTAAATAAATCTTTTGTGACATCAGTCCTGGAACTTTTCTGACACACCTCGTATATATATATAAATTGATATAAGTAATATTGTGTATATGTGTAAGCTATATTATGTATAAGTAAGTAATATTGAGTATATATGAAAAAAATACTAACTACAGACAATAGGGTTTGTTAGACTCAATTTAAGAATAAATCAAGAAAAATTAATACAAACCAGAATTGTGGTATATACAGTATTATATAAATTTATATAAGTAATATTGTGTATATGTGTAAGCTATATTATGTATAAGTAAGTAATATTGAGTATATATGAAAAAAATACTAACTACAGACAATAGGGTTTGTTAGACTCAATTTAAGAATAAATCAAGAAAAATTAATACAAACCAGAATTGTGGTATATACAGTATTATATAAATTTATATAAGTAATATTGTGTATATGTGTAAGCTATATTATGTATAAGTAAGTAATATTGAGTATATATGAAAAAAATACTAACTACAGACAATAGGGTTTGTTAGACTCAATTTAAGAATAAATCAAGAAAAATTAATACAAACCAGAATTGTGGTATATACAGTATTATATAAATTTATATAAGTAATATTGTGTATATGTGTAAGCTATATTATGTATAAGTAAGTAATATTGAGTATATATGAAAAAAATACTAACTACAGACAATAGGGTTTGTTAGACTCAATTTAAGAATAAATCAAGAAAAATTAATACAAACCAGAATTGTGGTATATACAGTATTATATAAATTTATATAAGTAATATTGTGTATATGTGTAAGCTATATTATGTATAAGTAAGTAATATTGAGTATATATGTAAGCCATATTGATTTCTAATGAAGGCGTGAGACCAGCAAATTTGGGGAAGGGTAAAGTTGATCCAATCAACACCAGTACTAACCTTTATCGATCCTAGGAGGATGAAAAGGGAATTTGACCCTGGCACGATTTGAACTCGGTATGTTAAGCACCCGAACAAATATCGCAATCCTATTTCATCCGATGGTCTACTAACTCTGCCACTCCTCCATTCCTATGTTTATTTAAGTAATATGTGGAAGCCATATATATTATATAAAACTACCGAAGCTAGAGTGACTGAAAGTACATACAAATTACGTCACACGCCCACTCTTAAAGGAACACACACATAACAGCCCTTTAAGTTGATATACGTGGCGAGTGTGCGTATATATATATATATATATACACACACACATATATATATATATATATACACACACGCATATATATATATATATATATACACACACGCACTCTTATATATAATATATATATATATAAACATATATATACACACTCACACACTCATATATATATATGTATATATATATATGATATACGTGGCGAGTGTGCGTGTGTATATATATATATATATATATATATATATATATATATATATATATATACATATATATATATATACATATATATATATATACATATATATATACATATATATATATATATATATATATATATATATATATATATATATATATATATATATATATATATATATATATATACATATATATACACACTCACACACTCATGTATATATATATGTATATATATATATATATATATGATATACGTCGCGAGTGTGCGTGTATATATATATATATATATATATATATATATTTAGTTTCTGAATTTGTTTCTTATTGGCAACATGACCCTCCCAAAGTATAACAATATATATATTTATATATACACATATATATATATACACACACACGCACTATTATATATATACATATATATACACACTCACACACTCATATATATATATATTCATATATATTCATATATATGAAAGTGTGAGTATTTGTGTAGATGTATACTTCCACGTGTGTATGTGCGTTTATTGTATGTACACGTGCTCGTGCTTGTTAAATTTGCTTTGATATATTAATACATGTGTAGATTGGAAAACGTGCGGAACCTAGGATAAAACGGAATGGGAATTACGGAAAAAATTAACAAGAGACAAACATACATGAATGTATGTATGTATATATATATATATATACACATGCATATATATGTATATATAAACATACATATATACATATACATACATATATATATACACGTATATATAGATGTATGTATACATATATGTATATATATATATATATATATATATATATATATATATATATATGTATATGTATATATATATATATATATATATATATACAAAGAGAGGGGGTAGAAGGATATATATATATATATATATATGTAGAGGTTATATTTAATTTGTTGGGATACAACAAGCAAAAGATTTTTATAACTGATATAAAGCACTCAACAAATTATTGGAGTAAATATACAATATATTAACAAATGGAAATTATATTTATAAAACCATATTGGCCCTTGAAATATGTATAATGAAATAAATATGGTTTTATAAATATAGTTTCCATTTGTTAATATATTGTATATATATATATATATATATATATATATATATATATATATATATATATATATATATTTCGTTTCCGTATTTATATATATATATGTATATATATAAATATGTATATATATAAATATGTATATATATATATATATATAACGAAGGAAATATGGTAAGGAACCAGGTGGACCATAACGCACCAAAGTACCCAATACCTAGGGTAGTAGAGTGGGTAATAGGAACGAGTAGGACCCCGACGGCTGAGCTCAAGCCGTTTCGACGGCTAATTCAGAATTAGCCGTCGAAACGGCTTGAGCTCAGCCGTCGGGGTCCTACTCGTTCCTATATATATATATTTATATATATACACACGCACACATTGGGTGTTACCAGTTAAAATGATCAAACTATGTACAACTCGATACCTGGGATAGTAAAGTGTATGTATTGTAAAAAGATAGTGTCCGACAGATAAAATGGCGTGAGCTCAGCCGTCGGGCACTAACCTTTACCTATACGCTACTGAGATTCGAAGGACATGTCCGTGACCATCAACCATTCCAACCCCTGTAGCAATGGCGAAAACGGCAGGTGTAAGATGACACCGGAAGCCGCAGTCCAAATCAAGCATGCAGGGGTTCAGGATTTTGGTCGTCTAATGTTGACCCGAGACGATAACATCATTCAGAACACCCTGAATGACCAAATAGGTTTCTCTAGGGACCACATTACTTGCCCCACACGGAGAGGAGCCTAGAAAAGGTGGCCTAAATAAAGTTCGTCTCCTACACCCCCAGTTGAAAAACCGCAGTCAAGGAAGGGGAATCTTCTCACGCAGTCGAACAATACCTGCAAGTGTGTGAAAGGACTGAAAACCACGTGCTAGAACATAAGAACCATGCCAGACACAGCCGAGAGCAGACGTCCAGAACGTCGCTCCGCTCTCATTACACAAGAGCTGACAAGACTGTTGAGAACGCTGTTCTCAGTGAAGTCCACTTTCCAGAGGCAGGCAGCCTACGAGAGCATGGGGCCGGATACACCTTGTATTTGCCAGAAAAATAGCAGCAGAGAGACGTAGTGAGGTGAGCAGTGCATTTGGCAGACCGTACAACAAACACCCGAAGAAGGGTGCCAAGATTAGGGTCTACAGAGACATAGTCCTTATCCCCTCTTTTATGGCTCACAGTCGTGGGTCACTTATCGTCACCACCAGCGCTGCCTTCGCACCATCATCAACATTCACTGGAGTGATTTTGTCACCAATGTTGATGTCCTCGGACGGGCGAAGGTCACCAGCATCGAGGCCATGCTTCTAAAAGTCCAACTACGCTGGGTAGGGCACGTCTCTAGGATGGAGGATCATCACCTTCCCAAGATCGCGTTTTACGGCGAACTCTCCACCATCATCACAACAGGGGGCTCACTAAGGAAGCGATACAAGAAGTGTTTGAAAAAAATCCCTTGGTGCCTGTCACATCGACTATCGCCGGTATTCCACCCTAGCTGAAAACTGTGGCGCATGGCGTCTCATCACCAACCATGCTCCCCTACTTCGAAAACACCCGCAGGGGCACCCTCGAGGACAAAAGGTAGCGGAGGAAGAACCATAACACCACGTCTTCAAACTTCGACGAAACTATTAGCTGTAGCCGCTGTGGCCGTATCTGTCTGCCCCGCATTGGCCTGAACGGACACGAGCGTTCCTGCAGTCAATGTGGACCAACCCCTTATTAATCTTCGTTCACGAAGCCAAGCCATGGAACATATCTGTATATATATGTATATATATGCATATATATATATATATATATATATATATATATATGTATATATATATATATATATATATATATATATATATATATATATATATATATATATATATATATATATATATATATATATATATATGTATGTATAAATATTTCGTATCTCCAAAGAAATACGGTTTTAGGAAGACGTAACTATGCAAACGCCCTATGGTGATGTCCAGCAGAAGCAAGGGGAACAACCGTCTATGCATTACAGGCTTAACTGGCCATCGTCAGGACGGTCCCTCCCACTGCTTGCGACTGCTGGACTAGAAGACAGGCGAGAATACATAGTTTTCTCGTCTGTGTAAATGAGGTGATTAATCTCTTTTGCATATGAAGCTGCATAGGTTGGCTCAACTTATAATAGAAAAGAAATAGGATTTCGCTGACAATGGCAAGTTAAACCTGAAATGCATAGACTGTTGTCCCCTTTGCTTCTGATGGACATCACCAGAGGGCGTTAGCCCCCTCCCCGGTGTTTGCGTAGCTACGGTTTCCTAAAACCGTATTTCTTTGGAGATACGAAATATTTATACATATTGTATAAAGCTATGCTTGAAGCGAAATCCTATTTCTTTTATATATATATATATATATATAATATAATTTATGTTAGGTTATTTACGAATGGGTGGAACTGGTGGTTCGGGCTGGTAAACGATGGTGCAACAAATTAATCAAACCATTCAACGTTATGCAAATCATCCATCTGCTATCGATGTAACACTATATTTGCAGACTGTCCCTGAATCGAATTTTCTATTTTTTAAAATTTTCTCTGTACATTATATTACATTATGTATTTGTGTTCAATGTAATACTGTTACATAGTTCTGATGCTGACACTCGATGAGATCGGATGATGGAACTAAGTCATCGAAATATGTATAGTAAAAGTTTTCCCGTCCGGCCTTCTGTTATTAATTTAATGTGTGTGTGTGTATATATATATATATACACCCCACACACACGCGTGCACACACACATGCACACTCACGCACACACACACACACACACACACACACACACACACACACACACACACACACACACACACACACACACACACACACACACACACACACACACACACACACACACACACATATATATATAATAAGGAAATACAAAGTTTAGATGATAAAGTCCTTTATTGATAAGGCTGTGATACATATTTCGAGGACGACATTGGCTACGCAATTCGGCGCAGAATCCACTGCCATGCTCTCTTCAGACAGCGTCTTACATAATACAGTTACAATCAAGGAGGTACTCCAAAATCAAAGTGACAAGGGAACGGATAAACAGCGATGGATTCTAGGCCGAATTGTGTAGCCAATGTCGACATCGAAATACGTATACCGACCTTATCAATAAAGGACTTTATCACCTAAACTTTGTATTTCCTTATTCTAAAAATACTCCGTCACTCCTGTGTGGAAAATGTGCGTTAAGTTCTCGAATTGGATTACATCAATATTTTTACAGTATATATATATATATATATATATATATATATATATATATATATATATACAATTTGATATAGACGACTACTATGCATCCATATCCCCAGCTACCCTAGATAAGGCGCTTATATTTGCCCCAAATAACTCTGATCTTACCCATGATGAAATTGAAATAATAATAGCAGCTAGAGGGACTATCATAAAATTTGAAAATAGCTACTGGGTAAGAAAGGATAGAATAAATAGCTTCGATATAACAATGGGATCAAATGATTCTGCGCAAATCACAGATATCGTGGGGCTATTCATAGCACACAACCTACATAAGGAATTCAGTAACCTCCAAGGAGGAATTTATAGGGACGACACGTTACTTATAGCTAGGAACCTAAACAACCAGAGCATGGAAAGACTAAGAAAAAATATTAGAATATTCTTCAAAAAACTAGTATTACCTACGAACTGAACCATAAGAAGGTAAATTTTCTAGATGTGACTCTAAATCTAAATACTGGATTAATAGAACCTTTCCACAAAAATAATGAAAATCTTGCCTACATTAGTTACAACTCAAATCACCCCAAATCCATAATTAGATCCATAGCACGTAGTACATCCCTCCGAATATCCCGCTTATCCTCAAACCTAGAAATCTTTAACGAGCATGCTGACTATTATAATGCAGCATTAAGTAGGGCCGGTCATAAAGATAAACTGCAGTATATAGTGAATAAAGACAACGTAAACAATCCTAGTAATTACTATTCCAACCGCTCACATAATAATAGAAATAACTTGACTAGACATAGGGTTAGACACGTAACACCTGGAGTAAACGGCCAAAACACTAATAACGTAAACCCTAGAAACAATAGAAGAAACAGACAAAGAAAATACCTATGGTTCAACCCAATATTCAACTCCTCTATAAAAACTAGACTGCCCTCTACATTCTTTAAACTAATAGATAAACACTTCCCTATCTCGCATAGATATCACAAAATACTCAATAGATCTACTATAAAACTCTCATACTCAACAGCAGCAAACATAGAATCACACATACGCAAGATCAACCACAGAAATATCTCTAGTAAATCAACAGCACCTATACATAACGTAGCACCAAATTATAAGCACAAACACATCACAACCACAAGCGCATACAAACGCGCAGCAGCAAAACCCCATTGGGCATATATCACAACCCACTTATAACAGAGTACTAAACAGGAATGTAAAAGCTGCACAAAATAGCGCCTCAAACTGTAACTGTCACCTACCAGATAGGTGCCCATTGGCGAACAGATGTCTCGATTCGAGCCTAGTATACATGTGCACGGTCATCTCGGGTAACTCCACCTGGAATTACATAGGATCCACCGCGGGTTCTTTTAAAAAAAGATGGTATGTGCACAGGCACTCAATGAAGAACCGTGCACTTATGGGTTCCACAACCCTCGCCAAAAAAATATGGGAACTGAAGGACAGCAGCACTAACTACAGTATCAACTGGTCGAAGTTATCGGCTGCTAAAACCTATAGTACAGGGATGTCCCACTGCGGGCTATGTGATCTTGAGCTATTGTATATCCTCAAAAATGTAAAAAGGCTACTTAACAATAAGTTAGAAAGATCTATCTTCTGCAGACATAGAATTGCCACTAAATTCATAAGATTCAAACCTCCGTGAATCGAACCAACACAACATAGCTTTAAATTAGGATACCTACTACCCACAGAAATATATCCATTAAGTATACTCTAGCCTTCACAAGTCTATACCACACAAATGGCTGTAAGTACCTCATCAACCCACAAACTTATTCCTTCTCAGCTGCTGCCATCATTTGATCCTAAATCCTAGTTTTTCTCAAATCATTACTACAATGTAACTTTACCTTCCTTTTGCCATAATTACAATTAGCACGCTTATCTCTTTGCATGTATGTATATTTTTGTACGAGTGTATATTGATGTGTATGTATGACCCCTTAGCCTTTGTCAAGGCAGAATTCTAGGAGAAGGAAAACTCTGATATAACACCTGCAACTCTGATGGTATCCAATGATGTTGACTTGTTCTTCTTTTTGGTAAATATCATCTTGGTTAAGAGAGTGGGACTGGCTTTGTGCAGTGCCTTTGCTCACTATAAAAGCTTCACGGCACAGGCATTGCTTTATATCTGGAGATCTCTCTGCACTTGTCGTCACAGGGTACCATGGCCCCAGCACTATGTGTCAATATTTGTCACAAGTGTAGTGTTTGTACCAGAGTTTTCAAGTCGCTGGCTGGACTAAAAGGTCACACTCGTTCAGTGCATCGGTAGGGGTTCTCCTATATGGATATAAAGTAGTGGCCGTACTCGAAAACGAGTTGGCAGCCACCATGTATGTGTCTATGTACACATGCATGTATATATATATATATATATATATATATATATATATATATATATATATATATATATATATGTGTGTGTGTGTGTATGTGTGTGTGTGTGTGTGTGTGTGTGTGTGTGTGTGTGTATAAATATATGCGTATATTAGCTCGTTAACCTCTGTATTAACTCAACAACTATTTAGCTTTGACAGTGTTGTCCCACTCATGTATGTTATTGAAGATGAAAAGAAAGACTGTAAACACTGGCTTATCTTTATAATTTAAAATTGATACACACTTCGATACTCTGTACATGCTAAACTCTTACTTTTGCCTCATGACAGCTAGTTTTACACGCCGTAATCTTAGATACACTATACCCCCCACCTAAGTAATGTCAGGGTCTCCTCAAATAATTTATTAATAGCATTGTTGTAATTGTTGTTATTGTTCTAACTGAATGCCATTACTACTTCAGATAGTAGCCTGTATATTCTTCTCTTGCCTGTGTATTCTCTTCATTCTCGCATGCTCCGAAGAACTGACTGGTTATAATTTTGTATTGGCGATCGAGTAACGTGAAAATAAGTGAATAGCGATCTCTAGACCTACCAGTTCAGAGAAACAATTGTCAGCTATGAGATTAAAAACCTTTTTTGTATAGCAAACCATGTCAACCTTCTTTCCTGATTTATATATATATATATATATATATATATATATATATATATATATATATATATATATATATATATATATGAGGTATATGATTTTTAATGCAATGAAATATCTATGATCGTTGGCAAATCATTGATGAGGGACTCATTTTATAACGTGTTATCCATGTGCAACCTGCAGTATTCTTCTCCTCATTTTTTCACATATATTTACCTAAACTGCGATTCTGTTTTTCTCTCTCTCTCTCTTACTGCTCCCTCGTTCTCTCTGTTTCTCTTACTTTCTTTCGCCCCCTCTGTCATGTCAGTTAACACTTTCTCTCTACTGACCTCTTCCTCACACTTCCACTCACTCACTCACTGTTTCTCCCCTTCTCACTTCACCCCGTTCGCGACGAAAACAATTTCCTTCTTTCTTACATTGGATTCATCTCGAAAGGTCTATTTTCTACGCGCTCATATATTCACCCAGCTTATGCTGATAGAATAACTATGTAGCTTGTGCCTCTTCCTATCTACGGTTAGCTTTCCTCTTTGTTGTTTACTTGTCTCACTCGCTTTACGCGTTTTAATTGTCCTAATAACTTAATTTAGTTATTATTGCACCAACGTGAGGTATATGATTTTTAATGCAATGAAATATCTATGATCGTTGGCAAATCACTGATGAGGGACTCATTTTATAACATGTTATCCATGTGCAACCTGCAGTATTCTTCTCCCCATATTTTCATATATATATATATATATATATACACACACACATGTGTATACATATATTTGTGTTGGTGCTCTGAAATAGCGATGTATATATGAATGTACATATTGTATATTTACTAATATACTTTATGTTTATTTAAGCAAAGAAGAAGAGATATATAGCCTTGACAACCACTAAAAAGGGAGAAACGATCGTCGGTTATTCCCCTTGGATTTTGTTAGATATGAGACGTTAGTCACTATCTTAAATTATATAGCGAAAGACCTTTAAAATGTTTTAAAATAAAAATACAGTATATTATTAAGGTGAATTGGCAGTAGCGGTAGAGGGTCGGACACCATACTTTCCAGCATAGTTACGTCCCTTTACGGTCGATAAAATAAAGTACCAGTAATGTACTGGGTAATTGCTGGCCTTGTGCCAAAAGTAGAAATAATTATTAAATATACAATATGTACACACACACATACACACATACGCAGATACACACACACACACACACACACACACACACATATATATATATATATACACAAATTTGCGAGGAGCCTCACCCTATCCGCCTACCAAATTCCACTTATAAGGCATTGATTAATCCGAAGTTATAGTTGAAGACATCTGCTCCTCGTGGTACCGCGCAAATGGTTTGAACCCTGAACCACATGTTGGTGAAATGAACTACTTTTAACTAACACTGTCATGCCAGCACCTACTGGATGGAAAAAGGGGGTAATATCAGTTAAGATTTTTATTCAGTATATATGACGTGGCAACTATTTTCATAACATTTTAGGATAAAAAAATGGTAAATATCTTGTACAGTTTTTCTTGGTAACAGCTTCAGTATGTATAAGAAACCAAAACGGATGTATGAATTGTGTTCACAGTTTTTTATGGATATGTTACACACACACACAGACACAAAGAGACAGACACACAGTCTCTCACACAACGCATATATATATATATATATACATACATACATAGATACACACACACATACATATATATATATATATATATATATATATATATATATATAGATAGATAGATATAGCTAGATATGAAAATTGAATTAGAAGCATTTGACTACAGAAAATAGTGTAATAGCAGGGCAAATAAGCTTTTGTTTGTAGGACGAACACGAGGTGGTGGTTCGACTCCCATGCGAGCTGATGTCTATTGTTTTCCACACACACACATACACACAGATATATATATATATATATCTGTGTGTGTCTGTGTATATATATATATATATGTATATATAGGTATATATATATATATATGTATATATATATATATATATATATATATGTATATATATATATATATATATATATATATATATATATATATATATATATATATATATATATATATATATATATATATATATATATAAGGTTGAGTGTGTGACGATGATCACAACTTTAACAATTTATAGCGAAAGGCAGTCAAATCAATATATATATATATATATATAAAAATATATATATATATATATATATTATATATATATATATATATATATATATATATATATATATATATATATATGCAGGT
>OZ024742.1:224132498-224142498 GCA_964016885.1 Eledone cirrhosa
TGAACCACATGTATTATAAACAACTTGAATATTTCTACAAGTACATTGTACCTGTTGAAGTATCCATCCACTTCTATATATATATATATATATATATATATATATATATATATATATATATATATATATATATATATAAATATATATATATATTTATTAAAATAACAGATTCAAGTTTAAGCAAAGAATCGCAGCTTTCACCCTTAACGGGATCTTCTGAATCTAAAAAAAAAAATCAATCCGTGAACGCAGAAGTAAATATTTCGAAAAACGTTGCAACCGAAGGAAGACAGGAAGACGATACTTTGGTTCGTGGAAACGTTCCCTGGCAAAGAACGAAAAAAAAAAAAAAACGAAGATAATACGTCATTATTTGGAGCGGTGAAAACAATTACACGCAAAGACAAAACCACGTCATGGTATAAATGAAGTCGTAGACTAATATTCTATTAGGTGGTTTGTGGAGACGTTCCCTGGCAATGAACGGAAAAAACGAAGATAATACGTCATTATTTGGGGCGTGATAGAGGGTCGGATGCCATGCTTTGAAGCATAGAGTTACCTCCCTGTATGATCTGAGTTCAAATCCCGCCGCGGTTAACTTCCGGGGTCGATAGAATAAAGTACCAGTAATGCACTGGGTAATTGTTGGCCTTGTGCCAAAAGTAGAAACAATTATTTGGGGCGGTGATAACAATTACACGCAAAGACAAAACCACGTCTATGGTATAACTGAAGTCGTAGACTAAAATTCTATTTAGGAAACCGAATGATTCTCGGCTTCACAGTTAAGAATAATTGTTTCTACTTTAGGCACAAGGCCAGCAATTACCAGTGCATTACTGGTACTTTATTTTATATTACAGAGGTTATTGAAATCAGCAATAATTAAATATATACATGCACGCATCCATATACGTACATACACATGCATACGCGGAAACACCCGCCATGGGTATGCAAATACAGGCACATATACAAAACCACGCACACACACACAAAAACCCACGCAACGCCTGTACCCGCACACATACGAACGTATACACCAAATACACATAAAACATATAAATAAAAAAAAAAAATATATATATACATGTGTGTATGTGTGTGCCCGTATACATATAATTATATAAACGTATATAAATATACACACATAAATACGTATATAACGCGCGCACACACACACACACACACACCCACATGTAAATACACATATGTTCGCTAAACGAACGTCAACCAAAACACAAAGTACACATATATACACACCCTACATACGTGCAAACCCGCATACACACACAAACGCAAAACTCACATATACACATAACCATAGGTCTCCACCCTTTTGGTGTGAACAGGTTCAGGCGTGGGCTATCCCCCCAAGGTGGGAGACAGAGAGCGACTGGTATATAAAGCCTATATTTTCACACTTTATAGACAGAGAGATCGGAGCATTACGCTAGCAACAAACTATGTAATGATTCACCGCTACCTTCAGGCCCCAGAGGTCTACATAAATACAGAGAGATCGGAGCACTACGATACAGACCAGCTATGTGAAAGATTCACCGCTATCTACAGGCCACAGTGGCCCACAGTCAATTACAGACCATTACCCTCTCTCTCTCTCTCTCTCTCTCTCTCTCTCTCTCTCTCTCTCTCTCTCTCTCTCTCTCTCTCTTTCTCTCTCTCCTGGTCGCAGACTAAACCAGACGAGAACTACTACCAAGGACTACAGCCACCAACAAACTTTGTCTGGTCGCTCGCTGTTTTCACATCAACAACAAAATAACATTGTCAACCTTCGCAACTCGTGGTAACTTGATTATTCTTCTTTTTGATTCAAGTGAAGTAAACCTTAATATATAAACTAAATCATTTATTCTGTGTTATCAGCATAACGACTGTTATAATCCTTCTAACAATTACTACTAATACCCTTCGTTAAATATATATATATATATATATATATATATATACCCCCCCCCCCCCACACAAACACACACACACACACACACACATATATATATATATATATATATAATAGTAGAACACCGGAGGGTTATATCCGTAGTAGTAGAGCACTCAGTCCATGGGACGAGTTTGGTAGAAATAGTTCCACAACAGTTAGTTCACCATTACCGTATTTTTATTGCTACTTTATATATATATATATATATATATATATAAAAACATGAGAAGAAAGAAGAATACTTCGTGGTTTGCACATGGGTTACATATGATAAAAATAGTCCTTCGTCAGTGATTTTGGTATTTCATCGCATTAAAAATCAGATACCTCAGGTTGGTGCGAGCAATAACTAAAAAAAGTTATTGGGACCAGAATTCACGTAAGGCGAGGGGGACAAGTAAACAAGATAGAAGGATAAAAGCAAACCGAAGATAGGAAAATAAACAAGCAACATGGTTGTCCGGTCAGCATAAGCTGGGTGGATTTCATGAGCGAGAGAGGTACAGACCGTGTTGATGTGTGTGAGATGTGAGCAAGAAGAGACCCACACAAGCCAAATGGGAGGGAGTGAGAAGGGGAGAAACAGAGAGTGAGTGAGTGGAAGTGTGAGGAAGAGGTCAGTCGAGAGAAAGTGTAACTGACAGAGGGGGCGAAAGAAGGCGAGAGAAACAGAGAGAGCGGGGAAGCAGTAAGAGAGAAACAGACAAACGCAGCCGAGGTAAATATATATAAAAAAAACATGAGAAGAAAGAAGAATACTGCGTGGTTTGCACATGGGTTACATATGATACAAATAGTCTTTCGTCAGTGATTTTCCAACCATCATTGGTATTTCATCGCATTAAAAATCAGATACCTCAGGTTGGTGCGAGCAATAACTAAAAAAGGTTATTGGGATATATATATATATATATATATATATATATATATATATATATATATATATATATATATATATATATATATATATAACCACTTACACTCGTATATATTCTGCTAACAACAGCGCCTGACGTGAGTGGATCATGGTATTCAATATGTGACTTCATTATAGAACATGATTTACATGATTTACATGACTGCGGTAAGATATGTCATTAAGCTAGTCATGACCTCGGCCGACACCTATCAAAGTGAGATACGTATGTATGTATGTATGTATGTATGTATGTATGTATGTATGTATGTATGTATGTATGTATGTATGTATGTATGTATGTATGTATGTATGTATGTGTGTGTATGTATGTGTGTATGTGTGTATGTATGTATGAATGTATGTATGTATGTATGTATGTATGTGTGTGTATGTATGGATGTATGTGTGTGTGTGTGTGTGTGTGTGTATGTATGTATGTTTGCATGTATGTATGTGTGTGTGTGTGTGTGTATGTACGTATGTATGTATGTATGTGTGTGTATGTATGGATGTATGTGTGTGTGTGTGTGTGTGTATGTATGTATGTTTGCATGTATGTATGTGTGTGTGTATTTATGTATGTACGTATGTATGTATGGATTGGTTGAATGTATGGTTGTTTGTATGTATATATGTATGTATATGTACGTATGTATGTATGTATGTATGTATGTATGTATGTATGTATGTATGTATGTCTGGTCACCAGTTGCTGCTACTGGTAACATGTATCCCAGTACAACCTGTCTCATGGTCTGGTCGTTGGCGACTAAACTGGCAACCCCACCAAGGTTTCTTGATGAGGAGGGTGACTTTGGACATCCTGCAGGACTAAAAACAAAACCTGTCAAAGGGCAAAGGAGTTCTTAAGAGTCAATGGCCATCCAAAATCACCGGGAGAGATGACCCCTTAGCCTTTGTCAAGGCAGAATTCTAGAAGAACGAAAACTCTGATATAACACCTGCAACTCTGATGGTATCCAATGATGTTGACTTGTTCTTCTTTTTTGTAAATATCATCTTGGTTAAGAGAGTGGGACTGGCTTTGTGCAGTGCCTTTGCTCACTATAAAACTTCACGGCATAGGCATTGCTTTATATCTGGAGATCTCTCTGCACTTGTCGTCACATGGTACCATGGGCCCAGCACTATGTGTCAATAATTGTCACAAGTGTAGTGTTTGTACCAGAGTTTTCAAGTCGCTGGCTGGACTAAAAAGTCACACTCGTTCAGCGCATCGGTAGGGGTTCTCCTACATGGATATAAAGTAGTGGCCGTACTCAAAAACGAGTTGGCAGCCACCATGTGTATGTATGTATGTATGTATGAATGTGTGTGTGTGTATGTATGTATGTATGCTATCAGACATACTGCTATATGTTTTACAGGTTGCAAACATCATCTGATCTAAATATATTCTATTTTATATCTATAAGTCGCAGTTACTTGCAATACAAATTTCACCAGTTACTGCTACTTAGAATGTGTGTGTATGTGTGTGTGTGTGTGTGTGTTGGTGTGTGGGTTTTGCGTGTAAACACATTTTAACAATGTTAAAAAAAGGAATATAACAATAAAATTAAAACAAAGGAGGTTCCTCAATAGGGAGGAGAAGTTCGAGGGTTACTCGTGGAAAAAATTCCATAAAAACACGGGTGTTCTGATCTCTAGGGTCACTGCCCTGTCCCAGTTGTTCCCTTTCTATCTACAGGCTCACACTCAGAGCGTGCCCATTCACTCGGAGCATGCTCGCCTCTCTCTCCTACCTTTCAATAAATTGCTTTGAAGGCAGTACTTTCCTTTCCACCCAGAGTTTCCTTTTCATGTGAAACCTGCTAATCAGGGTTTCATCAAAGAGGAAAGTGCTCATCTTCAAACCTTTCAAGTGTCTCCCTCATACCACCTCTTTTTGCAATGTCACAAGACAGATAAAATCGGTCTGTCCTTCTTGAATAAAAGAAGGCGACGGGACTCGGTTGATAACCGGAGTTCTACAAGCGACAGAAGGCCAGGGATTTCTGGAAATTGTCCATGGGCACTAGACTGAAAGTCCTCCTGAAAAGAGTAGTTAGTTGATTTTCATCGATGTCTAGAGTTTCCCCCAACAACGTCGTCGCTTTCATCCGCCACTAAATCCCCATAAAACGACATGGTTGAGTTTCCACCGATCATATTGCCCAATTGGCGGAGGGCTGTAAGCGCATGAAGACATTCTAGTTTCGAAGCGCCCCCCCCCCCCCTCAGTCTTCGCTTGACCCAGGACTGCAGTTCAATTAAAGATACGAGCTGAGGGAACATGTATCTGGTGAACGGTGACCGCACATGTTCACCGTTAAGGAAAAGTTGGAGACATCGTAGACTCAGCGCATGTCTGCGCATCTTAATCCATGGCATTCCCAGTCCTCCACGCAGCGGGTGTTGACAGCAGGTGGATTGCCTGACCATTAGAACGCATCCCTTCCACAAGAAGCGGAAGAACAAATCCTCCAGTCCAGTAAGATGGGATTTGGGACAAGGCACGATGGGTAGGTGGTAGTAGATGACGGACACGTTCGTTACCTCTGCCTTACCTTTCAGTGACAGCTTTCTCTCAGCCGATTTCTGGATGAGATTGGCCAATTTTGGTCTATCTGCAGTCCGGACCGAACCAGACCCCGATGACGCTGTTGGACAACATTGATCTGCCTCTCCAAGTCTCAAGTCGCAGGCCCACCGACTTTTCCTGGTGGATTTTCGCTCCTGTCAGAGCTTCGTATTCCCTCAGATTAGTGCCAATCACCTCAATATGTTCGGTGCTTGACACTATAATGGTGACATCGTCGGAATAAGCTGACACAGATCTCCCATGTCCTAGTTCGCACGGGATGTCCCTCAACGTCCCTAATTAGTGCAGTAGTGACTCGATAGTCAACACATATAACAGGGACGAGAGGGAACAGCCTTGGCGGACAGAGCGCATGATGTTGAACGGTTCCGAGAGGTGACCGTTTACTCTAACCACAGAGCAGATGTCACTATGTATAGCAGCTATCCACCATCAGAAAACGGACCCGAAGCCGGCCGCTTTGACGACCACAGCCAGTTACCGATGGTCGACCTTATCGAAAGCTTTCGATTGATCTAAATTGATCAGTGCCCACCCGTGCCATGTTCCTTTTCCACCCTCTCTACGTGCCTGTGGAGTGGTGAGTCACTTACGGTATACTACAAGATGGAATGTATTCGTAATTCACATGCTTGCAGTGTCACACACTGTTGTGCTGGCTCTCCCTGAGAAATACGTTAAGGGTTCACTTGTCTGTGGAATGTTCAGACGCTCGTATATTAATTTCATGAGCAAGCTGTTTCGTTGTTCGAACAACTGGAACACACGACGTTGTAATTGGGGGAGGTCCGACACACACACACACACACACACACACACACACACACACACACACACACACACACACACACACACACACACACACACACACACACACACACACACACACACACACACACACATATATGAATATATACAGACCCACTCACTTAGATGACACACGCACACACACACACATATGTACACATAGGTAAAACTCCAATCATTTTAATCACGACACATTTTTCAATAAGAGATAGATCGATCGTAAAGCCATGATCAATTATCACTGATCTCATCAGGTGAAAATGAATTGTCTTCAAATTCTTGATATGAGGGAGAAAATTACCAATGTTCACTCACAGAGTTTATTCCCTCATATATATATATATATATATATATATATATATATATATATATATATATATATATATATATATATTGGTAAACGGAAAAGAAAATGCTGACAAATTGTTCCCAGTGGTAAATGATTTAATTAGGAATAAGTAAAAATTAGTAATAGTATTGGTTAGTATTCAGTTTTGGTTTTAAGTTTTACCGGTTGCGCATTTCTAATGCTTTTCAAAAATAATTTTGAGATAGAGCGTCCGTGATATTTGCTCTAATGTATATATATAAATATATATATATATTATTCAAAATATTAATAAATGAAGACGTTCACATAATCAAAATATGTTTTATTATATATATTTCGGAGGTACTGTGCTATTTATATATATATATATATATATATATATATATATATATATATATATATATATATATATATATATAAATATATATATATATATATAATATATATATATATATATATATATATATATATATATATATATATATATATATATATATATATATATATATATATATATATATATATATATATATATATATATAAATATATATATATATATATATATATATATATATATATATATATATATATATATATATATATATATATATATATATATATATACGATATTAAACAAATGGAAACTATATTTATAAAACCATATTTATTTCATTATACATATTTCGGGGATACCATATTAAAAATATGGCATGCCTTCGTCAGATAAAATACAATATATAAACAGTTTTATAAATAATTTTGACGTACCATAAATATGAGCGACCATTAAGGTAGGAAGCTGGTTGTAACCCAACAATTTTAAATAAAACTTTTGCATATATATATATATATATATATATATATATATATACATATATACACACACTCATACAACACACACATAGACAATACATGCACGCCTTAGCATTCATATTTATAATTGCGTGAATGTGTGTTTATAGTTGTGCGGCGTTCGTGTTTGCGGCTATGTTTGTTAGTAGTCGTGTGCGTGTGCGTATGTGTGTGTATGTGTGTGTGTGTGTGTGTGCTTGCAGTTATGTGCGTACTTGTAAATGTGTGCGTGTGTGTGTTTATAGCTGTGTGTGTGTGAATGCGTTTAGTTGTGTGTGTATGCGTGTTATGTTAACGTGTAGTCATTTAACAATGTAATATATCAGTTGAAGTGGCTAATAAACAAGAAAGCTTATCTAGAGTTCTGTTTATTTTATCTTGCATATAGGGCAGATTATTGCAGTCATTTCTGCAACTGTAACTACAGATTGCACATTGCAGTTGAATGACAGTTTGTCCTTGGGTGAACAACCGATTGAGTGTCTGTGCGTGAGAGAGACGAAGACAATGTTATCTATATTTGCATCATCTGATAATATTTGCCTTAATATCAAAGAGAAAAACAATTGTTGATGTATATATTTATATATATATACTGTGTATATATATATATATATAATATATATATATATAATAATAAAAAATTTGTAGACTAAAATCCAAAGAGGGCTCGATAAGGATAAATATATATCAAATATATAAGAACCGTAGACCAAATATTTTAATAAATATATATATATATATATACACACATATATATATATATATATATAAAAAATATACAGAATATATATATACGGTATATATAAATTACACAATAATCAAAACTATGTTCAAAACATTTTATTGCTGACAATCGTTTCTTCCAAACTTTCGTTAGATTTCATCGGAGCACTAGCAAAGTTTGGACATATAATTAACTTCCTATTCAACTGAACAATCATATAGATCCATGGATATTAATGTTGTCAAAAACAGTTTCATATTTACAGAGTGGAATGGATGTGACAGAGATTACAAGAGAATTGTATAATAATTAAAGAGGCATTAATGCAGAACGTTACTCGTAAAACAAGGACATTAGCAGTACATATGCAAGCGTATAGAGAGTGCAAATGCGTTAGGCATATACAGGAGAGCTAGGTAGTATATGCCTAACGCATTTGCACTCTCTATACGAAACGTGCGTAAAAGTTCGATACGTAATAAATATTTTTCATATGTAAACGAAAATTCCTCGATTTTTCTATTATATACACTCTGCCTTGATTTGGTACCAACACCAGTATTTCATCGTACTATATATATATATATATATATATATATATATATATATATATTTGTGTGTATGTGTGTGTGTGTGTGTGTGTGTGTAAGTGTGTGTGTATACATATACACACACGCGCACACACACACACACACACACACACACACACACACACACACACACACACACACACACACACACACACACACACACACACACACACACACACACACACAGAGACACACACACAGACACACACACATATATATATATACACATGATGTATGTTTTGAAAGAATTCAACTAACGAGAAGATGTTAAAGAAGTATAACAACATTTATAGTTATACACGAAATATATAATACATGTTTGAAAAGTGTATATGAAACATATTCACATGTATATAATGTATATATATATATATATATATATTTATATGCGTAGGAAAAGTCTTATACTCATAGGAAAAGAGAAGGCGCATATACAATGTATGTATTTGCAGTATATGCAAAATGTGTATGAAGCAAATATATATGAAAAGCGTATATAAAATTTTCACGGGTATATAAAAAGTGTATATACATCTTATGTATGTATGGGCCCGTAACTCCCGATAGATGGAGTCGTAGGGAAGCCGTAGTTACATACAGCCTGTCTGTCTGTCTGTCTATGTATGCATGTATGTTTGTGTGCATATATATATAAAGACATTTTTTCCAATTCCAACCCACCCGTCCCCTCAATCTATCTTATTTCTCATTCTTTCTTCTGATGAAGGACTAGCAGCCGAAACGTTAAGACCCTCTTCTTGCTATTTCAAGCGTTAACCTAATATATTCCTTCCATATACTGTACCGATATATATATATGTATATATATATATATGTATATCTATATTTGCTTTCCATGCCCTTGATAAATCCATTCCGGGCGAAACGTACGTAGGCGCACTATTTTATAAACATGTTCTAACGGTTTTAAACGCTTTGTCTTCATTTTCTTTATATATATATATATATATATATATATATATATATATATATATATATATATATTTGATGGTCTTTATTCTCTCGTTCACGATTCCACTGAATTTATATTCATAGAAATCTGGGACTTGTTTCCTTCTTCCTCTCTTTCTGCTGCGTAAACCATTTTGTTTGTTTACCCTAGCGTCTCCTTTATTTACGTGTCCCAACGACTTTATTTTAGCCGTTGCTCGCACCAACCTGAGGTATATGGCCTTTAAC
>OZ024742.1:224152498-224169998 GCA_964016885.1 Eledone cirrhosa
CTTTTTTTTATCGACCTCGAAAGGATGAAAAGCAAAGTTGACCTCGGCGGGATTTGAAATCAGAGAGCAAAGATCCGGAACAAATACCATAAAGGATTCTATCCGACGTTCTAACGACTTAGCCAAATCGCCGCCTATTATGGAAAGGATATAGGCAGAATTTAGACAGACGATAGACAGGATATAAACAGAATATAAACAAAATATGGACAGTATAGGCAGAATATGGACAGGATCTGGACAGAATATGGACAGGATATAAACAAAACAGAATAAGATGAAGGAAAGAAACAGCGAAAAAGAAAAAAAAAGAAGATAAAGAATACATAGCCAAAAACCAACTTATAAGCCATCCAATTCCATTGATCATTCCTCATTTTTTCATAGGGCAGTCCCTCTATTCCACTATCTAGTACTTACTAGTTAGTCCCCACACGTCAGTCCCCTCTACATGATTAGTGACATTGCTCCCCCTCACACCAGAAGGACAGTTCACTCCCAACGTGAGAAGTTGAAACAAAGAAACAAAGAGGCTCAAGTCAAGACTCAGCTTTCTACACCCTGAACAACGTGGAACACAGGCTCTCTCCCAGCCCTACAGAATCACTCTCCCATAGATCCAGTGATGCTCGGCCCTTCTGGTCCTGCTTAAATCATCTCCGAACAGCTGTTAGTCGCTGTAGAGCCGACCTTCAGAAATGGAGATATGCCACCGAAGATGATTCTAACTGCCAATGTGGGCAATTACAAACTATGGAGCACCTTTAAGTTTACCCCAATCTTGAAGATTCGAGCAGACTTAACGGCATTGAAATCTTAAATCCCCAGGCAAAGCGTTATGCGTAACACTGGACGGGTGTGCTGTAGACTCCTTAAGGAGAAGAAGTCAGTCCCCATTGGTCAGTTTCCATTGGTCAATCTCCATTAGTTAGTCCCCATTATTCTTGGCAGTATCGGTAGAGGGTCGGACGCCATGCTTTGACGCATAGAGTTACGGCCCTTGCCATTCTGAGTTCAAATCCCGCCGAGGTTAACTTTGCCTTTCATCCTTACGGGGTCGATAAAATAAAGTACCAGTAATGTACTGGGTAATTTCTGGCCTTGTGCCAATAGTAGAAACAATTATTCTCTCTCTACTAGTCAATCACCACGAGTCAGTTTCCATTGAACATTCCTAATTATTACATTGGTTAGTCCCTCTATTCCATTGCTCATGAATGGTTACTGACCTCGGCGGGATTTGAACTCAGACTGTAAAGAGCCGTAACTCTATGCTGCAAAGCAATGCGTCCGACTCTGATAATTTGCTCACCATTACAACTATTATTATTTGTGGCACTAAAAGAAAATGTGGTGAGAGACCGTCGGTTGCCATGTAGGGTTTGTGCGAACACTTTTGTCTGGCCTAGCACATGATAACCTCTCTAGTGCTGGTACCACGATAAAATGCACCCAGTACATCCTGTAAATTGTTAGTGTTGGCACCATGATAAACAACACCCAGTACGCCATATAAAGTGTTAGCGTTGTAACCATGATAAATGATCCCAGTATATGCTGTAAAGGGTTAATGTTGGTATCACGATAAAATGCACCCAGTACATCTTGTAAAGTGTTAGTGCTGGTATCACGACAAAATGCACCCAGTGTACCATGTAAGGTGGTTGGCATTAGATGAAACCACGCCAAATATGGAACGTAATGATCGAGATTGGTCGCTCCAACCCGCCTGGTCTCGAAAAGTGACAACCCTTCCAACGTATGCCATCACGTGGAAAGAGCACGTAAACTAATGATGATGATGAAGATGATGATAAATAGTTGAATAAATATACTAAAATATTCCTGGAAGGGAAAAAAGTTGACAGAGATACCTGTTCATTTCTTCCTTTACTAGGGGTACTTTGCCCAATTCATTCAACTATCATTTATAATTATCTGCATTGTCATGTTTATATTTTTAAATAAATAAAGTGTCAGAAAATACGCGAATGAAAAAGTGAAGGGAGGAGGGAAATATCAAATATATGAATGATCGAAAGAAATGATCAAAGATAAAACAGTGGAAACAATTCTTTCTAATATTGGCACAAGGCCAGCAACTTGGAGGAAGGGGAAAGTCGATTATATCGAACTTGTCACTTAACTCGTGATTTATTTCATCGATTTCGGAAGGATGAAAGGCAAAGTTAATCACGGATACTTTTGAACTCAGAACGTAGAAAGTCCTAAATACCTCAATGCATTTTGTCGACGCTCTACCGATACTGTGAATCCACCACCCTTAAATAGGGGAAAAAATAACGAAAGAAAATGTAAACACACACACACACACACACATACACACACACACACACACACACACACACACACACACACACACACACACACACAGAAACACACACATGGAAAACGGTTGGGTGAAAGAAATGAAGGATATATCAAACAAATGAATGAATCAAGGGGAAAAAAGGAACGAGAAAAGTCAAAAAATATTTCTTTCTACTTTTGACACAAGGCCACCATTTTAAAGAGGAGGAAGAAGTCGATTAAATTGATCCCAGTGCATTACAACAATGGAGCTCAAGGCGAGCGAGGCACTTCCTCCTGGCGCAAAAAAAAATTATGGAGTGTGGAAATGCCTCAACAGATTAAGATCTGGTATTGGACGTGCAACAGTCAACCTGGAAAAATGGGGATATTTAAAGGATGGGCTGTTGTGTGTGACTGCAGCATCGACCCACAGACTACACAGAACCTCCTGATATTCCCCCTGCTGGAACACCCCTGCACAGCATTGTACTTGACAGAGTTTAATGAGAAAGGACAGCAATGTGTTCAGCTGTGGCAGAACCAAATCTGGTGGAACACCCCTGCACAGCATTGGACTGGACAGAGTTTAATGAGAAAGGATAGCAATGTGTTCAGCTGTGGCAGATTCAAATCTGGTGGAACACCCATGCACAGCATTGGACTTGACAGAGTTTAATGAGAAAGGACAGCAATGTGTTCAGCTGTGGCAGATTCAAATCTGCTGGAACACCCCTGCACAGCATTGGACTGGACAGAGTTTAATGAGAAAGGACAGCAATGTGTTCAGCTGTGGGAGAACCAAATCTGGTGGAACACCCCTGCATAGCATTGGACTGGACAGAGTTTAATGAGAAAGGACAGCAATGTGTTCAGCTGTGGCAGATTCAAATCTGCTGGAACACCCCTGCACAGCATTGGACTGGACAGAGTTTAATGAGAAAGGATTGCAATGTGTTCAGCTGTGGCAGAACCAAATGTGGTGGAAAACCCCTGCACAGCATTGGACTGGACAGAGTTTAATGAGAAACGACAGCAATGTGTTTAGCTGTGGCAGAACCAGATCTGGTGGAACACCCCTGCGCAGCATTGGACTTGACAGAGTTTAATGAGAAAGGATAGCAATGTGTTCAGCTGTGGCAGAACCAAATCTGGTGGAACACCCCTGCACAGCATTGGACTTGACAGAGTTTAATGAGAAAGGATAGCAATGTGTTCAGCTGTGGCAGAACCAAATCTGGTGGAACACCCCTGCACAGCATTGTACTTGACAGAGTTTAATGAGAAAGGATAGCAATGTGTTCAGCTGTGGCAGAACCAAATCTGGTGGAACACCCCTGCACAGCATTGTACTTGACAGAGTTTAATGAGAAAGGATAGCAATGTGTTCTGCTGTGGCAGAACCAAATCTGATGGAACACCCCTGCGCAGCATTGGACTTGACAGAGTTTAATGAGAAAGGATAGCAATGTGTTCAGCTGTGGCAGAACCAAATCTGGTGGAACACCCCTGCACAGCATTGGACTTGACAGAGTTTAATGAGAAAGGATAGCAATGTGTTCAGCTGTGGCAGAACCAAATCTGGTGGAACACCCCTGCACAGCATTGGACTTGACAGAGTTTAATGAGAAAGGACAGCAATGTGTTCAGCTGTGGCAGAACCAAATCTGCTGGAACACCCCTGCACAGAATTGGACTGGACAGAGTTTAATGAGAGAGGACAGCAATGTGTTCAGCTGTGGCAGAACCAAATCTGGTGGAACACCCCTGCACAGCATTGGACTTGACAGAGTTTAATGAGAAAGGATAGCAATGTGTTCAGCTGTGGGAGAACCAAATCTGGTAGAACACCCCTGCACAGCATTGTACTTGACAGAGTTTAATGAGAAAGGACAGCAATGTGTTCAGCAGTGGCAGAACCAAATCTGGTGGAACACCCCTGCACAGCATTGGACTGGACAGAGTTTAATGAGAAACGACAGCAATGTGTTTAGCTGTGGCAGAACAAGATCTGGTGGAACACCCCTGCACAGCATTGGACTTGACAGAGTTTAATGAGAAAGGATAGCAATGTGTTCAGCTGTGGGAGAACCAAATCTGGTGGAACACCCCTGCACAGCATTGGACTTGACAGAGTTTAATGAGAAAGGATAGCAATGTGTTCAGCTGTGGTAGAACCAAATCTGGTGGAACACCCCTGCACAGCATTGTACTTGACAGAGTTTAATGAGAAAGGATAGCAATGTGTTCAGCTGTGGCAGAACCAAATCTGGTGGAACACCCCTGCACAGCATTGTACTTGATAGAGTTTAATGAGAAAGGACAGCAATATGTTCAGCTTTGGCAGAACCAAATCTGGTGGAACACCCCTGCACAGCATTGGACTTGACAGAGTTTAATGAGAAAGGATAGCAATGTGTTCAGCTGTGGCAGAACCAAATCTAGTGGAACACCCCTGCACATCATTGTACTTGACAGAGTTTAATGTGAAAGGACAGCAATGTGTTCAGCTGTGGCAGAACCAAATCTAGTGGAACACCCCTGCACAGCATTGGACTTGACAGAGTTTAATGAGAAAGGATAGCAATGTGTTCTGCTGTGGCAGAACCAAATCTGGTGGAACACCCCTGCACAGCATTGGACTTGACAGAGTTTAATGAGAAAGGATAGCAATGTGTTCAGCAGTGGCAGAACCAAATCTGGTGGAACACCCCTGCACAGCATTGGACTTGACAGAGTTTAATGAGAAAGGACAGCAATGTGTTCAGCTGTGGCAGAACCAAATCTAGTGGAACACCCCTGCATAGCATTGGACTGGACAGAGTTTAATGAGAGTGGATAGCAATGTGTTCAGCTGTGGCAGAACCAAATCTGGTGGAACACCCCTGCACAGCATTGGACTTGACAGAGTTTAATGAGAAAGGACAACATTGTGTTCAGCTGTGGCAGAACCAAATCTGGTGGAACACCCCTGCACAGTATTGGACTTGACAGAGTTTAATGAGAAAGGACAGCAATGTGTTTAGCTGTGGCAGAACCAAATCTGGTGGAACACCCCTGCACAGCATTGGACTTGACAGAGTTTAATAAGAAAGGATAGCAATGTGTTCTGCTGTGGGAGAACCAAATCTGGTGGAACACCCCTGCACAGCATTGGACTTGACAGAGTTTAATGAGAAAGGATAGCAATGTGTTCAGCTGTGGCAGAACCAAATCTGGTGGAACACCCCTGCACAGCATTGTACTTGACAGAGTTTAATGAGAAAGGATAGCAATGTGTTCAGCTGTGGCAGAACCAAATCTGGTGGAACACCCCTGCACAGCATTGGACTTGACAGAGTTTAATGAGAAAGGATAGCAATGTGTTCAGCTGTGGCAGAACCAAATCTGGTGGAACACCCCTGCACAGCATTGGACTTGACAGAGTTTAATGAGAAAGGACAGCAATGTGTTCAGCTGTGGCAGAACCATATCTGGTGGAACACCCCTGCACAGTATTGGACTTGACAGAGTTTAATGAGAAAGGATAGCAATGTGTTCTGCTGTGGCAGAACCAAATCTGGTGGAACACCCCTGCACAGCATTGGACTTGACAGAGTTTAATGAGAAAGGACATCATTGTGTTCAGCTGTGGCAGAACCAAATCTGGTGGAACACCCCTGCACAGAATTGGACTGGACAGAGTTTAATGAGAGAGGACAGCAATGTGTTCAGCTGTGGCAGAACCAAATCTGGTGGAACACCCCTGCACAGCATTGGACTTGACAGAGTTTAATGAGAAAGGATAGCAATGTGTTCAGCTGTGGGAGAACCAAATCTGGTAGAACACCCCTGCACAGCATTGTACTTGACAGAGTTTAATGAGAAAGGACAGCAATGTGTTCAGCAGTGGCAGAACCAAATCTGGTGGAACACCCCTGCACAGCATTGGACTGGACAGAGTTTAATGAGAAACGACAGCAATGTGTTTAGCTGTGGCAGAACAAGATCTGGTGGAACACCCCTGCACAGCATTGGACTTGACAGAGTTTAATGAGAAAGGATAGCAATGTGTTCAGCTGTGGGAGAACCAAATCTGGTGGAACACCCCTGCACAGCATTGGACTTGACAGAGTTTAATGAGAAAGGATAGCAATGTGTTCAGCTGTGGTAGAACCAAATCTGGTGGAACACCCCTGCACAGCATTGTACTTGACAGAGTTTAATGAGAAAGGATAGCAATGTGTTCAGCTGTGGCAGAACCAAATCTGGTGGAACACCCCTGCACAGCATTGTACTTGATAGAGTTTAATGAGAAAGGACAGCAATATGTTCAGCTTTGGCAGAACCAAATCTGGTGGAACACCCCTGCACAGCATTGGACTTGACAGAGTTTAATGAGAAAGGATAGCAATGTGTTCAGCTGTGGCAGAACCAAATCTAGTGGAACACCCCTGCACATCATTGTACTTGACAGAGTTTAATGTGAAAGGACAGCAATGTGTTCAGCTGTGGCAGAACCAAATCTAGTGGAACACCCCTGCACAGCATTGGACTTGACAGAGTTTAATGAGAAAGGATAGCAATGTGTTCTGCTGTGGCAGAACCAAATCTGGTGGAACACCCCTGCACAGCATTGGACTTGACAGAGTTTAATGAGAAAGGATAGCAATGTGTTCAGCAGTGGCAGAACCAAATCTGGTGGAACACCCCTGCACAGCATTGGACTTGACAGAGTTTAATGAGAAAGGACAGCAATGTGTTCAGCTGTGGCAGAACCAAATCTAGTGGAACACCCCTGCATAGCATTGGACTGGACAGAGTTTAATGAGAGTGGATAGCAATGTGTTCAGCTGTGGCAGAACCAAATCTGGTGGAACACCCCTGCACAGCATTGGACTTGACAGAGTTTAATGAGAAAGGACAACATTGTGTTCAGCTGTGGCAGAACCAAATCTGGTGGAACACCCCTGCACAGTATTGGACTTGACAGAGTTTAATGAGAAAGGACAGCAATGTGTTTAGCTGTGGCAGAACCAAATCTGGTGGAACACCCCTGCACAGCATTGGACTTGACAGAGTTTAATAAGAAAGGATAGCAATGTGTTCTGCTGTGGGAGAACCAAATCTGGTGGAACACCCCTGCACAGCATTGGACTTGACAGAGTTTAATGAGAAAGGATAGCAATGTGTTCAGCTGTGGCAGAACCAAATCTGGTGGAACACCCCTGCACAGCATTGTACTTGACAGAGTTTAATGAGAAAGGATAGCAATGTGTTCAGCTGTGGCAGAACCAAATCTGGTGGAACACCCCTGCACAGCATTGGACTTGACAGAGTTTAATGAGAAAGGATAGCAATGTGTTCAGCTGTGGCAGAACCAAATCTGGTGGAACACCCCTGCACAGCATTGGACTTGACAGAGTTTAATGAGAAAGGACAGCAATGTGTTCAGCTGTGGCAGAACCATATCTGGTGGAACACCCCTGCACAGTATTGGACTTGACAGAGTTTAATGAGAAAGGATAGCAATGTGTTCTGCTGTGGCAGAACCAAATCTGGTGGAACACCCCTGCACAGCATTGGACTTGACAGAGTTTAATGAGAAAGGACATCATTGTGTTCAGCTGTGGCAGAACCAAATCTGGTGGAACACCCCTGCACAGTATTGGACTTGACAGAGTTTAATGAGAAAGGACAGCAATGTGTTTAGCTGTGACAGAACCAAATCTGGTGGAACACCCTGCACAGCATTGAACTGGACAGAGTTTAATGAGAAAGGACAGCAATGTGTTCAGCAGTGGCAGAACCAAATCTGCTGGAACACCCCTGCACAGCATTGGACTTGACAGAGTTTAATGAGAAAGGACAGCAATGTGTTTAGCTGTGACAGAACCAAATCTGGTGGAACACCCCTGCACAGCATTGTACTTGACAGAGTTTAATGAGAAAGGACAGCAATGTGTTCAGCAGTAGCAGAACCAAATCTGGTGGAACACCCCTGCACAGCATTGGACTTGACAGAGTTTAATGAGAAAGGATAGCAATGTGTTCAGCAGTGGCAGAACCAAATCTGGTGGAACACCCCTGCACAGCATTGTACTTGACAGAGTTTAATGAGAAAGGATAGCAATGTGTTCTGCTGTGGCAGAACCAAATCTGATGGAACACCCCTGCGCAGCATTGGACTTGACAGAGTTTAATGCGAAAGGATAGCAATGTGTTCAGCTGTGGCAGAACCAAATCTGGTGGAACACCCCTGCACAGCATTGTACTTGACAGAGTTTAATGAGAAAGGATAGCAATGTGTTCAGCTGTGGCAGAACCAAATCTGGTGGAACACCCCTGCACAGCATTGGACTTGACAGAGTTTAATGAGAAAGGATAGCAATGTGTTCAGCTGTGGCAGAACCAAATCTGGTGGAACACCCCTGCACAGCATTGGACTTGACAGAGTTTAATGAGAAAGGACAGCAATGTGTTCAGCTGTGGCAGAACCATATCTGGTGGAACACCCCTGCACAGTATTGGACTTGACAGAGTTTAATGAGAAAGGATAGCAATGTGTTCTGCTGTGGCAGAACCAAATCTGGTGGAACACCCCTGCACAGCATTGGACTTGACAGAGTTTAATGAGAAAGGACATCATTGTGTTCAGCTGTGGCAGAACCAAATCTGGTGGAACACCCCTGCACAGAATTGGACTGGACAGAGTTTAATGAGAGAGGACAGCAATGTGTTCAGCTGTGGCAGAACCAAATCTGGTGGAACACCCCTGCACAGCATTGGACTTGACAGAGTTTAATGAGAAAGGATAGCAATGTGTTCAGCTGTGGGAGAACCAAATCTGGTAGAACACCCCTGCACAGCATTGTACTTGACAGAGTTTAATGAGAAAGGACAGCAATGTGTTCAGCAGTGGCAGAACCAAATCTGGTGGAACACCCCTGCACAGCATTGGACTGGACAGAGTTTAATGAGAAACGACAGCAATGTGTTTAGCTGTGGCAGAACAAGATCTGGTGGAACACCCCTGCACAGCATTGGACTTGACAGAGTTTAATGAGAAAGGATAGCAATGTGTTCAGCTGTGGGAGAACCAAATCTGGTGGAACACCCCTGCACAGCATTGGACTTGACAGAGTTTAATGAGAAAGGATAGCAATGTGTTCAGCTGTGGTAGAACCAAATCTGGTGGAACACCCCTGCACAGCATTGTACTTGACAGAGTTTAATGAGAAAGGATAGCAATGTGTTCAGCTGTGGCAGAACCAAATCTGGTGGAACACCCCTGCACAGCATTGTACTTGATAGAGTTTAATGAGAAAGGACAGCAATATGTTCAGCTTTGGCAGAACCAAATCTGGTGGAACACCCCTGCACAGCATTGGACTTGACAGAGTTTAATGAAAAAGGATAGCAATGTGTTCAGCTGTGGCAGAACCAAATCTAGTGGAACACCCCTGCACATCATTGTACTTGACAGAGTTTAATGTGAAAGGACAGCAATGTGTTCAGCTGTGGCAGAACCAAATCTAGTGGAACACCCCTGCACAGCATTGGACTTGACAGAGTTTAATGAGAAAGGATAGCAATGTGTTCTGCTGTGGCAGAACCAAATCTGGTGGAACACCCCTGCACAGCATTGGACTTGACAGAGTTTAATGAGAAAGGATAGCAATGTGTTCAGCAGTGGCAGAACCAAATCTGGTGGAACACCCCTGCACAGCATTGGACTTGACAGAGTTTAATGAGAAAGGACAGCAATGTGTTCAGCTGTGGCAGAACCAAATCTAGTGGAACACCCCTGCATAGCATTGGACTGGACAGAGTTTAATGAGAGTGGATAGCAATGTGTTCAGCTGTGGCAGAACCAAATCTGGTGGAACACCCCTGCACAGCATTGGACTTGACAGAGTTTAATGAGAAAGGACAACATTGTGTTCAGCTGTGGCAGAACCAAATCTGGTGGAACACCCCTGCACAGTATTGGACTTGACAGAGTTTAATGAGAAAGGACAGCAATGTGTTTAGCTGTGGCAGAACCAAATCTGGTGGAACACCCCTGCACAGCATTGGACTTGACAGAGTTTAATAAGAAAGGATAGCAATGTGTTCTGCTGTGGGAGAACCAAATCTGGTGGAACACCCCTGCACAGCATTGGACTTGACAGAGTTTAATGAGAAAGGATAGCAATGTGTTCAGCTGTGGCAGAACCAAATCTGGTGGAACACCCCTGCACAGCATTGTACTTGACAGAGTTTAATAAGAAAGGATAGCAATGTGTTCAGCTGTGGCAGAACCAAATCTGGTGGAACACCCCTGCACAGCATTGGACTTGACAGAGTTTAATGAGAAAGGATAGCAATGTGTTCAGCTGTGGCAGAACCAAATCTGGTGGAACACCCCTGCACAGCATTGGACTTGACAGAGTTTAATGAGAAAGGACAGCAATGTGTTCAGCTGTGGCAGAACCATATCTGGTGGAACACCCCTGCACAGTATTGGACTTGACAGAGTTTAATGAGAAAGGATAGCAATGTGTTCTGCTGTGGCAGAACCAAATCTGGTGGAACACCCCTGCACAGCATTGGACTTGACAGAGTTTAATGAGAAAGGACATCATTGTGTTCAGCTGTGGCAGAACCAAATCTGGTGGAACACCCCTGCACAGTATTGGACTTGACAGAGTTTAATGAGAAAGGACAGCAATGTGTTTAGCTGTGACAGAACCAAATCTGGTGGAACACCCTGCACAGCATTGAACTGGACAGAGTTTAATGAGAAAGGACAGCAATGTGTTCAGCAGTGGCAGAACCAAATCTGCTGGAACACCCCTGCACAGCATTGGACTTGACAGAGTTTAATGAGAAAGGACAGCAATGTGTTTAGCTGTGACAGAACCAAATCTGGTGGAACACCCCTGCACAGCATTGTACTTGACAGAGTTTAATGAGAAAGGACAGCAATGTGTTCAGCAGTAGCAGAACCAAATCTGGTGGAACACCCCTGCACAGCATTGGACTTGACAGAGTTTAATGAGAAAGGATAGCAATGTGTTCAGCAGTGGCAGAACCAAATCTGGTGGAACACCCCTGCACAGCATTGTACTTGACAGAGTTTAATGAGAAAGGATAGCAATGTGTTCTGCTGTGGCAGAACCAAATCTGATGGAACACCCCTGCGCAGCATTGGACTTGACAGAGTTTAATGCGAAAGGATAGCAATGTGTTCAGCTGTGGCAGAACCAAATCTGGTGGAACACCCCTGCACAGCATTGGACTTGACAGAGTTTAATGAGAAAGGACAGCAATGTGTTCAGCTGTGGCAGAACCAAATCTGCTGGAACACCCCTGCACAGAATTGGACTGGACAGAGTTTAATGAGAGAGGACAGCAATGTGTTCAGCTGTGGCAGAACCAAATCTGGTGGAACACCCCTGCACAGCATTGGACTTGACAGAGTTTAATGAGAAAGGATAGCAATGTGTTCAGCTGTGGGAGAACCAAATCTGGTAGAACACCCCTGCACAGCATTGTACTTGACAGAGTTTAATGAGAAAGGACAGCAATGTGTTCAGCAGTGGCAGAACCAAATCTGGTGGAACACCCCTGCACAGCATTGGACTGGACAGAGTTTAATGAGAAACGACAGCAATGTGTTTAGCTGTGGCAGAACAAGATCTGGTGGAACACCCCTGCACAGCATTGGACTTGACAGAGTTTAATGAGAAAGGATAGCAATGTGTTCAGCTGTGGGAGAACCAAATCTGGTGGAACACCCCTGCACAGCATTGGACTTGACAGAGTTTAATGAGAAAGGATAGCAATGTGTTCAGCTGTGGTAGAACCAAATCTGGTGGAACACCCCTGCACAGCATTGTACTTGACAGAGTTTAATGAGAAAGGATAGCAATGTGTTCAGCTGTGGCAGAACCAAATCTGGTGGAACACCCCTGCACAGCATTGTACTTGATAGAGTTTAATGAGAAAGGACAGCAATATGTTCAGCTTTGGCAGAACCAAATCTGGTGGAACACCCCTGCACAGCATTGGACTTGACAGAGTTTAATGAGAAAGGATAGCAATGTGTTCAGCTGTGGCAGAACCAAATCTGGTGGAACACCCCTGCACAGAATTGGACTTGACAGAGTTTAATGAGAAAGGATAGCAATGTGTTCTGCTGTGGCAGAACCAAATCTGGTGGAACACCCCTGCACAGCATTGGACTTGACAGAGTTTAATGAGAAAGGATAGCAATGTGTTCAGCAGTGGCAGAACCAAATCTGGTGGAACACCCCTGCACAGCATTGGACTTGACAGAGTTTAATGAGAAAGGACAGCAATGTGTTCAGCTGTGGCAGAACCAAATCTAGTGGAACACCCCTGCATAGCATTGGACTGGACAGAGTTTAATGAGAGTGGATAGCAATGTGTTCAGCTGTGGCAGAACCAAATCTGGTGGAACACCCCTGCACAGCATTGGACTTGACAGAGTTTAATGAGAAAGGACAACATTGTGTTCAGCTGTGGCAGAACCAAATCTGGTGGAACACCCCTGCACAGTATTGGACTTGACAGAGTTTAATGAGAAAGGACAGCAATGTGTTTAGCTGTGGCAGAACCAAATCTGGTGGAACACCCCTGCACAGCATTGGACTTGACAGAGTTTAATGAGAAAGGATAGCAATGTGTTCTGCTGTGGGAGAACCAAATCTGGTGGAACACCCCTGCACAGCATTGGACTTGACAGAGTTTAATGAGAAAGGATAGCAATGTGTTCAGCTGTGGCAGAACCAAATCTGGTGGAACACCCCTGCACAGCATTGTACTTGACAGAGTTTAATGAGAAAGGATAGCAATGTGTTCAGCTGTGGCAGAACCAAATCTGGTGGAACACCCCTGCACAGCATTGGACTTGACAGAGTTTAATGAGAAAGGATAGCAATGTGTTCAGCTGTGGCAGAACCAAATCTGGTGGAACACCCCTGCACAGCATTGGACTTGACAGAGTTTAATGAGAAAGGATAGCAATGTGTTCAGCTGTGGCAGAACCAAATCTGGTGGAACACCCCTGCACAGCATTGTACTTGACAGAGTTTAATGAGAAAGGATAGCAATGTGTTCAGCTGTGGCAGAACCAAATCTGGTGGAACACCCCTGCACAGCATTGGACTTGACAGAGTTTAATGAGAAAGGATAGCAATGTGTTCAGCTGTGGCAGAACCAAATCTGGTGGAACACCCCTGCACAGCATTGGACTTGACAGAGTTTAATGAGAAAGGATAGCAATGAGTTCAGCTGTGGCAGAACCAAATCTGGTGGAACACCCCTGCACAGCATTGGACTTGACAGAGTTTAATGAGAAAGGACAGCAATGTGTTCAGCAGTGGCAGAACCAAATCTGCTGGAACACCCCTGCACAGCATTGGACTGGACAGAGTTTAATGAGAAAGGACAGCAATGTGTTTAGCTGTGACAGAACCAAATCTGGTGGAACACCCTGCACAGCATTGGACTGGACAGAGTTTAATGAGAAAGGACAGCAATGTGTTCAGCAGTGGCAGAACCAAATCTGCTGGAACACCCCTGCACAGCATTGGACTTGACAGAGTTTAATGAGAAAGGATAGCAATGTGTTCAGCTGTGGCAGAACCAAATCTAGTGGAACACCCCTGCACAGCATTGGACTTGACAGAGTTTAATGAGAAAGGACAGCAATGTGTTCAGCTGTGGCAGAACCAAATCTGGTGGAACACCCCTGCACAGCATTGGACTTGACAGAGTTTAATGAGAAAGGATAGCAATGTGTTCAGCTGTGGCAGAACCAAATCTAGTGGAACACCCCTGCACAGCATTGGACTTGACAGAGTTTAATGAGAAAGGATAGCAATGTGTACAGCTGTGGCAGAACCAAATCTAGTGGAACACCCCTGCACAGCATTGGACTTGACAGAGTTTAATGAGAAAGGACAGCAATGTGTTCAGCTGTGGCAGAACCAAATCTGGTGGAACACCCCTGCACAGCATTGGACTTGACAGAGTTTAATCAGAAAGGATAGCAATGTGTTCAGCTGTGGCAGAACCAAATCTAGTGGAACACCCCTGCACAGCATTGGACTTGACAGAGTTTAATGAGAAAGGATAGCAATGTGTTCAGCTGTGGCAGAACCAAATCTGGTGGAACACCCCTGCACAGCATTGTACTTGACAGAGTTTAATGAGAAAGGACAGCAATGTGTTCAGCTGTGGCAGAACCAAATCTGGTGGAACACCCCTGCACAGCATTGGACTTGACAGAGTTTAATGAGAAAGGATAGCAATGTGTTCAGCTGTGGCAGAACCAAATCTGGTGGAACACCCCTGCACAGCATTGGACTTGACAGAGTTTAATGAGAAAGGACAGCAATGTGTTCAGCTGTGGCAGAACCATATCTGGTGGAACACCCCTGCACAGTATTGGACTTGACAGAGTTTAATGAGAAAGGATAGCAATGTGTTCTGCTGTGGCAGAACCAAATCTGGTGGAACACCCCTGCACAGCATTGGACTTGACAGAGTTTAATGAGAAAGGACATCATTGTGTTCAGCTGTGGCAGAACCAAATCTGGTGGAACACCCCTGCACAGTATTGGACTTGACAGAGTTTAATGAGAAAGGACAGCAATGTGTTTAGCTGTGACAGAACCAAATCTGGTGGAACACCCTGCACAGCATTGGACTGGACAGAGTTTAATGAGAAAGGACAGCAATGTGTTCAGCAGTGGCAGAACCAAATCTGCTGGAACACCCCTGCACAGCATTGGACTTGACAGAGTTTAATGAGAAAGGACAGCAATGTGTTTAGCTGTGACAGAACCAAATCTGGTGGAACACCCCTGCACAGCATTGGACTTGACAGAGTTTAATGAGAAAGGACAGCAATGTGTTCAGCAGTGGCAGAACCAAATCTGGTGGAACACTCCTGCACAGCATTGGACTTGACAGAGTTTAATGAGAAAGGACAGCAATGTGTTTAGCTGTGACAGAACCAAATCTGGTGGAACACCCTGCACAGCATTGGACTGGACAGAGTTTAATGAGAAAGGACAGCAATGTGTTCAGCAGTGGCAGAACCAAATCTGCTGGAACACCCCTGCACAGCATTGGACTGGACAGAGTTTAATGAGAAAGGACAGCAATGTGTTTAGCTGTGACAGAACCAAATCTGGTGGAACACCCTGCACAGCATTGGACTGGACAGAGTTTAATGAGAAAGGACAGCAATGTGTTCAGCAGTGGCAGAACCAAATCTGCTGGAACACCCCTGCACAGCATTGGACTTGACAGAGTTTAATGAGAAAGGACAGCAATGTGTTCAGCAGTGGCAGAACCAAATCTAGTGGAACACCCCTGCACAGCATTGGACTTGACAGAGTTTAATGAGAAATGACAGCAATGTGTTCAGCTGTGGCAGAACCAAATCTAGTGGAACACCCCTGCACAGCATTGGACTTGACAGAGTTTAATGAGAAAGGACAGCAATGTGTTCAGCTGTGGCAGAACCAAATCTGGTAGAACACCCCTGCACAGCATTGTACTTGACAGAGTTTAATGAGAAAGGACAGCAATGTGTTCTGCTGTGGCAGAACCAAATCTAGTGGAACACACCTGCACAGCATTGGACTTGACAGAGTTTAATGAGAAAGGACAGCAATGTGTTCAGCTGTGGCAGAACCAAATCTAGTGGAACACCCCTGCACAGCATTGGACTTGACAGAGTTTAATGAGAAAGGACAGCAATTTGTTCAGCTGTGGCAGAACCAAATCTAGTGGAACACCCCTGCACAGCATTGGACTTGACAGAGTTTAATGAGAAAGGACAGCAATGTGTTCAGCTGTGGCAGAACCAAATCTGGTAGAACACCCCTGCACAGCATTGTACTTGACAGAGTTTAATGAGAAAGGATAGCAATGTGTTCAGCTGTGGCAGAACCAAATCTAGTGGAACACCCCTGCACAGCATTGTACTTGACAGAGTTTAATGAGAAAGGACAGCAATGTGTTCAGCTGTGGCAGAACCAAATCTGGTGGAACACCCCTGCACAGCATTGGACTTGACAGAGTTTAATGAGAAAGGATAGCAATGTGTTCAGCTGTGGCAGAACCAAATCTGGTGGAACACCCCTGCACAGCATTGGACTTGACAGAGTTTAATGAGAAAGGACAGCAATGTGTTCAGCTGTGGCAGAACCATATCTGGTGGAACACCCCTGCACAGTATTGGACTTGACAGAGTTTAATGAGAAAGGATAGCAATGTGTTCTGCTGTGGCAGAACCAAATCTGGTGGAACACCCCTGCACAGCATTGGACTTGACAGAGTTTAATGAGAAAGGACATCATTGTGTTCAGCTGTGGCAGAACCAAATCTGGTGGAACACCCCTGCACAGTATTGGACTTGACAGAGTTTAATGAGAAAGGACAGCAATGTGTTTAGCTGTGACAGAACCAAATCTGGTGGAACACCCTGCGCAGCATTGGACTGGACAGAGTTTAATGAGAAAGGACAGCAATGTGTTCAGCAGTGGCAGAACCAAATCTGCTGGAACACCCCTGCACAGCATTGGACTTGACAGAGTTTAATGAGAAAGGACAGCAATGTGTTTAGCTGTGACAGAACCAAATCTGGTGGAACACCCCTGCACAGCATTGGACTTGACAGAGTTTAATGAGAAAGGACAGCAATGTGTTCAGCAGTGGCAGAACCAAATCTGGTGGAACACTCCTGCACAGCATTGGACTTGACAGAGTTTAATGAGAAAGGACAGCAATGTGTTTAGCTGTGACAGAACCAAATCTGGTGGAACACCCTGCACAGCATTGGACTGGACAGAGTTTAATGAGAAAGGACAGCAATGTGTTCAGCAGTGGCAGAACCAAATCTGCTGGAACACCCCTGCACAGCATTGGACTGGACAGAGTTTAATGAGAAAGGACAGCAATGTGTTTAGCTGTGACAGAACCAAATCTGGTGGAACACCCTGCACAGCATTGGACTGGACAGAGTTAAATGAGAAAGGACAGCAATGTGTTCAGCAGTGGCAGAACCAAATCTGCTGGAACACCCCTGCACAGCATTGGACTTGACAGAGTTTAATGAGAAAGGACAGCAATGTGTTCAGCAGTGGCAGAACCAAATCTAGTGGAACACCCCTGCACAGCATTGGAC
>OZ024742.1:224174998-224179998 GCA_964016885.1 Eledone cirrhosa
TCCCGCAGTTGGATCGGTTGCATATTTTCAGTTCAGGGTCTTTGATTCCGGTTTGCAGCTTTGCATTTGTGAATGCCTTATCTAGTGACTTAGGCTGCCGTTTACCTTTTTTAATGAGTAATTTTTGTAAGAGGTTTTTCATTATTTTGTCCTTTAGTAAGCTAGGTAGGTTTAGTTGTATGTGTCTGTATATATCTATGTGTTCTTTGGGTTAAAAGTTGAAATATATGGTATTACCATTTTTCTTTTCGTTTCTCGGCGTAATTGGATATTAATTTATCTTGCTTTTTGAATACTATTATTTTTGGCAGTATCGGTAGCGGGTCGGACGCCATGCTTTGCAGCAAAGAATTATGGCCCTTTATGGTCTGAGTTCAAATCCCGCCGAGGTTAACTTTGCCTTTCATCCTTACGGGGTCGATAAAATAAAGTACCAGTAATGTACTGGGATAATTGCTGGCCTTGTGCCAAAAGTAGAAACAATTATTTTCTCTTGAGTATTTATTTTCATCTCTTATTGTCTGTGGGTCTGAGATAATTGTGCAGATTCAATTTGCTGAATTAAGTAGAATATTGGCATGGGTGTGTGTTGGATGAGAAGATGTAAAAAGGTGATATTGTTGGGAGTCGGTGGGTTTAAAATATGTGTCAGTCTAGCTTTATGTTTTGTTTTGTTATTAGTATGTCTAAGAAAGGTAGATATTCGTTGATGAAACCCATAGTGAATTGGATGTTAGGGTTCATATTGATAAGTGTTTGAAATTACTTTAGTTCGTCAAGATTTTCCCCCTACAGAATAAAAGTCATCCTCATCCAGGTATCTTTTCCAGTTTTCTTTTATATAACAACTGAATTCACTCCCATAAATTTGTGAAGTTTGTAGATTTGTAATTCATGGAATCTCATGACTAAGTCGCGTATGTTGTTGCAATTTTTGTCCCCATGGCTGTTTTTTACTTGTGTCGGTAGGCTTTGTCTTTGAACATGAAGTAGCTGTTATTTCCAATATATTGAAGACCGTCGATGATGAAATGTCTATCAATACGATTTGGTAGCTTATAAGGTTTTAAGTTCAGTCATATTTGATAGCCTCGGTTCCGTAGTTGGGTGGAATGTTTCTATGTAAGTTAACAACTTCCTATGTAACTGTGTAAGTGTTTTGGTTTACTTCATTTGGTAGATGGTTGAGTATATCTAGATCATCTCATATGAAGAACCGGATGTGTTTGAAGTTACGTAGGTGACAAATCTCAGAAATCGGCCTATATATATGTATATATATATATATATATATATATATATATATATATATATATATATATATATATATATATATATATTATATATATATATATATATATATATATATATATATATATATATATATATATATATATAGAGAGAGAGAGAGAGAGAGAATAGGGTGGCTGTCTAGTTGCTAGTTAAAGTAGGCTTAAAAATAGGAATAAGAATAAGAAGAAAGCAAGAAAGGGAGAGGGGGTGGTCCTCATCAGTTGTCTACTGGGGGTCTCGGATATTTCAACGCTCTAAAGACAATATATCTACCCCCAGAGCGTTCAATAACTGGGTATATATATATATATATAAGAAGTGCATGTCAACAGGTTAAAATTAACTTCGTTTATTTATATTCGCTGCAATATATATTTCGGTGATACCATAATTCAACAGTTATGACCTCATCAGGCAGTTAGATCTTAAACAGAAAAAAACAGGGAAACATAATGGCGGAATAAAGTTTACCTTGTTAATTCGTTGATATGCCAAGATACGAAATGTGGTGTTATTAATTCAAAGAACTGCTGGCATATCATTAATCTTCCAAATTTAATTCTCTCTCTCTCTCTCTCTCTCTCTCTCTCTCTCTCTCTCTCTCTCTCTCTCTCTCTCTCTCTATATATATATATATATATATATATATATATATATATACAGAGAGAGAGAGAGAGAGAGAGATATCCGACCTTATCTAGCAACTACACAGCCACCCTATTTTCCATATATTTTATCATGTTTCTCTGTCACTCGACTTCTCTCTCCTTCTATGTGTATGTATGAATGTATGTATGTATGTATGTATGTATGTATGTATGTATGTATGTATGTATGTATGTATGTATGTATGTATGAATGTATGTATGTATGTATGTATGAATGTATGTATGTATGTATGTATGTATGTATGAATGTATGTATGTATGTATGTATGTATGTATGTATGTATGTATGTATGTAAAAGGTAAAACAGAAATAACAACACAATCGGTGCAGTGACATGATGCTGAATGAAAACAAAAGCAATATATACAAACACACAGACCGATCACAACTAAATATGGAAGGAATATATTAAGTTAACGCTTGAAATAGCAGGAAGAGGGTTTTAACGTTTCGGACGCTAGTCCTTTATCAGAAGAAAGAATGAGAAATCAGAAAGATTGAAGGGATGGGCGGGTGGAATAGGAAAAAATGGTTTTAGAGAAAAGTAACAGGTCTATTCATGTTGCCTTCTCTTGGAAAACTATATATAATATATATAATTAGTTGCAGGTACTTTAGTTTCGTTGCGTTATATACCCCAACGCATTCAGCCTGTTATATAAAAAGACAGTCTGAATGCTCAACGAAACTTAAGTACCTGTATATGTCACAGTTGGAACTAATTATACTTAAGTCGTCCTATGGACTGAGTGCTCTTACCCTTGGATATTTCTACCAAACTTATATTACGGTAGAGACACACACACACATACATACAAACACACACATATATTTATATATATATATGCATGTATGTATGTATATATACATATATATATATATGTACATGTGTATATAGATATTTACACATTTTTGGATGGCCGTTGACTCGTATGAGTTCTTCCGCCCTTTGTCAGGTTTTGTTTTTTGTCCCGCAGGTTGTCCAAAATCACCCTCCTCACCAAGTAAACTTGTATGTATACATATGTATGTGTATGAGGACATAGAAATAGTCGGGCTGGACACCCAATCGCGCGGTTAAACCATTGGGAGTGAAGAACCCTTAGCCTTTGTCAGGGCATTCTTCTAAGAGAAGGCAACTCAGGAAACTGGGATAACTCCGATATAAAACCTGCGGCTCAGTAGTTACCGATGATGTTCATCTTTTCTTCTTTTCGGGTTATAGCTACTGTCGCTCAGAGAGTGGGATTGGCTCAGTGCACAGTCTTTCCTCACTTAAAAAAAATCTTCGCGCACAGGCATTGCACGATAGAATTATTTAATAATTATTAATAATGGTATATCGTGCAATGGCCATACTCGATAACGAGGGGGCAGCCATCATATATATATATATATATATATATATATATATATACATTACATGCATATATATATATATCACCCCCACTCGCAAGCGTGAACCTAATATTGCACTCTTTGTTATTGGTTTTGTTTTTTACTTATATATATATATATATAAATATATATATATATACATATATATATATATATATATATATATATATATATATATATATATATATATATATATATATATATAGTGTAAATACCTGTTTAATTGTTGTCGTAAATACCTGTGTTTAATATGAAGTCGTTCGTTTGTTCGAACAACCACATCAATACACACTCATACACACACTCTCACCCACACACACAGACACACACACACACATATGTATATATATGTATTATACACTATATATATATAAAAAAATATATAATATTTATATATATAAATTTATATATAAATGTGTGTGTGTGTACACTATATATATATAAGTATATATATACATATATGTGTGTATATACATGATATATATATATATATATATATATATATATATATATATATATATATATATATATTTATCTTCTGTTTTATCATTATCCCTAAAAGCGGTTTAATCATGTAGTTAGAGGCAGAATGTTTCTTTTTTATCCATTCCCCTCTCACCACAATTCCCCCATTCCCCCAACTTCCTCTATCTGCTGCTTTCTTTCATTATCTATTTTTATCATTTTATAAGCAATGGCTGCCTGAAACTATAGTGAAAGAAGGAAAGACGCTGGTGTTTTATTGCAGCCAAGACCTTAGGTTTTAATTCGCTGCCGGCGACAACAGCTAAACAGCTAGTTCGATGATTGGGGTCGTTGAAGAACACACACATCCATACACATATACACACACACATACACGCATACACATACACACAGACATACACACACATACACACACATACACAGACATCACACACATACACTCACACACATCACATACGCGCACGCACACACACACTCACATATATGAGTATATACATTCATATATACATATATATATATAAATATATATATATATGTATATATACATACGTATGTATGTATGTACGTGTGTGTTTATGTATGTATGTATATATATGTGTGTATGTATGTGTATGTATGTATGTATGTATGTATGTATGTGTATGTATGTATGTATGTATGTATGTATGTATGTATGTATGTATGTATGTATGTATGTATGTATGTATGTATGTATGTATGCATGCATGTATGTATGTGTAAGTATGTAATCTTCGCTTATCACATAGCCTCGTGTATAAGAAGGGGAGGTGGTCTGTAGAAGACAGAACAACATGTAGCCGTAATGGCGTCGCCTCGATAACTCGCCTCCCTCCGGCAACAAGTCGGGGAGGGGGCATACGAAAAAACTTCTGTGGCACCAAATTGTGGGGGAGGAAGGGGGTGAAGTGTGTTTGTGTGTGTGGAGGTATATATATGTATATATATATATATATATATATACACATGTAAAAAGAAGACGGATACATATATATATATATATATATAAATGCATACACATACATTTATACATATAATATATATATATATATATATATATATATATATATATATATATATATTATATGTATAAATGTATGTGTATACATGTATATATATATATATATACGTATACA
>OZ024742.1:224184998-224187498 GCA_964016885.1 Eledone cirrhosa
AGTAACGTTACGTCAAATATTTAGATTACGTGAGGTAAACGCATACATTCGAAACACTAATACAAGCAGTGGTTTAACATAGTATTATATATATATATATATATATATATATATATATATATATATATATATATATATATATTATATATATATATATTATATATATATATATTATATATATTATATATATTATATATATATGTATACATACATATATATGTATGAGTGTGTGATCTATGTAGAATCACACACACACACGCACGCACACACACACATATATATATATATATATATATGTATATATATATATATACAACGTATACGCACACGTACACAAACACACACAAACAAATATATAGATGCATATATATGAATATAAAAATGCATACGCACACCCACACAAATATATATATATATATATGTATATATATATATATCTGTAAATATATATATATATATATATATATATATATATATATATATATATACACAATTGTATATATATATATATGTATGTGTATGTATATACAATTGTATATATATACAATACATAAATAAACAGAGGATCATAGGAATGTAGTTAAAGTAATGAATACGTGATGAAACCGGTTAGTTTGCATGTTGCGTTTATCTCATGATATACTGAGGGGGTTAGGCAAAATCAGTTTTCTCCTTTCGTATGATTTGATAATTAATAGCTTTATCTTGTAGCAGTTTTGTTACTTATACAGTACTAATGAATTATTTTCTTGTACATATGTATGTATGTATATATGTATGTCGGGTCGTTGGCGACTAAACTGGCAACCCCACCAAGGTTTCTTGGCGAGGAGGGTGACTTTGGACATCCTGCAGGACTAAAAACAAAACCTGTCAAAGGGCAAAGCAGCTCTTAAGAGTCAATGGCCATCCAAAATCACCGGAAGAGATGACCCTTTAGCCTTTGTCAAGGCAGAATTCCAGGAGACGGAAAACTCTGATATAACACCTGCAACCCTGATGGTATCCAATGATGTTGACTTGTTCTTCTTTTTGGTAAACATCATCTTGGTTAAGAGAATGGGACTGGCTTTGTGCAGTGCCTTTGCTCACTATAAAAGCTTCACGGCACAGGCATTACTTTATATCTGGAGATCTCTCTGCACTTGTCGTCACATGGTACCATGGGCCCAGCACTATGTGTCAATAATTGTCACAAGAGTAGTGTTTCTACCATAGTTTTTTAGTCGCTGGCTGGACTAAAAAGTCACACTCGTTCAGCGCATCGGTAGGGGTTCTCCAACATGGATGTAAAGTAGTGGCCATACTCGAAAACGAGTTGGCAGCCACCATATTTGTATGTATGTATGTGAAGCTTTTATAGGGACCAGAGGCACTGCACAAAGCCAGTCCCACTCTCTTAACCAAGATTATATTTACCAAAAAGAAGAACAAGTCAACATCATTGGATATCATCAGAGTTGCAGGCATTGCTTTATATCTGGAGATCTCTCTACACTTGTCGTCACATGGTACCATGGGCCCAGCACTATGTGTCAATAATTGTCACAGGTGTAGTGTTTGTACCAGAGTTTTCAAGTCGCTGGCTGGACTAAAAAGTCACACTCGTTCAGCGCATCGGTAGGGGTTCTCCAACATGGATGTAAAGTAGTGGCCATACTCGAAAACGAGTTGGCAGCCACCATGTATGTATGTATGTAAGTATGTATGTTCTGGTTTTATAATTTCCCAAATTTTTTTCCCAATAGAGAGAGAGTCGGTTTCTAACATAGACACAAGACTCTCACATTGGAAATGACACCACATCAACTAGGTAGCTTATGTATGCATGCATGCATGTGTAGATATGGATGTTATTGTATGTCTGGATGTGTATGTTTTGAGTTGTATGTGTGCATGTGTATATGCTTTGTATCTGTACCTGTGTACATGCAGTTATTAGATGCAAAATTTTTGGAATATTTTACATATTTTGACTGTTCCATTAATGGATTGTACTTGTAATTTCCTAACTAGTTGTGTTCTTTCTGTTCCTGTGAAGCCTAGCTTCTCAAGATTTGTATTGAGGCAGTTACTAACATACTCCAGTTCCCCAATAATCACAGGCATAAATCTGAAGGTGTAATCAGGGTGGAGTATCTGCAGATTTATCATCAGTTCTGCATAAATGTATGTATGTATGTATGTATGTATGTATGTATGTATGTATGTATGTATGTATGTATGTATGTATGTATGTATGTATGTATGTGTGTGTGTGTGTGTGTGTGTGTATGTGTATGTATGCATGTATGTATGCATGTATGTATGTGTGTATGTATGCATGCATGTATGCATTATTTATGTATGCATGTATGCATATATGTATGTATGTATGTATGTATGTATGTATGTATGTATGTAAGTATGTATGTTTGAATGTCAGGTCACCTGCTGGTGCTACTGGTAACATGTATCCCAGTACAACCTGTCTCATGGTCGGGACGTTGGCGACTAAACT
>OZ024742.1:224192498-224194998 GCA_964016885.1 Eledone cirrhosa
CACACACACACACACACACACACACACACACACACACACACACACACACATTTCCTGTGGTTACCACTCACCCACAATTCCTTTCTTTTCCACTCTACACTCGGCCACTATACACTCCGGACTTTCCAACCTGGATACGAAAACCCAACTCCGACCATACTAGATACGAAAACCCAGCCACACCATCAGTACACACACACACACACACACACACACACACACACACACGCACGCATGCACCAACACATTCAACCACACAATACACACCAATAACCATATATCCCAGCCAAACACATGCAAACACACACGCGCGCATAAACATGCACAAATGTGTACACAGGGACACGTATACATGTGTGTGTTTGTGTGTATATGTGTACACACACTTCCACCCACAACACACTTAATACCCACACACGCAACATAATATGCACCCCACATACACACAGCCACCAACTACACGTCTGCACTCCTTACCTCGACCACCAAACCCACACGTCAGACCACCCCACCCATCACTCTTACTCCCCCTTTCTTTTTTATTTTCTTTCTAATTTTCTTTTCTTTTTTATATTTTCTTTGCGCTTTTCCTTTTGTATTCTGTCTTTTTCTAAACAGTGTTTCTCCTGATGAAGGGCAAACGCCCGATACTCTGACTGTGTAACTCACTCTCTTTCTTTTAAGTGTGAAACTAATACAACTTTATGTTAATGCATCATCTTGTTTTCTTGATATATATATATATATATATATATATATATATATATATATATATATATATATATATATATATAGAGAGAGAGAGAGAGAGAGAGAAAGAAAGTGATATAGTGAGAGAAAGGTCTGATACATTTATTATTGTCAGACAGAAGGAATGAAATGGTGGTTTAATTCAGTTGGAAGAATCAATGAAAAGTCTTTGAGAGTAATAATCCAATTGGAATGTCTGTCTTGAAGAAAGAAATTCTTTCTGAAAGGCTGTTAAAATATTCCACTAAGACAATCTAAGTCAATGCTTTCATAATTTAATTTTAGCCGACTGACCAAATGACAAGATATTTGAACCCTCCCCCTACCATATGAAATAAACTGCCTATGATTTTCAAATAATTTTGAAAATAATAAAGAATTTGAAAGAATTTAGTAATATAACTAACTTTCTCGTTATTAATCCGCTGTTTAGAACATTACTTAACAAATGTTCTTGAATAAAATATTTATGGAAGCTTTTTAGATAAATATGAACAATTTAATAATTTTGTTACCATATTTCTAATGAAAGACACTGTCTATAATTTCCACATAATTTTTATATCACGAATTTGGAGGGATTTAGTAATATAACTAAATTTCTCAGCTGGTGTTTGGAACATAACCTAACAAAGGTAGTTACATAAAACTATGAGGTTTTTATATAAATATAAGCACTTTAAAATAAACAAACGACGGTTTCAGACAGTCTGGTATAAAGAAAGTTGAAACGAATGAGGACGGTTTTAAAATTTTGTTTAAAAATTATTTCAGTTACGAAGGCGTGTGGGCAGTTCAATTTGTGGATTGAGCAGCATGTTGTATTCTTGAGTAAAATATACTTTATTTCACATTGCTCTTTCTGCCAGGAGTTGCAGCCGACAGACTGTATCAGTAATGGACTGTCCAATGGAAACATCATCTCCTCGGTCCGATTTGATGATTGGTACCTCTCACTTTCTAGTAGGGGTTGCGACAGACAGACAGTATCAGCAATAGTACATTGTTTCCTTAGTCTGATCTAACGATCGACTCTTTTCCCTTTCTGTCAGGATTTGCGACTGACAGTATCAGCAATAGAAAGACCAATGGAAACATTGCTTCCTTGTTCTGATCTGATGAACGACTCCTTTCCTTTTTTTCAGTCTTAAATATATAAATCATAAAATACAAAATAAAACAAGAAGGTGCAGGCATGGCTTTGTGGTTAATTCTATCTCATCTTAAGTCTATTTTCTAGTTTCTTTTTATGAGAAACACCTTTGTTAATGATGTCAATTTTAGACGTGAAGTAGGCGGGTTTAACAATAAAATTGTCAGAGATTGTCACCTAAAGGAAGTGAGACAGGGGCTGCTTGCTGTCAACGGCAGACATCAAACATAACTTGACATTTACTGAGTGATGTCATCGCTTATAACATATCCCATAACAGCTTGTACATGGTGATAGAAGATTTCAGTTGATTGCACTATAGAGTTAACTATACTATGGTAATAGAACTTGTCAATAGATATTGGTGTATAATTAAATATACAGTAAAACGTACTATGGTAATAGAACCTGTCTATAGACAGTGGAGTACATTTATATAAGTTACTATTGTAATAGAACGTGGTTATACAGATTGGTGTATATACAGTTAGTTACTGTGTCAATAGATCATGACTACGTATAATTATACAGTTATCTGCTATAGTAATAGAACACAAATATGTGCGTACGCACACGCACACACACACACACACACAC
>OZ024742.1:224209998-224219998 GCA_964016885.1 Eledone cirrhosa
TACTGACCTCTTCCTCGCACTCCCACTCACTCAGTCCCTGTTTCTCCCCTTCTTTCTTCCTCCCGTTTGCTGGGAAAACGGTTTTCATTCTTTCTAACACCGGATTCACTAACGAAAGGTCTGTTTTCTGACTCGCTCATATATTCACACAGCTTATGCTGAAAGAATAACTATGTTGCTTGTGTTTATTTCCATCTTCGGTTAGCTTCCCCCTGTGTTGTTTACTTGTCTCACTCGCTTTACGCGTTTCTATTGTCCTAATAACTTATTTTAGTTATTATCGCTCCAACGTGAGGTATATGATTTTTAATGCGATGAAATACCCATGATCGTTTGGTAAATCACTGATGAGGGACTCATTTTATAACATGTTATCCATGTGCAACCAGCAGTATTCTTTTCACCCATATTTTCATATATATATAAGCTTCCATATCTGGAAACAATGGGCATTCCACGTGTGCTGATGTCCACTAATTTTCAAGTATGGGCGTTTATATGCCCTGTTAGACTATTCGCTGTAAAAGCTAATTCAGTTTTTAAGTTTTCAATCGCCGCCGTTGTCTAAATACAAATAGATCCAACAACAACGTTCATATATATATATATATATATATATATATATATATATATATATATATATATATATATATATATATATATATATATACCTTATTGGGTGTTTATATATATATACCTTATTGAGTTGCACACCCCGATTGCATTCGTTAGCTTAGCTGCAGCCAGAGCTTCGATTATGCTGTACTACATTTTGTATTATTATCTCCTAGACTTAATGATTAATTGATTAATTTAATTAGACAATTCTATTGATTGGTTAATTGTTTATGTTTGTTTAATAACATCTAGTTGAGTGCTTTATTCGGGTTGTGTAAAGGAATTTATTCCTTTGTTCAAATTTTGAATTTGACCGCCAAAACCGGGGGTTACCTCCCTTCGGGAAAACCATGTGACTACTAGCCGTGTTTATTGCTAATAATCACAACCGGGCGGACTAGAACGAAAACTTGTTGACGAAGTAAATTCCACTGTTCTATCTTCCAAAACCAATAACTTGCAGATCCCTGCAAGTGGATTTTATCGATTTCGGATTTACAGAAACCTAGCGGAGATATTATATATTATATGTGATATATATTATATATTGTATATTATGTGTTATATGTTATGTATGGTATCAACGCAGCGGTCCAGGTTTGTCATATTTTCCTGAGTTCAGTTTTTTTCGTCCTTTGATCACTGCGGCTCGCCTATCGGTCGTTGTCTTCAATTTGCAAAGCTGCCTAAACGTAATGTTATAACTCTAAGGTAATATACCTTATTGAGTGCTTAGCTGCACACCCCGATTGCATTCGTTAGCTTGGCTGCAGCCAGAGCTTCGATTATGCTCTACTAAATTTTGTATATATATATATATATATATATATATATATATATATATATATAATGGAAAATTTGAACAGGAACAAGACAGAGAGGCAGTACAACGAATGTTTATTAATTTCACGCTCTTGAGAGTGGGGTGGTGGTGGGGAACGACGTTTCGAGCATAAGCCCTTCTTCAGGTGAAAAGTGTGTGGGAAGAGAGTTCAAAGGGTGTGTAGGGGAGTGGTGGAGAGACATATAGCAAAAGGGGGTGGGAGGAAACGGTGCAAATGAAATTAAAAATAAAAGCATATTCAAATTAAAATTAAAATGGGGTAAAACAGGTGGTGGAAGGGTGTGGGGGCGTGTAGGGGTGGCGGCGGGTGGAGTGGGGAGAGGGAGACGGGGTGTCCGAGCGGGGAGGGCTGAAGGTGGTGTGTGTGTGTAGGTGTACGTGTGTGTGTGTGTGTGTGTGTATGTGAAAGCAAGGGTTGGGGGAAGAATAGGGTTGCATGTTCAGGAAGAGGTGTGTGTGTGGGGTGGGGTGTAGGTCGGAGTGTGTGTGCGTGTGTGGATAGAGGGGTGGGGGGAGAGGAATCCGGAGGCTGAATGTGTAAATATGTGGTGGAGCGCACGTGTGTGTGTGGTGCTTAAGCGTGTTGTGGGTGTAGGTGGCGTGTGGGAAAAAAATTTTTTTGGGGGTGTGTGTGTGTGTGGGTGAGTCATAAAGGTGATTCCGTAAGAAGATGTGGTGGAATGGATATATATATATATATATGAATGTATATATAGTGTATTTTGCAATACACTGTATGCTTAATTAAAAGCATTTCGAAGACCTTACGCTATTGTTTTAGAGTAGTGACAGTCTCACTTACTTTAATTTTCAGCAAACAGGGGAGATAAGCACCAAAAAGTGCGAAACGGAGCTCTGTCAGCTTTATCTCCCCTGTTTGCTGAAAATTAAAGTAAGTGAGACTGTCACTACTCTAAAACAATAGCGTAAGGTCTTCGAAATGCTTTTAATTAAGCATACAGTGTATTGCAAAATACACTATATATACATTCATATATCTATCACTATTTCAGAGCACCAATTCTAATATATATATATATAAGGAAAGTATATACTTTCAGACGTTCAACCATCTGGCAGGAAGGTATAATACGATGCTGACGATAGCTAATAAGCTTGAAACTAGTACATCGTTCCTGTGTCAGTGTTGAACAAAAAGTTGACGTGGTTGCCTAAACACTGTACGGCGTAATTCGGGCTGTTTATTTGTTTACAAACAAACAAACCGAGCATTATAATAAATGTTCGGTAAACCGATACGTACATATATATATGTGTGCATGTATGTATATATATATACATACTACTGTACGTCTGTATACATATATGTATGTACGTATACATACATACATACTTACATTTAAGTAAGTGCCGTACTAAGAGTGAGAAATGAAATTTCGTCTCATTCTATTCCACTTATATATATATATATATATTGGTGCTAGAAATAGCGATGTATACATGAATGTATGTATAGTATATTTGGCAATATACCGTATGTTTAATTAAAAACATTTAGAAGAACATTCGCTATGAGTTTTAAAGTAGTGACTATGTGACTTACTTATTTTCGGTGAAAGTAAGGGAGAGTGATTGACAGTCTGTTTCTTGCTGGTTGGCGTTTATCAAAACCACGCACTCTCCTACCTCCGCCGAAAATTATATATATATATATATATATATATATATATATATATATATTTCGTTTCTGAATTTGTTTAGCAAGATTCTTTATCTGAAATCGTGTGTTGAAACCGATATTGTTATACTTTGGGAGGGTCATGTTGCCAATAAGAAACACACGCACCAGTTGCTTTCACTTCAATTTATTATATATTTATAAATTTATAAATTTATAAATTTATAAATTTCTGGTTGGTTGGTTGGTTCCACAACCAGATAGTTGTTTATATATAGTCATAGTTCTTTCGTCACACACTCTGTGACCTCTTCAGTGACTGGGGATTCTGTTTTATTCGAAGGAAATCATCAGGAAAGCCCTGATGATCAGGCTTTCGTGATGATTACCTTCGATCGAATGAAACAGTTCTAATCCTGTAGAAGCCATTTCTATATATTTTATATATATATATATATATATATATATGATAATAATGATGGCTGCGCGTTGCAAATGGTGGTGCATATATATATATATATAATATAGAAATGGCTTCTACAGGATTAGAACTGTTTCATTCCATCGAAGGTAATCATCACGAAATCCTGATCATCAGGGCTTTCCTGATGATTTCCTTCGAATAAAACAGTTCTACTCACGTAGAAGCCATTTCTATATTAAATATTTATACTCTGCTATGTATTGTGTACCTTACTTACTGTGGTTACACCCGATTGAACCCGGGATATATATACACACACACACACACATATATATATATATATATATATATATAAACGTTGTTGTTGGATCTACGTCGGTCCCGACGATCAACAGAACAGTCTGCTCATGAAATTAACATGTAAGTTGCAGCGCTTTTTGACGATATATGCTCCCTTAATGTAGTTTTCATGAAGATTCAGCGTGACACAATGTATAACAACTCATTTTTTCCCAGCTGAGTGAATTGGAGCAACGTGAAATAAAGTGTATTGTTCAATGATACAACGCGCCGCCGGAAATCAAACTCATCACTGTACGATCGTGAGCCGAATATCGTAACTGCTAAGTCATGTATATAAAAAGCAAGTAATTGCATCGAGAAAATATAAACCCACGAGAAAGGAAATTAGGAATTTATTTGCTTTAACATATGTTTCCGTGTCTATTATAATTCTCTACATATACTAACTACAATATATATATTGTTTATTCATATGCAATACTTAATTATTTATCACACTTCTTCAGAAAGCTTATAATTGTTTGTGGAAGTGACTTTCCACCACGCAGTAGAATTCAGGAATGAGAAGTTCAGTATAAAAATGGTATTTTCGTTGAAGAAAATATAAAACAAGAATAAATCAAAATGACAATACAAAATAGAATAAAATAAAGCAAGTTTGTGTGATAGTAGAGAGAGTTAGGAGGAGAGGGAATGAGGGTGAAGAGTTTCACATTATCATTATATACATACACACATACACAGAAACACACGTACACAAACACACACACACTCTCTCTCTCTCTCACTCACACACACACACGCACATATACATACATATATATATATATATATATATATATATATATATATATATATATATATATATAATGCGATGAAATACCCATGATCGTTTGGTAAATCACTGATGAGGGACTCATTTTATAACATGTTATCCATGTGCAACCAGCAGTATTCTTCTCACCCATATTTTCATATATTTACCCAAACTGCAATTCTGTGTTTCTCTCTTTCTCTCTTACTGCTCCCTCGTTCTCTCTGTTTCTCTTACTTTCTTTCGTCCCCTCTGCCATGTCAATTAACTCTTTCTCTCTACTGACCTCTTCCTCGCACTCCCACTCACTCAGTCCCTGTTTCTCCCCTTCTTTCTTCCTCCCGTTCGCTGGGAAAACGGTTTTCATTCTTTCTAACACCGGATTCACTAACGAAAGGTCTGTTTTCTGACTCGCTCATATATTCACACAGCTTATGCTGAAAGAATAACTATGTTGCTTGTGTTTATTTCCATCTTCGGTTAGCTTCCCCCTGTGTTGTTTACTTGTCTCACTCGCTTTACGCGTTTCTATTGTCCTAATAACTTATTTTAGTTATTATCGCTCCAACGTGAGGTATATGATTTTTAATGCAATGAAATACCCATGATCGTTTGGTAAATCACTGATGAGGGACTCATTTTATAACATGTTATCCATGTGCAACCAGCAGTATTCTTTTCACCCATATTTTCATATATATATAAGCTTCCATATCTGGAAACAATGGGCATTCCACGTGTGCTGATGTCCACTAATTTTCAAGTATGGGCGTTTATATGCCCTGTTAGACTATTCGCTGTAAAAGCTAATTCAGTTTTTAAGTTTTCAATCGCCGCCGTTGTCTAAATACAAATAGATCCAACAACAACGTTCATATATATATATATATATATATATATATATATATATATATATATATATATACCTTATTGGGTGTTTATATATATATACCTTATTGAGTTGCACACCCCGATTGCATTCGTTAGCTTAGCTGCAGCCAGAGCTTCGATTATGCTGTACTACATTTTGTATTATTATCTCCTAGACTTAATGATTAATTGATTAATTTAATTAGACAATTCTATTGATTGGTTAATTGTTTATGTTTGTTTAATAACATCTAGTTGAGTGCTTTATTCGGGTTGTGTAAAGGAATTTATTCCTTTGTTCAAATTTTGAATTTGACCGCCAAAACCGGGGGTTACCTCCCTTCGGGAAAACCATGTGACTACTAGCCGTGTTTATTGCTAATAATCACAACCGGGCGGACTAGAACGAAAACTTGTTGACGAAGTAAATTCCACTGTTCTATCTTCCAAAACCAATAACTTGCAGATCCCTGCAAGTGGATTTTATCGATTTCGGATTTACAGAAACCTAGCGGAGATATTATATATTATATGTGATATATATTATATATTGTATATTATGTGTTATATGTTATGTATGGTATCAACGCAGCGGTCCAGGTTTGTCATATTTTCCTGAGTTCAGTTTTTTTCGTCCTTTGATCACTGCGGCTCGCCTATCAGTCGTTGTCTTCAATTTGCAAAGCTGCCTAAACGTAATGTTATAACTCTAAGGTAATATACCTTATTGAGTGCTTAGCTGCACACCCCGATTGCATTCGTTAGCTTGGCTGCAGCCAGAGCTTCGATTATGCTCTACTAAATTTTGTATATATATATATATATATATATATATATATATATATATATATAATGGAAAATTTGAACAGGAACAAGACAGAGAGGCAGTACAACGAATGTTTATTAATTTCACGCTCTTGAGAGTGGGGTGGTGGTGGGGAACGACGTTTCGAGCATAAGCCCTTCTTCAGGTGAAAAGTGTGTGGGAAGAGAGTTCAAAGGGTGTGTAGGGGAGTGGTGGAGAGACATATAGCAAAAGGGGGTGGGAGGAAACGGTGCAAATGAAATTAAAAATAAAAGCATATTCAAATTAAAATTAAAATGGGGTAAAACAGGTGGTGGAAGGGTGTGGGGGCGTGTAGGGGTGGCGGCGGGTGGAGTGGGGAGAGGGAGACGGGGTGTCCGAGCGGGGAGGGCTGAAGGTGGTGTGTGTGTGTAGGTGTACGTGTGTGTGTGTGTGTGTGTGTATGTGAAAGCAAGGGTTGGGGGAAGAATAGGGTTGCATGTTCAGGAAGAGGTGTGTGTGTGGGGTGGGGTGTAGGTCGGAGTGTGCGTGCGTGTGTGGATAGAGGGGTGGGGGGAGAGGAATCCGGAGGCTGAATGTGTAAATATGTGGTGGAGCGCACGTGTGTGTGTGGTGCTTAAGCGTGTTGTGGGTGTAGGTGGCGTGTGGGAAAAAAATTTTTTTGGGGGTGTGTGTGTGTGGGTGAGTCATAAAGGTGATTCCGTAAGAAGATGTGGTGGAATGGATATATATATATATATATGAATGTATATATAGTGTATTTTGCAATACACTGTATGCTTAATTAAAAGCATTTCGAAGACCTTACGCTATTGTTTTAGAGTAGTGACAGTCTCACTTACTTTAATTTTCAGCAAACAGGGGAGATAAGCACCAAAAAGTGCGAAACAGAGCTCTGTCAGCTTTATCTCCCCTGTTTGCTGAAAATTAAAGTAAGTGAGACTGTCACTACTCTAAAACAATAGCGTAAGGTCTTCGAAATGCTTTTAATTAAGCATACAGTGTATTGCAAAATACACTATATATACATTCATATATCTATCACTATTTCAGAGCACCAATTCTAATATATATATATATAAGGAAAGTATATACTTTCAGACGTTCAACCATCTGGCAGGAAGGTATAATACGATGCTGACGATAGCTAATAAGCTTGAAACTAGTACATCGTTCCTGTGTCAGTGTTGAACAAAAAGTTGACGTGGTTGCCTAAACACTGTACGGCGTAATTCGGGCTGTTTATTTGTTTACAAACAAACAAACCGAGCATTATAATAAATGTTCGGTAAACCGATACGTACATATATATATGTGTGCATGTATGTATATATATATACATACTACTGTACGTCTGTATACATATATGTATGTACGTATACATACATACATACTTACATTTAAGTAAGTGCCGTACTAAGAGTGAGAAATGAAATTTCGTCTCATTCTATTCCACTTATATATATATATATATATTGGTGCTAGAAATAGCGATGTATACATGAATGTATGTATAGTATATTTGGCAATATACCGTATGTTTAATTAAAAACATTTAGAAGAACATTCGCTATGAGTTTTAAAGTAGTGACTATGTGACTTACTTATTTTCGGTGAAAGTAAGGGAGAGTGATTGACAGTCTGTTTCTTGCTGGTTGGCGTTTATCAAAACCACGCACTCTCCTACCTCCGCCGAAAATTATATATATATATATATATATATATATATATATATATATATATATATATATATATATATATATATATATATATATATATATTTCGTTTCTGAATTTGTTTAGCAAGATTCTTTATCTGAAATCGTGTGTTGAAACCGATATTGTTATACTTTGGGAGGGTCATGTTGCCAATAAGAAACACACGCACCAGTTGCTTTCACTTCAATTTATTATATATTTATAAATTTATAAATTTATAAATTTATAAATTTCTGGTTGGTTGGTTGGTTCCACAACCAGATAGTTGTTTATATATAGTCATAGTTCTTTCGTCACACACTCTGTGACCTCTTCAGTGACTGGGGATTCTGTTTTATTCGAAGGAAATCATCAGGAAAGCCCTGATGATCAGGCTTTCGTGATGATTACCTTCGATCGAATGAAACAGTTCTAATCCTGTAGAAGCCATTTCTATATTATATATATATATATATATATATATGATAATAATGATGGCTGCGCGTTGCAAATGGTGGTGCATATATATATATATATAATATAGAAATGGCTTCTACAGGATTAGAACTGTTTCATTCGATCGAAGGTAATCATCACGAAATCCTGATCATCAGGGCTTTCCTGATGATTTCCTTCGAATAAAACAGTTCTACTCACGTAGAAGCCATTTTTATATTAAATATTTATACTCTGCTATGTATTGTGTACCTTACTTACTGTGGTTACACCCGATTGAACCCGGGATATATATACACACACACACACACATATATATATATATATATATAAACGTTGTTGTTGGATCTACGTCGGTCCCGACGATCAACAGAACAGTCTGCTCATGAAATTAACATGTAAGTTGCAGCGCTTTTTGACGATATATGCTCCCTTAATGTAGTTTTCATGAAGATTCAGCGTGACACAATGTATAACAACTCATTTTTTCCCAGCTGAGTGAATTGGAGCAACGTGAAATAAAGTGTATTGTTCAATGATACAACGCGCCGCCGGAAATCAAACTCATCACTGTACGATCGTGAGCCGAATATCGTAACTGCTAAGTCATGTATATAAAAAGCAAGTAATTGCATCGAGAAAATATAAACCCACGAGAAAGGAAATTAGAAATTTATTTGCTTTAACATATGTTTCCGTGTCTATTATAATTCTCTACATATACTAACTACAATATATATATTGTTTATTCATATGCAATACTTAATTATTTATCACACTTCTTCAGAAAGCTTATAATTGTTTGTGGAAGTGACTTTCCACCACGCAGTAGAATTCAGGAATGAGAAGTTCAGTATAAAAATGGTATTTTCGTTGAAGAAAATATAAAACAAGAACAAATCAAAATGACAATAAAAAATAGAATAAAATAAAGCAAGTTTGTGTGATAGTAGAGAGAGTTAGGAGGAGAGGGAATGAGGGTGAAGAGTTTCACATTATCATTATATACATACACACATACACAGAAACACACGTACACAAACACACACACACTCTCTCTCTCTCTCACTCACACACACACACGCACATATACATACATACATATATATATATATATATATATATATATATATATATATATGTGTGTGTGTGGACAATGAAGAGACACAGAGGACAAAGGTCATCGATAAGGTCATAACTTGTGACAAAAGAAATTTGTCAATTGATTAATCCTCTGATCAGCCAACTGAATGAGTGATTAATTAACTGATCTATAACGCTTTCTAATTTTATCACAAGGCCAGTAATTTTTTGAGGGTGGCGATTAGAGAATGTCGGTTATATCGACCTCCCAGTACATGAATGGTACTTTATTTTATCGATATCGGAAGGAGGAAAGACAAATTTAACCTCGGCGGAATTGGAACTCAGAACAAATAACGCTAAGCATTTGTTCGACGCTCTAACGACTCTGTCACCCCCCCCCCCCCCGCCTTTGTAATAAAACTGAAGTGCAACAAACCAGTGCGA
>OZ024742.1:224222498-224242498 GCA_964016885.1 Eledone cirrhosa
AGTTTGAAAACCCAGTAGTCTTTCAAAAAGAAATTTCACACTGTCCCCAAAAGGGAAGGGGAGGTCATCGTAAAATATAAAATAATATACACGTAGGTCATTGAACCCTGTTAGGAAATTCTAACCACGCGTGAAGAATCAATTGGATATTAAAAAAATAAATATATGTACGTATTATTTATACACACACAGAGATATTTTAAAAAAATATATATATGTACGCATTAATTGGCAGTATCGGTAGAGGGTCGGACACCATGCTTTCCAGCATAGTTACGTCCCTTTACGATCTGAGTTTAAATCCCGCCGAGGTTGACATTGCCTTTCATCCTTACGGGGTCGATAAAATAAAGTACCAGTAATGCACTGGGTTATTGCTGGCCTTGTGCCAAAAGTAGAAACAATTATTTATATAAACATAGAGGTATTTTCTCAGGCCAAATAACAGACATGAGATACAGGAAGAAGCAATCAATATTTCATATAAAGAATAAATAAAGATAGTCATACCTAAATATCTGGAATTTTTAATACATTAACAGAGAAAGCGTTTAGCGATACTCTATATGTATATATATATATGGGAAAAGAGTCAGGCCGTTTGGACAGCTAGATCCTCTGGTGCGTTATGATCCACCTGGTATCTTACCACATCCTCTTTGTTATATATATATATATATATATATATATATATATATATATATATATGTAATAAAATATGGAGAAAAATACTGCAGGTAGCGCATGGATAACATGTAATAAAATGAGTCCCTCATCAGTGATTTGCCGACGATCATAGATATTTCATTGCATTAAAAATCATATACCTCACGTCGGTGCAATAATAACTAAAATAAGTTATTAGGACAATTAAAACGCGTAAAGCGAGTGAGACAGGAGAACAACAAAGAGTATAGCTAACCGTAGGGGAAAGAAACAAGCTTCAAAATTATTCTGTTTAGCATAAGCTAGGTGAATATATGAGCGCTTTAGAAAAAAGACCTTACACGAACGAGGGCCATGTGAGAAGAGAGAAAAATATAGCTTTCGTCGTGTACGGGATGAAGTGAAGAGAGGAGAAACAGTGAGTGAGTGAAAGTGTGAATGTATATATATATATACTGTAGTCTAAGTTTGGTAGAAATATCCACGGGTAAGAGCATTCAGTGCACAGGACGAGTTAAGTATAATTAGTTATAACAATGACATATACAGGTACTTAAGTTTTGTTGGGTTATCCACCCCAACTCATTCAGTCTGTTATATAAAAAGAAAATGGCTACCTTCACAGGCTGATTTAGAAAATACACAAGACTTCTTCAAGGGCAGTTAATTTCGAATTTAGCTATAAAGAAACAACATTTTAGATAGTGAAAATGTAGGTCACTATAAAAACAAAAAAAAAAAACAAAAAAAAAATCCCACAAAGGCAGGGAACTTGTGCAAAGTTAGTAATTCAAAGAAATTAAACTCCAGTTTAAACACTTTGTCTCTAGCATAGAAGGGGGCGCCTCTACAAAATCTCCTGGCTCCTTTCCCAGATCTTCAAACATATACTTTCCACCTTTTCTGGACATTCCAGCAGCTCTGATGATGTCATATAGATACTCCGCCAACCACCATCAGAATAACTTAGACATATTAGATACAGATTTAGCTTAAACATTGTCTCCTTCTACACATCTGTCCACCTAGCTACTGACTGTATCATTTCTCACAACATACACTGCTTTGGATTCACCGCATCTGATGTGGCAACACCTTCTTCACCTTCCATCACCACATCTACAAACAGACACGAGCCTACATATGTGATAGAGCCTATCAGGACTACTAGCCATCACCTACAAGAACCAGCTGGAACGTCACGCGCTCAGCACCTGCTACACATGTACCTTCTTCACCAGATATAAAGACGTTAATCTTATCCTCATCTCCTTCCGTAAAGAGGTCGACAAGATATCCACGACGTTTGCAAACTTGGACAGTAATTTACGTTTCAGTGTAGAATACCCTGACAACACTGGATCCCTGTCCCTACACAACTTCCAACTGAAGATGACAGAGGAAGGTGACATCCACACGAACTTCTACAGGAAAGCTGCCTGCAGAGATCCTCCCCTTCGGTGCTAAAATCGGATACGTGAGGATCGAACTCATACGTAACGGGAACAAATGCAGCAAGGCGGAAGACCAAGCCACCATCAAAGCATGTTTCCTGGAAGTACTTAAAGTCAATGGATATCCAACATCCATCATGAGTCGTCGTCTTAGGGACCCGAGATGTCTGAAACACAGGATCTCCTTTAACACCTGCTTCCTGAAATTACCATGCTTCAGTGAAATTATAACCACGGCGATCCGCCTAGCCGCCTGCAAGGAGGGACTAGACTTGCAATTAGCCCACTCCGGTCCATCACTGCGAGAACACCTATCGGAGAAGCAACCCAGGAACAACAACAGCTAATGCACGCTGGCAAACCGCTCCATTCGTGACACAGGTGTAATATAGCGCATTCAGTGCGACAAACAGGGACTTTTACATCCGTAGTACCGTTAATCCTCTTTACACTTGCATTAAAGAACATCTCAATACATATGCAACCTCCTCCAGGAAACACTTACACAAATGCAAAAACAACAATAAAAACATAACAGTTACTACTGACGTCAGGAAGTGGAAATTATGCAAACTTCAAAGAATTAAAGAAGGAATATTAATAGCTAGGCTAAACCCACATATCAACAACAGATTATAACTCAACACACAATATTTAACACAAAAGCACACACACGTAACTTCTGACATAATAACGATTTCTAGTATAGGCATAAGGCCAGCAACCCGGGGGGGAGGGGAAAGTCGATTAAATTGACCCTAGTACGTTACTGGTACTTTATTTTATTTTAAGTTAACCTCGGCGGGATTTGAACTCAAACCGTAGAGGGCCGTAACTCTATGCTGCAAAGCATGGTGTCCGACGCTCTACCGATAATGAATCGCGCACTCACGCGTAATAGCCAACTCTAAAAGACAATTACAACTAGACACACAGCATTCGTCATATATATGCACGTATACACAAGCCCAAACACATAACTCAATCCAGAATAGCTAAACTATTTAATCTATTGCACCTGACACAACATTTGCATCATAAAAATAAACAAAAGCACACAACTTTTCACAGAAACACGCACACAACATTATACACAACAGTCCACATAGACCCCCCCCCCCATTTACAAATAAAGGAAGAAAAAATGGCGAACCGGTAACTACAACAATAGCACGAACTTCAACCTAGTTTCTTATTATAGTCTTTTGACGAAGGGTTTTTAGACTTGAAATATTAGGACAGGTAAATAAAATAAGAGGTGATACCCCAACACCTCTGTTGCCTCAAAATTATTCCGAAATTTACTGTCTATTTTGTATTGTCATAGCCTTCAAATAGCAAACTGCTCCAAGTAAACTACAACACCCGCGTATATATATATATATATATATATATATATATATATGTATGTAAAAGGTAATCATGAATATATATATATTCATGATTACCTTTTACATACATACATATATAAATATAATACATACATATATATATATATATATATATATATATATATATATATATATATATATATATATATATATATATGTGTGTGTGTGTGAAAAATATCGCTTTTTACAAAACAATATAAAAAACAATATGAAAACAATATACATATATATATATATATATATATATATATATATATATATATATATATGGGAACACGCATAAGACAAATGTAAATTCTGTCTGAACAGGTGGATTCATTATGTGTGTGTGTGTGTGTGTGTGTGTGTGTGTGTGTGTGTGTGAGCATAAAGTCTTTCCCTATTCATAGATGTCATTTTGTTACTGAAAATTACAACTACTTCTTGTAGAAGAGAAAATGTAAAACTTGAAATTTATAAATTAAAAGAATAAAAAAGTAAAATCTGAAATAGTATCCTAGATATGGAATTTTATAAACTGGGAAAGACTTTAGGCTCAGCCTGTATTTACACATGCATTTCTCTTTCTCTTTCACTCATTCTCATTCTATCTCCCTCATCTCCCCCCCCCCTCTCTCTATCTATATATATATATATGTATATATATAATAATAATAATAATAATAATAATAATAATAATAATAATAATAATAATAATAATAATAATAATAATAATAGTTATGTATATAGTATAAACAACTATAAACAGGAAAGGTCAGTAATTTCCTACTGCCTTATTACCAGTAAGAGAAATAGCTCAATGTAAGAACATCAGTTGTTTTACAGAGCAGGAAAATAATAAATTAGACAATTATCAAAGTTGTGTTCAAATCATTTAATAGCTTACAATCGTTTCTTCCAAACTCCCATTTGGAGTAATCGGAACATTATCAATGTTTGTACATGTAATTAACCTCCTATTCAACTGAACAATAATATAGATACATATATATTGATGTTGTGAGCCACAGTTTCGTATTTACTGGGTGGAATGGATGTGACATATATTTTACGAGAATTGTACAAAAATTCAAATTCAAATTAAAAGCAGAGAGTGGAATACATGCAACAGATAATACAAGAGAATAATCTAATAATTAAAGAGGCATTGAGAAAGGAGCTTTGAGAAAGAAAGAGTACATTAGCAATACATATGCAGTCGTGTAGAAAGTGCACATGCGTTAGTCATATATATGAGAAGGAAATAAGCAAAGTTATTATGCATATATAGATAAATAAATACTGTATTAAGCAAATATGTAATGTATTAAAATCTATGGTGGACGTAGTATGTTGACAGTGTTGATAGTGTTTGAAGCACTAGCCACTATAACTCTAAGACGAAGGGTAATACCAAACTTAACTCGCACCAAAGTAAACACCACGTTAATAATATAAACAGGGATACAAATACCTAAAAAAACAGTACTAAAAACAAAAATAGAATAAGAACTAATACTTTTTTCAATCTCCCTTTCAATCTAAACGTCTCTACCAACTTGCCTAAGGCTTTCTTCTCAATCTTAGAAAAAAACTTACCGTCCGGCCACAAGTACCATAATATTATCAATAAAAATACCTTTAAAATCTCGTACTTCACCACACCTAACATAGCATACCATATAGTTAGTAGTAATAAAAGGAAGATTAATAATTATTTCCAACTAATTAAAACACAACAGGAGGTAAACTTAGTACCTGTAAACAATAGTAGTAATAATAGTAATAATGATAATAGCACTAATGAAATCAATAACAATACGAATGACAGACATCATTACGCTAGTGCTATCTCTAGCAACCAGAATTCTTCACAACATAGTAACCGGCAAGCTAACATCCAGAATAAATGTAACTGTAGAACTAATAGAACTTGCCTTTTAGGTAATAATTGAACTTGCCTTTTAGGTAATAATTGCTTAACCAAATCATCATCTACTCATGCATCGTCAACGCAAACAACTCTTCTAAAACATATATCGGCTCTACTTCGAACAGCTTCAAGACGAGATACAACTCGCACCTCCACTCTTTAAAAAAACACAATCTAACCAACTCCACTTCTTTATCTAGCTATGTACACTCTCTGAAAACTAGGAATAGCCCATTTACACTGCAATGGAAAGTAGTATAAACCACCGAATAAATTGTGTAATCTCTGTCTTCTAGAAACCCATACTATAATCTTTTCGAAACTAGACCTCCTTAATAGAAAGTCAGAGACTTAATAGAAAGTCAGATACCGTCACTCGTTCCATAACTTTAAACCTAGCTGTTAGTATATAACAATGTCAGATTTGAATTCCTCACCACCATTAACACTTCACATCCAGGATTTATCAGCCCCCACAGCTACACCCTCTTTGATCAGCTCTTTCCTCTACACAACTCCTATGTATCTCTAACCTTATACTCTGCAATAACTGTTAGAATTAAACATAAAGTTACCACCTTTTGGTATAACTACTATAGTTTAATTATATTATATACAGTAATGGATATTTAATATGTAGAGACATTTAATGTAATATGTAATAATAAACTATATATACATTTATATAATTAAATACTTAAATTAATAACATGTATATAAGGGATTTACCTTTAACACAATATAATAATTATTTCTACATTAGGCACAAGGCCAGCAATTACCCAGTGTATTACTGGTACTTTATTTTATCGACCCCGTAAGGATGAAAGGCAAAGTTAACCTCGGCGAGATTTGAACTCAGAATGGCAAGGGCCGTAACTCTATGCGTCAAAGCATGACGTCCGACCCTCTACCGCCAATCCACAGCCTTTATCCAACACAATATAATAATAAAGTATATATACATTTATAATTAAATATATAAAGTAATAGCATTGTATATAAGGGATTAATTTTTAAACAATAATGTATATTATTACACAAATGATATATCTATTTGGACATATAAAGAGCTATACAATTTTCCATAACATATATCTTGTCCAGTAATGAATAGATAACAATCTAAAGGGACCTTTAATGTATTATAATAAAATACACTGTATTTAAAATCAAGTATAAATGTATAGCATTATGTAATAGAGATTCAATTGTATCACATTATAATGTGTATCAGAGCAAAGATTTTGAATAACTGAATTTAATTAGCTAGTTACCTCCCCTTACTCACTTCCGGAAATTAACCGTTGGAAAACCTACCTGTTGAACAACTATAGTCCATGAATAAGAATACAATAAGACTAATTTACAATCCATTGCTTTAACTAACTTGAAACATTCAATATAAACATTAACTAAAATATAATTCAACATATGTAATGGAAGAGACTGCAATAACCTTGTTCTTCTCAACACACAAATTCAAACACTATCAACATACTACGTCCACCATAGATTTTAATACATTACATATTTGCTTAAAATACACTATTTATTTATCTATATATGCATAACTTTGCTTATTTCCTTCTCATATATATTTCCTTCTCATATATATGCATAACTTTGCTTATTTCCTTCTCATATATATGACTAACGCATGTGCACTTTCTACACGACTGCATATGTATTGCTAATGTACTCTTTCTTTCTCAAAGCTCCTTTCTCAATGCCTCTTTAATTATTAGACTATCTCTTGTATTATCTGTTGCATGTATTCCACTCTGTGCTTTTAATTTGAATTTGAATTTTTGTACAATTCTCGTAAAATATATGTCACATCCAGTCCACCTTGTAAATACGAAACTGTTGCTCACAACATCAATATATATGTATCTATATTATTGTTCAGTTGGATAGGAGGTTAATTACATGTACAAACATTGATAATGTTCCGATTACTCCAAATGGGAGTTTGGAAGAAACGATTGTCAGCTATTAAATGATTTGAAAACAACTTTGATAATTGTCTAATTTATATATATATATATATATATATATATATATATATATATATATATATATATATATATATATATATATATATACGTATATATACATATATACATATATATGTATATATATGTATATATATGTATATATATATACAAACATACAGACATACATATATATATACATATATACATATATATGTATATATATGTATATATATATATACATACACACACACACATATATATATATATATATGTTAGTGTATTTGTGTGTGTGTATTCATTTATTTTAAGTAAAAATCTATAATACTTTTCTCATTATCTTGGCGTCTATCAAAGTGACCATTACCGAATTCGAATATTTAAATATTTAAGAAATCCTACACTAGTTTACCTTAACGCTATTGGTCAGTTTGGCGGGGTGGTTACCATATATATGCACGGTAAAAATAAAGGAGTCATATTCGCTTACACTGTAATTAGTCGATCACAACTAGTGTGGTCTGTCAGTGGCAGATTTCAGACAGAAATAGGATATATCCTGTTTGTAGCTGGAAGTTCTTTAAGAGAGTATTTAATTTCATGACTACATTTCGATATTACTTCATTTTCATTAAACGTGCCGACGTAATTTATCATTATCCGCCAGGCAGCATGTTACATTTCTCTATAACATAGAAATGTGCTATTTCTCCGCCAGGCAAAAAAAGGCATGATTTTGTTTGCACACACAAGGAACTATATTTTCATCTATAGACCAGCTTATTGATATAATATTGATATATTATCGAATCGATTTTCCTTGAAGGTTCCGATATAAATGAAATTTCTGCTGCTTCTGCTCCGGAAGGCGTGAATATACTATGCATCTACTTATGGGTGTTCTTTCATTTAGATATTAATTTTCGATAGGTAGGTTTTTATTTTGATAAACTAATGCTTTTTTTCTGATACATACCACTAAGTGTTGCGATGGTTTAATGGTTAGGGTGTTCGTTTTATAACCGTAAGGTTGTGATTTCGATTGCCGTAAGCAGTTTATGTGCATGACACATTATTCCCAAGACACATCATTCCCGTCACACATTGCTCCAGTTTAAACAAGAGTACACATCTCTGTAAAATGTCCAGTCACTTTCACGTTTCCACAAGCAGGTTGATCCATTGATCGGACAATTGGAACACTCATCATCAGAACCGACGGAGGTCCATCACATATTCGTGTATATATATATATATATAAAACTATCTTTTTGGCTACGTGTTTCTCTTTTACTCTTTTCACTTCATATCGAATGACCTTCCGAAGTGTCATATAATTAAGCGTAGCGTAGTAATAGTGAACAAGAGAGAGAGAGAGAGAGAGAGAGAGAGAGATTGGTACACACACACACACACACACACACACACACACACACACACACACACACACACACACACACACACACACACACACACACATATATATATATATATATATATATGAATATATACAAATAAAGAGATGGGTGGAAATAGAGATAGAGAGAGACACAATGAGAAGGAGGGAGAGATAGAAGAATAGATAGACAGGGAGTGAGACATATCTATCTATCTATCTATCTATCTCCTTCTGTACGTACTGACTCTCGAGCCACTACTGCGGAAGTTGGAGCTATTGCAGGGCATCCCTCTGGAACCGGGACTGCGGAAAGCAACGTCGGCCTACGTCGACGACGTGACAGTAATGGTGTCGAGCACCTCGCAAATCGAGGAAGTCGGCATCTTACTGCAGGAATACGAAAGGTTCACAGGAGCGAAGCTGAACCGGGACAAGTCCATCGGTTTGCAACTCGGATCGTGGAGAGGCAAACTGATGCCTTCCGATGGCGTCGTCGGACGCTGGACGGAAGGACCGGTAAATCTGCTCGGGGTCTGGTTTGGTCCGAACCTCCAGGTGGAGAAGAACTGGAACGAGGTGACGGCCAAAGTATTTGCAGTCACCCAGAAGTGGGCCGAGTGCAAACTATCCTTGAAAGGTCTAGCGGAGGTGTCGAACACTTTTATAGCGTCCGTCATCTACTACCGCTTGACCGTCGTGCCTTGTCCAGCCAAAACGCTCACCAAAATGGAGCGCCCGCTCTTCCAATTCCTTTGGAAGAGGCGGACTCCTTTGGTGAGAAGATCCATCTACTGCCAACACCCTTCCAACGGAGGGTTGGGGATGCCGTGGCTGACGATGCGCAAACACGCGCTCAGGCTGCGGCATCTCTACGTATTCCTCAGCGGAGAACCGGTGTGGGCCCCGTTCGTGAGGCGAGTCTTCCCACGACTCGTCTCGCTGACCGAGCTGCAGTCCTGGGTCAAGCAAAGACCGAGGAAAATGGGCGACTGGCACATCGAATGTGCTCAGGCGCTCACAGTCCTCTGGCAAACGGACCCGGCGATCAGTGGAGACTCCACTTCGTCATTCTATAGAGGGTTGGTCCGCAGCAAGTGCGACGACGCGCTCGGAGAAACTCCGGGCGTAGAGGAGGACGAACTGGCCAGTCTGTTCGGTAGGATTTTCCACCCGGGACCAATAGGCAACTTCCAAAAGTCCCTGGCCTGGAAGTGCTATCGATGAGCTCTACCAGTTCGAGACAAGCTCTACAGACACGGGCGCCCGGGCAGGGACCCTTCGAAAAAGATCTGTCTCAGGTGCGTGCGAGACGAGGAAACCGTCGCGCACGCATTTGTACACTTCCCGGGCGTTACCGACCTGTGGGGCTATGTAGAACGACTATTGTCGCGGGTGGGACCAATCCAGTTGACCACCGAGTCCATTGTCATGATCAAACCGCCACCCTCCTTCAAAAACGAGGAGAGGCGGTTTTCCAATGTGTTATGGCCATGGTGAAAGAGGTTATATGGTGGACGAGGTTAAAAGGGCTGAGGTCAGACACCTTTCTCTCTGGCGAACAACTGATTCGTTTTTTCAAATATCATTTTGGAAGAAGAATCAGGATGGAGAGAGAGGTGCTGTACCCCAGCAAATTTTATAAAAGGTGGGTGAATGTGGCAAAGATGGCCCGAGTGGTTGGGCCTTCTCTCTATATAAGCCTGTAGGTTGAGGAAAAAGAGGAAGAGAGGAGGGGAGTACTCGCTCTTGGTACTCCTGGAGATGAGGGTTGTACATTTTTTCGGGGTGTGTACAACCCTGTGTAACGCCCCCCCCCTATTGGGGATTTCAATTTTTATTTGTTATTTTTATTAATAGTTTTATTTTCATATACCTGTATATAAACTCCCCATTTGTATTTGTCCCCTTCTTTTGTGCCCTTGTGACTAATAAAGAAATTTATCTATCTATCGTCTGCTGTCAGCACCCTTCCTACGGAGGGCTGGGAATGCCGTGGCTGATGATGCGCAAACATGCGCTGAAGCTGTGGCATCTCCAGGTATTCCTCACCGACCCCCAACCGGTGTGGGCACCGTTTGTGAGACAGGCTTTCCTGCAGCTCGTCTCGCTGACGGAGCTGCAGTCCTGGGTGAAGAAAAGACCGAAAACGATGGGCGCCTGGCACATTGAATGCGCTCAGGCGCCCACAGTCCTCTGGCAAGCGGGCACAGCAATCAGTGGAGACTCCACCTCGACATTCTATAGAGGGATTGTACGTTACAAGGGCGACGACGTGCTCGGAGAGACTCTGGGCGTCGAAGACGATGAGCTCACCAGTCTGTTTGGTAGGACTTTCCGCCCGGGACCTATGGACAACTTCCAGATGTCCCTGGCCTGGCAGTGCTACCGAGGAGCTCTACCAGTTCGTGACAAGATCTACAGGCACGGACGCCCCGGCAGGGATCCTTCCAAGAGGACGTGTCCAAGATGCGCGCAGGACATTGAAACCGTCCTGCACGCAATTGTACACTGCCCGGGCGTAACCGACCTGAGGAACTATGCAGAACAACTGCTGTCGCATATGAAACAAATCCAGTTGACTGCTGAGTTCATAGTAAGGATCAAACCGCCAGCCTCTTTCAAAAACGAAAGAGAAGCGGTTTTCCTCTGTACAGTGGCTATGGTGAAAGAGGTTATATGGTGGACGAGATTGAGAGGACTGAGGACAGATGCCTTTCTCTCCGGAAAACAATTGATTCCCTGCTTTAGGTATCACTTTAGAAGGAAAATCAGAGTGGAGAGAGAGGCACTGCACCCCAGTAAATTTACTGAAAGGTGGGTGAATTTGACAAAAATGGCCCGAGTGATTGGGCCTTCTCTGTTTATAAGCCTGTAGGTTAAAGAAGAGAGCAAAAGGAAGAAAGGAGCGCTTGCACAACACGCTCCTGGAGTTGAGGGTTGTTCTATCGACGGGGTATTAAACAACCCATTTGTGGTGCCTCCCCCTATTGGGGATTTCGATTGTTGTAATTATTTGTTTTACATTTTTTACACGACTGTATGTAAAGTCCCCGGCATGTCTTTGTATTGTCCCCTTTTCTTGTGCGCCCTTGTGGCAAAAAAGTAATCTATCTATCTATCTATCTATCTATCTATCTATCTATCTATCTATCTAGGCTAGGAAACATACTTATTCATCTATCTATCTGCTTCTCTGTATGTTCTGCTAATCTAGCCAATGATGCACTTTTACTGTATGTCATTAAGCCTGTTAATGTGAATCAGATAAGCAACAGAGATTAGAAGGAAACTTATGCTAATTAGCTCTGTCACATTCACTGTTGTTGCCTCGCTTCGGTTACACAGCAGCCATTTATTTATTTATATATTTATTTATTTTATTAACGTGTATGTATGTGTATACATATATGTATGTATGTATGTATGTATGTATGTATGTATGTATGTATGTATGTATGTATGTATGTATGTATGTATGTATGTATTCATGTAGACACCACACATATACATAATACACACACACACATATATATATACACAGATACACACACATATATATTATATATATATGTATGTGTGTGTATATATATATATATATATATATATATATATATATATATATATATATATAATATATATTTACATACATGCATACATATATACATACATATACATATATATACACACACACACACAAACACACGCGCACACATATATATATACATACATATACATATACATTTATATACATATACATATATATACATATACATATATATATATGCGTGTGTGTGTGTGTATATACATATACATATATATATATATACACACACACACACGCACACATATATATATATATGTATATTTGTTAAGTTTGGTAGAGTATTACAATACCCTCTTTGGACCAAACTGGTAAATTAATCCTCGGTTTCTGGTTTCAATTCTGACTGCCGTTTAAACTGGTGACGAGACCTAACACACTTCTTTTCTCTCTCTCTCTCTCTCTCTCTCTCTCTCTCTCTCTCTCTCTCTCTCTCTCTCTCTCTCTCTCTCTTTCTCCCCCAAACCACTCCGTTGAAACACTGTATAGTTGGGTAGTAGCGGTGGTGGTGGTGGTGCTGCTGGTGGTGTTGCAGGTATTGGGGAGCTAGTTTTGTTTTTATTTTATTTTTACCGAACCGAATTGAAACTCCTCTATAAAACTGGAAATGTAGGACCGAGAAAACTGAAGTAGTCTTTCACATCTAGAAGTCAAACGAAGTTATCTTTCACCTCTGGTGGTCAAAAGAATAACCCTTTACCTCTGGAGGTTAAAGGAAGAGACCTGTTACCTTTGGATTTCAAAGGAAATGAGAACACCCAGTAGGGTTGGTATTTATTTTACACCCAATCATTCTCACAAATACACCTACTTTATACATACATGTTCACATACACACATATTTGCACCAACACACCTTGACGCAATCACACATACAAACACATTTGCACCAACACACACACACATATGCACACATAGACACAGAACACATATATAGATACCCATACTAATATGCATACATACTTGTGAAAATGGATGAAAAGTAAGACAAAACAAAACAACAGTTTACATTTCTACCTTATAACGTAGTAAGTCACCAAATATGCTGGCAGGTAGGAAAACCTGGCAATAGTGAAAAGACGGTAGCTCGTCTGGTATGGTCACGTATCTCTCCATGACTCCCTATCCAAAACCATTCGTCAGTGTCCAGTTGAAGGAGGGCGAAGAAGAAGCAGACAAAGAAAAAATCCTGGTTTTAAAACATCAAGGGCTGGATAAATTTCAACACTGCAGCCTTTTTTGTGTATGATGGGGTCTGCCGACTGCCAAAGCTGAGCTGGCAACTTCATGTGTTGGACAGTTCACAATATTGCGACTATTCTGAGCGTGTAAAACTGAGGACTGAGATCAATGGGGAATTGCTGATTACCAGGGCTAGTTTGGTAACATCAAGGACTGGACAGGTCACAATCTTGCGATCTTTGTGGGAAAGAGAACATAAACAAGTGATGGTTGCTGACTACCAGAACATCAAAAGTGGTTCCGCAACGACTGACTGCACACTATACAGAAATATGATGACGATGATGATAATGATGAGAGATGATTGGACATGAATTCTTTCGCTGTTCTTTACACTTTCCTTGGAACTGAGCTGCCAAAAATACCTTCATTTATCTCTTAATTTTCAATTAATCCATGAACTAATTCCAAACGTTTCTTTCAACATGGTGGTTCTGGCAAGTATTTTGCCATTGGTTGCCAAAAAATATTTTTCCTCTGAAGTTTTCACACTTATTATTTTGTCTTTAATCTTTAGGTTTACACACTGAATTCCAATGGAAAATATTCGACTTTAAGAAGTTACTAAGGACGACAGACTGAGCGAATGATATGGCATCAGTCGATGCATGTAACCCTATATTAAGTAGTTAAGTAGTTAAGTAGTTTGCTCAAAGTGAACAAGAAATCTATTAGAGAAAAAGTATTTCCTTACTTCGCCATTATAGAGCAGTAATACACCAATGCTAGATACTGTCCAGAAATACAGATATGCTCAAGGATACACAAATACATATAAAAAAAATATATGTATATATACACACATATATATCTGCACACACGCACACACACACACACACACACACACACACACACACACACACACACACATATATATATATATATATATGTATAAATATAGACATATATTTTCATACATGCATACATACGCATGCATACATACACACACATTCATATATATATAAATATAGACATATATTTTCCTACATGCATACTTACACACATATTCACACACACATATATATATATATATATATCTCATTTATTTTAATAATTTGACTTAATTTAGCATTACCAGTGGTTTCAAGACATATACACATCTATCTTATCAGATGCATTGTTTAAAACACTGGTAATGCGGAAATAAATCGAACTGTTAATATGACTAAACCGGCTCCATCACTAGACCCTGGTCTGCTGGTGTGAGTAAGTGGAACCCCAGCAGCACAAAAAACAAGAGCTATTAAAGAAGCGGGTGAAATCCTCAGAGTCAACAGCCATTCACCCACACCATGGGTTAACTAGCCTTCTAATCCGCTATTGGTCAAGAGTGGTGAGTACGGCTATACACCAGACATGATCAAAATCAAACAGAAAGCGGTGGTGGTCAATCAAGTGGGGGGTCCATCCAACAGTGAGAAGGCCCTGGATTGAATTGGTTATATATATATAAATGTGTGTGTATGAGTGTGTGTGTGTGGGCGTGCGTGCGTGTGTGTGTGTGTGTGTGTGTGTGTGTGTGTGTGTGTGTGTGTGCATGCGTTTGTTTATGTACGTGCGTGCATGCTTGCATATATTGTTGTTGTTGTTGTTGTTGTTGGACCTCCGTCAGTGACAACGACATGTGTTCTAGTTGTTCGACCTACAGAGTAGCCTGCTCCCGAAATTACGTACAAGTCGCTGAATATATCACCGACACGTGTACACTTAACGTAATTCTAAGGAAGATTCAACGTAACACATCGTATAACAAAGTTAACATTTTGAATTACAGGTACAATACGACTTGTATTATCGTGTAGGTGGCTAAATATTCCGCAGACGCGTGGTACCTTTAACACAATTCTTAGAGTGATTCGAAGTGACACAATGTGTGACAAGGCTAACCATTTGAATTACAGGTACGATGCCTTTGGCAGATTTCAAAACACTTTCTATCTGCTCAATTTCACTCATAACTTGAAGCTACGGTAAATGATACTTGCCTAAGATTCTATGCAGTGGGATCAAGTGAATTTCTTAAGCATTTGGCGTTGCTGCCTACTCAGGCATACATTAGAGCATCTGTATATATATATATATATATATATATATATATATATATATATATATATATATATATATATATATATATATACAGGTTAATATAAATTAATATATTTGATAAACACAAATACCAACATATTCATGTTTGTATTGTAAATGACCAAGTTAGCTAGATTGAAATATACTAATAATAATATTACAGTTTGCCTATCTTGACTTAAGATAATAAATCAACAAAAACAAATGGTATTGGCAATGGCCGTGGTGCTTGGACAAATTTAAATTTCAAAATCAAACCTGTTCCGTAGACAGGTTTAAACCTTAAAATCCAAATATGTTTCGAATAATGAAAAAGTGGAAGAAATACCGCATTTTGATCTCCTCAGCAAGCACTATAAAAATTGGTGTTCCACTTCAAAATATTTAGAAAGACTGTTTAGCGCACGAGGTAATTTCACGCGGTTATCCAGTGTCTAGCTAGTCTCATACTCGTGCTGCTAGAAATAACAGCCGTTTGTATGGGGCTAAATTCAGCTCAACGAAGGAGCAGTGATAAATCAATAATAATGTAATATTATTATTAGTATATTTCAATCTAGCTAACTTGGTCATTTACAATACAAACATGAATATGTTGGTATTTGTGTTTATCAAATATATTAATTTATATTAACCTGTATTACACGGCTCAGAAATACTCTTTCTTTGAGCTATTTCATTGTAAAAGACTGCCTGAGATTTGAACTCATTATTATTGATTTATCACTGCTCCTTCGTTGAGCTGAATTTAGCGCCATACAAACGGCTGTTATTTCTAGCAGCACGAGTATGAGACTAGCTAGACACTGGATAACCGCGTGAAATTACCTCGTGCGCTAAACAGTCTTTCTAAATATTTTGAAGTGGAACATACCAATTTTTATAGTGCTTGCTGAGGAGATCAAAATGCGGTATTTCTTCCACTTTTTCATTATTCGAAACATATTTGGATTTTAAGATTTAAACCTGTCTACGGAACAGGTTTGATTTTGAAATTTAAATTTGTCCAAGCACCACGGCCATTGCCAATACAATTTGTTTTTGTTGATTTATTATCTTAAGTCAAGATAGGCAATTTGTAATATTATTATTAGTATATTTCAATCTAGCTAACTTGGTCATTTACAATACAAGCATGAATATGTTGGTATTTGTGTTTATCAAATATATTAATTTATATTAACCTGTATTACACGGCTCAGAAATACTCTTTCATTGAGCTATTTCATTGTAAAAGACTGCCTGAGATTTGAACTCATTATTATTGATTTATTATTGATTTATATATATATATATGAATGTATGTATAGTATATTTGGTAATATGCCGAATGTTTAATTAAAAACATTTTGAAGACCTTGCGCTATTAGTTTTAAAGTAGTGACTATGTCACTCACTTCTTTTTTCGGCAAAGGAAGGGAGAGAAGCTGACAGATTCCGTTTCACACTGATGGTGTTCCTAAGAGCAACGTACTCCTCGAGCTGTGCCGAAAATTATAGAAACTGGATTCTTATAGAATTCCAGTAATAATCAGGAACTGATTATACAGAGCGATTGCGGGTCCAGCAAAAATAAAAAATTGGGATTGGTGCTCTGAAATAGCGATGTATACATGAATGTATGTATAGTATATTTGGCAATATACCGTATGTTTAATTAAAAACATTTAGAAGACCATACGCTATCAGTTTTAAAGTAGTGACTATGTCACTTACTTCTTTTTGGGGGCAAAGGAAGGGAGAAGAGCTGACAGATTCTGTTTCACGCTGTTGGTGTTCCTCAGAGCAGCGTACCCAAAATGTTTTTAATTAAACATACGGTATATTACCAAATATACTATACATACATTCATGTATACATCGCTATTTCAGAGCACCAATACTAATACCTAATTTTTGCTGGACCGGCAATCGCTCTGTATAATCAGTTCCTGATCAATGAAACAATTGTCAATACTGTAAATAAAACCCTTTTAGTACAGCCGACCATGTTATTCTTCACGCTTTCACTATATATATATATATATAATAAAACAAGGACAAGTGGTTACTCCTTCATTACGTTTATTGGTTGGTGACGCGCATTTCGCCACCGATCAGCTCAAAGTTCGATCTGTATCGATCTAGCCTGACTGTGTAATCAATGGCTCGTCGGACCTCTTTGGTATATTTTGGTATATATACATACATTCATACATACATACTTACACACACATATATATATATATATATATATATATATATATATATATATATATATATATATATATATATATATATATATATATAGTTAAAGAAAGAAGAGTAATATGGTTGGCTGTACAATAAGGGCTTTATTTAAAGTACTGACAATTGTTTCTTTGATCAGGTGGTTACAACTGGTCAACACATCAGAGCACGTAGATATCTACGTACTCTGATGTGTTGACCAGTTGTAAACAATGTATTGGAGATGATTGACGCAACCTCAAGAGATTAGTGAACTCTAGACACACCTGATCAATGAAACAATTGTCAGTACTGTAAATAAAGCCCTTATTGTACAGCCAACCATGTTACTCTTCATCCTTTAACTATTATTACTCCAAGTATAACCTGCATAGGAATTACCGCAAACTCGCTGCATGACTATGGAACCATCTTGTTGAGTCAAACAAAGCCGTACGTTAAAACTATCCACGACGCGGAGTACTCTAACTGGATTACCTATAACGATAACTTGTTATCCCATATATATATATATATATATTGATAAGTATGGGTGTATATATATATATATATATATATATATATATATATATATATATATATATATATATAATATAGAAAAGCTTCTACTGGACTAGAACTGTTTCATTTGTGAGAAATCATCAGGAAGCTGACTGTCCAAGGACTTGGACAGACGGCTTCCTGATGATTTCTCACGAATGAAACAGGTCTAGTCCTGTAGAAGTTTTTCCATATTAAACATTTATACTCTGCTTTGTATTGAGTACCTTACTTACTGTGGCTACCCCCGATTGAACCCGGGATAACTTATATATATATGTATATATATATGCACACACACACACACACACACACACACACACACACACACACATACACACACACACACACACGTATATATATATAATGAAAAAGAAAGACGTGACATTAGGTCGATGAACTAGACCTGCTGACTTCGTAAGTTTGTATCATAATATAAAGACGATAACAATATAACTGATGATATAAAGTAGATGAAAGAAGAAGAAGAAGAAGAAGAAGAAGAAGAAGAAGAAGAGGAGGAGGAGGAAGAAGAAAGGGGGGGGAGAGAAGAAGGAGGAGGAGGAGAAGAAGAAGAAGAAGAAGAAGAAGAAGAAGAAGAAGAAGAAGAAGAAGAAGAAGAAGAAGAAGACAGGTGAAAGTCGTCAACGTGTCGCGCAAAGGTGGCTAGTTTTGATCTGGCTTAATGTATATAAACAGGAGAAGAATAGACATTTGTTTCCAGGGTCAACAACAGAACTGTCTACACTAACTCTCTCACCAAATCTTGCAGACGATAACTGTTGACTTAATAATATTGAAGGTGTTAGATGAGAGAGAGAGAGAGAGAGAGAGAGAGAGAGAGAGAGAGAGAGAGAGAGAGAGAGAGAGAGAGAGAGAGAGAGAGAGAGGCCTGTCTTTCCATCTGTCTGTCTTTCTGTCTTTCTATCTTGAACGTGAGATGAGATATGAGAGAAAGGGAGAGAGAGAGAGAAGAGGGAGAAGATGTATGCTTGTCATTCTATCTTTCTATCTCAATGTCTCTTTGTCTCTCTCACTTTCTATCGTGAATGTGAAATGAGAAAGAATGAGGGAGAGAGAGAGAGGGGGGAAAGAGAGAGGGTATGTTTTCTTTCTTTCTCTCTCTGCCTTACTGTCATTCTATCTGACTATCTTTCACTCTTTCTAGACGACACCCTCTCTTGGTAAATAAACACTACAGCGACTTTCAACAAAAATAAACAGTGTTTTTTTTAAAAAGTAGGCTGTAGTTTAGTTGTTAAGATGCTGGGTTAACTATCCCAAGGCCGTAAGTTCGATTCTTGGGCAGCGCGTTGTGTCCTTGAGCAAGACACTTTATTTCATGTTCCTTCAGTCCACTTAGCTGGAATAAATGAGTTGCGATAACATTTGTGCCAAGCTGTATAGGCCTTAGTTTTTTACTTTAGAGAACATTGTGTATATATAGTGTATATTGCATATATAAGAGTGTATATATACTGTAT
>OZ024742.1:224247498-224284998 GCA_964016885.1 Eledone cirrhosa
GTTATCGGAACCGACGGAGGTCCAACAACAACAGCAGCATATATAGGCCTATGTATATATTGTATGGGGATATGTTATATTACAGACATGGCCATATTCCAGTTTTAGCTTTTTATTATAGTGTTTATATTATATTTCCTTATAAGAACATTGTTGTTTCTTTGGAACAATAAAGTCCCTAAATCCATCATCAATGACTCTGTGAAACAACAATGCATTCACCCATAACCACTTCATAAACTCAATATCATACAGCTCACCGATTACAAACAACAAGAAATCCAATGTTCAGTGTAAGACCTTTATAACCTGTATAGTAGAACCTTTTCTCTACTTAATCAACAAATACTTCCACAAAGACAACAGATTTCATAAATTATTCAGCAGGAATAAAAGCCAAATATAAAAGCCAATTATTCCACAGCCACATGTATAAAAAATTAATTCGTTGCATAACAACAAAATCCTTCAGTAAACTACAAACAAACTAAACCAAAGTTGAGATTGCCTTAATTGTTAAACATTAATACATTCTCCATGTATAACATATGCGATATGATATATCAAGCTGCCATAACTGAAATAAAAGGTATGTCTTTCAGCAGCCAAATGGGAAACGCATTTTAGAGACGATTATTCCAGATTATAAGCTCTTTCAAACATTGAAACAAAGAAAATACTACATTCTTCACCAAAGCACATGTGATAAAAGAAAGGTAAGATGAGTTTACCTAAATGGCATGGTTTGTATAAGATAGTAATGCTTCAACATATTGTAATTTATGTTACAGAGAAATATCACATACAAATATTGAACAGAAAAACAGAACTAATGTCAACTTACAGATACTGTCTGGCATTTTTATTGCTTCTTTTCATGCCAAGTGACGAAGTACCGCTAATGTCACAAATCATATACAATCCACCATTTTGAATTTTTCTTCAAAACTACGACAAAAGTCCGCTAAACATCGTTATTCTTGGATACTCAAGTGGAACCATAATAGGTATCATATACCATTTCATGTATATATATATACCGACGCGCACGCGCACACACATATATAGAGAAAGTGAGAGAGAGTGTGTGTGTGTGTGTGCCTGTTTGTGTATGTGTTTGTCTCTATGTAGGTTTGTATGTGTATCAATGAATTCCCTAATCCATGTGGTTATAGCGGCGTCATTGAAGAGTTCATCACGCAAAACAACGTGCTCCCTTAGTTACTCATCAAACACTACATCCTTATAAAACATAGAGCAAGCATTACATACAGAGATCTACCACCACGCACACACATATATATATACACATATATATTCACACACACTCACACATATATATATACATATATAACATGTGCGTGTGGTCTGTATTTATGTATCTTCATTATATAGATACATATATCCATATTCATTCACACACAAACGCACTTATATATGTGTGTGTGTGTGTGTGTGTGTGTGTGTGTGTGTGTGTGTGTGTGTGTGTGTGTGTGTGTGTGTGTGTGTGTGTGTGTGTGTCCTTCTGGTTTTATAATTTCACAAATTTTTACCAATAGAGAGAGAGTCGGTTTCTAACATAGACACAAGACTCTCTCATTGGAATACACAACATCAACTAGGTAGATTATGTATGCATGCATGCATCAATAGATATGGATGTTATTGTATGTATGTATATGTTTTGAGTTGTATGTGTGCATGTGTATATGCTTTGTATCTGTACATGTGTATATGCAGTTATTAGATGCAAAATTTTTGGAATGTTTTACATATTTTTTACTGTTCCATTAATGGATTGTACTTATGTATGTATGTATGTACAGTATGTATGTATGTTCTTCTGGTTTTATAATTTCACAAATATATGTATGTATGTATGTATGCCAGGTGGCTCTGCAGCGCTATTGGTAACATGTAATCCAATACAACCTGCGCATGGTCGGGTCGTCGGCGACTAAACCGTCAACCCTACCAAACCTGCTTGATGAGGAAGGTGATTTTGGACACTCTGAGGGATGAAAAAAAAAAGCCCGTCAAAGAGCGAAAGAACTCAGGGGAGTCAGCAGCCATCCAATAAAGATACACTGCGGGCCATAGGCAAGCCCCTAGCAAGACTAAAAAGCCACACTCGTGATGATCATGCTTAAGTATCAAGCGATGGTATTACACGAGATCGGGTTGCAGCCATCATCATCATGTCGGTATGTATGTATGTATGTATGTATGTATGTATGTATGTATGTATGTATGTATGTATGTATGTATGTATGTATGTATGTATGTATGTATGTCAGGTCACCAGTTGGTGATACTGGTAACATGTATCCCAGTACAACCTGTCCCATGGTCGGGTCGTTGGCGACTAAACTGGCAACCCCACCAAGGTTTCTTGGTGAGGAGGGTGACTTTGGACATCCTGCAGGACTAAAAACAAAACCTGTCAAAGGGCAAAGGAGCTCTTAAGAGTCAATGGCCATCCAAAATCACCGCCAGAGATGACCCCTTAGCCTTTGTCAAGGCAGAATTCTAGGAGAAGGAAAACTCTGATATAACACCTGCAACCCTGATGGTATCCAATGATGTTGACTTGTTCTTCTTTTTGGTAAATATCATCTTGGTTAAGAGAGTGGGACTGGCTTTGTGCAGTGCCTTTGTTCACTATAAAAGCTTCACGGCACAGGCATTGCTTTATATCTGGAGATCTCTCTGCACTTGTCGTCACATGGTACCATGGGCCCAGCACTATGTGTCAATAATTGTCACAAGTGTAGTGTTTGTACCAGAGTTTTCAAGTCGCTGGCTGGACTAAAAAGTCACACTCGTTCAGCGTATCAGTAGGGGTTCTCCTACATGGATATAAAGTAGTGGCCGTACTCGAAAACGAGTTGGCAGCCACCATGTATGTATGTATGTATGTATGTATGTATGTATGTATGTATGTATGTATGTATGTACGTATATATGTATGTATGTATGTATGTATGTATGTATGTATGTATGTATGTATGTATGAATGTACGTTTATATGTATGTATCTCTACGTTTATATGTATATATGTATCTATGTTGGGTCAACCTTGAGTGCTACTGGTAACATGTAACCCAGTACAACCTGTCACATGGTCGGCTCGTCGGCGACTAAACCGGCAATCCCATCAAGTTTACTTGGTGGGGAGGGTGATTTTGAACACCCTGAAGGACAAAAAGCAAAACCTGACAAAGGGCGGAAGAACTCATAAGAGTCAACGGCCATCCAAAAATGTGTAAATATGTATATACACATGTACATATGTATGTATATGTATATGTGTATATACATGGGTGCATGTGTGTGTATATGCGCAGGGACATAGAAATAGTCGGGTTGGACACCTGATCGCGCGGTTAAACCACTGGGAGTGAAGAACCCTTAGCATTTGTCAGGGCATTCTTCTAAGAGAAAGCAACTCAGGAAACTGGGATAACTCCAATATAAAACCTGCGGCTCACTAGTTACCGATGATGTTGATCTTTTCTTCTTTTCGGGTTATAGCTACTGTTGCTCAGAGAATGGGATTTGCTCAGTGCACAGTCTTTCCTCACTTTAAAAAAATCTTCACGCACAGCCATGGCACAATATAATTAATTAATAATCATTAATAATGGTATATCGTGCAATGGCCATACTCGATGACGAGGGCGCAGCCATCATGTATGTATGTATGTATGTATGTATGTATGTATGTATGTATGTATGTATGTATGTATGTATGTCAGGTCACCAGTTGGTGTTACTGGTAACATGTATCCCAGTACAACCTGTCTCATGGTCGGGTCGTTGGCGACTAAACTGGCAACCCCACCAAGGTTTCTTGGTGAGGAGGGTGACTTTGGACATCCTGCAGGACTAAAAACAAAACCTGTCAAAGGGCAAAGGAGCTCTTAAGAGTCAATGGCCATCCAAAATCACCGGGAGAGATGACCCCTTAGCCTTTGTCAAGGCAGAATTCTAGGAGAAGGAAAACTCTGATATAACACCTGCAACTCTGATGGTATCCAATGATGTTGACTTGTTCTTCTTTTTGGTAAATATCATCTTGGTTAAGAGAGTGGGACTGGCTTTGTGCAGTGCCTTTGCTCACTATAAAAGCTTCACGGCACAGGCATTGCTTTATATCTGGAGATCTCTCTGCACTTGTCGTCACATGGTACCATGGGCCCAGCACTATGTGTCAATAATTGTCACAAGTGTAGTGTTTGTACCAGAGTTTTCAAGTCGCTGGCTGGACTAAAAAGTCACACTCGTTCAGCGCATTGGTAGGGGTTCTCCTACATGGATATAAAGTAGTGGCCGTACTCGAAAACGAGTTGGCAGCCACCATGTCTCTATGTATGTTTATATGTACATATGTATCTATGTACGTTTAAATGTATGTATGTATCTATGTACGTTTACATGTATGTATCTATGTACGTTTACATGTATGTATGTATCTATGTATGTTTATATGTATATATATGCTGGTGCATGCAAATATGAGATATTCGAGGTGATTTCAGCGATATTTGGGGTTTAAGAGACAAGGCATGCGAGGGAGTGAAGGATGGCGGCGGCAGGGATTGAGGGTGGTGTGAAGGACGGTCTGGAGCAGGGGATGTGGAGTGAGGGGCAGGGTAAGAGGAGGAGTAGGAGTAGACAGTGACCCGTATGTGACACGGGGTGTATTACTGTTGACACGTCACTTCCGTGTCAACACAGACTTAGTCAGTTAGCAACGATAATGGGCGACGGAGAGAGATAAAAAATAATTTTTTCATCAGCACTTCGACCTCCTGCATAATCTTGTCACTACACACCACCATCTCACCACCAGACCACTACACCGCCACCTTAGCTAAAAGACCACCACACACCACCATCTCACCACCAGACCACTACACCGCCACCTTAGCTAAAAGACCACCACACACCACCATCTCACCACCAGACCACTACACCGCCACCTTAGTTAATAGACCACCACACACCACCATCTCACCACCAGACCACTACACCGCCACCTTAGCTAAAAGACCACCACACACCACCATCTCACCACCAGACCACTACACCGCCACCTTAGCTAAAAGACCACCACACACCACCATCTCACCACCAAACCACTACACCGCCACCTTAGTTAAAAGACCACCACACACCACCATCTCACCACCAGACCACTACACCGCCACCTTAGCTAAAAGACCACCACACACCACCATCTCACCACCAAACCACTACACCGCCACCTTAGTTAAAAGACCACCACACACCACCATCTCACCACCAGACCACTACACCACCACCTTAGCTAAAAGACCACCACACACCACCATCTCACCACCAACCCACTACACCACCTTAGCTAAAAGACCACCACACACCACCATCTCACCACCAGACCACTACACCGCCACCTTAGTTAATAGACCACCACACACCACCATCTCACCACCAGACCACTACACCGCCACCCTAGTTAAAAGACCACCACACACCACCATCTCACCACCAGACCACTACGCCGCCACCTTAGCTAAAAGACCACCACACACCACCATCTCACCACCAGACCACTACACCGCCACCTTAGTTAAAAGACCACCACACACCACCATCTCACCACCAGACCACTACACCGCCACCTTAGTTAATAGACCACCACACACCACCATCTCACCACCAGACCACTACACCGCCACCTTAGTTAAAAGACCACCACACACCACCATCTCACCACCAGACCACTACACCGCCACCTTAGTTAAAAGACCACCACACACCACCATCTCACCACCAAACCACTACACCGCCACCTTAGTTAAAAGACCACCACACACCACCATCTCACCACCAGACCACTACACCGCCACCTTAGTTAAAAGACCACCACACACCACCATCTCACCACCAGACCACTACACCGCCACCCTAGTTAAAAGACCACCACACACCACCATCTCACCACCAGACCACTACACCGCCACCTTAGCTAAAAGACCACCACACACCACCATCTCACCACCAGACCACTACACCGCCACCTTAGTTAAAAGAACACCACACACCACCATCTCACCACCAGACCACTACACCGCCACCCTAGTTAAAAGACCACCACACACCACCATCTCACCACCAGACCACTACACCGCCACCTTAGTTAAAAGACCACCACACACCACCATCTCACCACCAGACCACTACACCGCCACCTTAGCTAAAAGACCACCACACACCACCATCTCACCTCCAAACCACTACACCGCCACCTTAGTTAAAAGACCACCACACACCACCATCTCACCACCAGACCACTACACCGCCACCTTAGTTAAAAGACCACCACACACCACCATCTCACCACCAGACCACTACACCGCCACCCTAGTTAAAAGACCACCACACACCACCATCTCACCACCAGACCACTACACCGCCACCTTAGTTAATAGACCACCACACACCACCATCTCACCACCAGACCACTACACCGCCACCTTAGTTAAAAGACCACCACACACCACCATCTCACCACCAGACCACTACACCGCCACCTTAGTTAATAGACCACCACACACCACCATCTCACCACCAGACCACTACACCGCCACCTTAGTTAAAAGACCACCACACACCACCATCTCACCACCAACCCACTACACCACCTTACTTAAAAGACCACCACACACCACCATCTCACCACCAAACCACTACACCACCACCTTAGTTAATAGACCACCACAGACCACCATCTCACCACCAAACCACTACACCACCACCTTACTTAAAAGACCACCACACACCACCATCTCACCACCAGACCACTACACCGCCACCTTAGTTAAAAGACCACCACACACCACCATCTCACCACCAAACCACTACACCACCACCCTAGTTAAAAGCCCACCACACACCACCATCTCACCACCAAACCACTACACCACCACCTTAGTTAAAAGACCACCACACACCACCATCTCACCACCAACCCACTACACCACCTTACTTAAAAGACCACCACACACCACCATCTCACCACCAAACCACTACACCGCCACCTTAGTTAAAAGACCACCACACACCACCATCTCACCACCAGACCACTACACCGCCACCTTAGTTAAAAGACCACCACACACCAACATCTCACCACCAGACCACTACACCGCCACCTTAGTTAAAAGACCACCACACACCACCATCTCACCACCAAACCACTAAACCGCCACCTTAGTTAAAAGACCACCACACACCACCATCTCACCACCAGACCACTACACCGCCACCTTAGTTAAAAGACCACCACACACCACCATCTCACCACCAGACCACTACACCGCCACCTTAGTTAAAAGACCACCACACACCAACATCTCACCACCAAACCACTACACCGCCACCTTAGTTAAAAGACCACCACACACCACCATCTCACCACCAAACCACTACACCGCCACCTTAGTTAAAAGACCACCACACACCACCATCTCACCACCAGACCACTACACCGCCACCTTAGTTAAAAGACCACCACACACCACCATCTCACCACCAGACCACTACACCGTCACCCTAGTTAAAAGACCACCACACACCACCATCTCACCACCAGACCACTACACCGCCACCTTAGCTAAAAGACCACCACACACCACCATCTCACCACCAGACCACTACACCGCCACCTTAGTTAAAAGACCACCACACACCACCATCTCACCACCAGACCACTACACCGCCACCTTAGTTAAAAGACCACCACACACCACCATCTCACCACCAGACCACTACACCGCCACCCTAGTTAAAAGACCACCACACACCACCATCTCACCACCAGACCACTACACCGCCACCTTAGTTAATAGACCACCACACACCACCATCTCACCACCAGACCACTACACCGCCACCTTAGTTAAAAGACCACCACACACCACCATCTCACCACCAGACCACTACACCGCCACCTTAGTTAATAGACCACCACACACCACCATCTCACCACCAGACCACTACACCGCCACCTTAGTTAAAAGACCACCACACACCACCATCTCACCACCAACCCACTACACCACCTTACTTAAAAGACCACCACACACCACCATCTCACCACCAAACCACTACACCACCACCTTAGTTAATAGACCACCACAGACCACCATCTCACCACCAAACCACTACACCACCACCTTACTTAAAAGACCACCACACACCACCATCTCACCACCAGACCACTACACCGCCACCTTAGTTAAAAGACCACCACACACCACCATCTCACCACCAAACCACTACACCACCACCCTAGTTAAAAGCCCACCACACACCACCATCTCACCACCAAACCACTACACCGCCACCTTAGTTAAAAGACCACCACACACCACCATCTCACCACCAGACCACTACACCGCCACCTTAGTTAAAAGACCACCACACACCACCATCTCACCACCAGACCACTACACCGTCACCCTAGTTAAAAGACCACCACACACCACCATCTCACCACCAGACCACTACACCGCCACCTTAGCTAAAAGACCACCACACACCACCATCTCACCACCAGACCACTACACCGCCACCTTAGTTAAAAGACCACCACACACCACCATCTCACCACCAGACCACTACACCGCCACCTTAGTTAAAAGACCACCACACACCACCATCTCACCACCAGACCACTACACCGCCACCCTAGTTAAAAGACCACCACACACCACCATCTCACCACCAGACCACTACACCGCCACCTTAGTTAATAGACCACCACACACCACCATCTCACCACCAGACCACTACACCGCCACCTTAGTTAAAAGACCACCACACACCACCATCTCACCACCAGACCACTACACCGCCACCTTAGTTAATAGACCACCACACACCACCATCTCACCACCAGACCACTACACCGCCACCTTAGTTAAAAGACCACCACACACCACCATCTCACCACCAACCCACTACACCACCTTACTTAAAAGACCACCACACACCACCATCTCACCACCAAACCACTACACCACCACCTTAGTTAATAGACCACCACAGACCACCATCTCACCACCAAACCACTACACCACCACCTTACTTAAAAGACCACCACACACCACCATCTCACCACCAGACCACTACACCGCCACCTTAGTTAAAAGACCACCACACACCACCATCTCACCACCAAACCACTACACCACCACCCTAGTTAAAAGCCCACCACACACCACCATCTCACCACCAAACCACTACACCACCACCTTAGTTAAAAGACCACCACACACCACCATCTCACCACCAACCCACTACACCACCTTACTTAAAAGACCACCACACACCACCATCTCACCACCAAACCACTACACCGCCACCTTAGTTAAAAGACCACCACACACCACCATCTCACCACCAGACCACTACACCGCCACCTTAGTTAAAAGACCACCACACACCAACATCTCACCACCAGACCACTACACCGCCACCTTAGTTAAAAGACCACCACACACCACCATCTCACCACCAAACCACTAAACCGCCACCTTAGTTAAAAGACCACCACACACCACCATCTCACCACCAGACCACTACACCGCCACCTTAGTTAAAAGACCACCACACACCACCATCTCACCACCAGACCACTACACCGCCACCTTAGTTAAAAGACCACTACACACCACCATCTCACCACCAAACCACTAAACCGCCACCTTAGTTAAAAGACCACCACACACCACCATCTCACCACCAGACCACTACACCGCCACCTTAGTTAAAAGACCACCACACACCACCATCTCACCACCAGACCACTACACCGCCACCTTAGTTAAAAGACCACCACACACCAACATCTCACCACCAAACCACTACACCGCCACCTTAGTTAAAAGACCACCACACACCACCATCTCACCACCAAACCACTACACCGCCACCTTAGTTAAAAGACCACCACACACCACCATCTCACCACCAGACCACTACACCGCCACCTTAGTTAAAAGACCACCACACACCACCATCTCACCACCAGACCACTACACCGTCACCCTAGTTAAAAGACCACCACACACCACCATCTCACCACCAGACCACTACACCGCCACCTTAGCTAAAAGACCACCACACACCACCAGACCACTACACCGCCACCTTAGTTAAAAGACCACCACACACCACCATCTCACCACCAGACCACTACACCGCCACCCTAGTTAAAAGACCACCACACACCACCATCTCACCACCAGACCACTACACCGCCACCTTAGCTAAAAGACCACCACACACCACCATCTCACCACCAGACCACTACACCGCCACCTTAGCTAAAAGACCACCACACACCACCATCTCACCACCAAACCACTACACCGCCACCTTAGTTAAAAGACCACCACACACCACCATCTCACCACCAGACCACTACACCGCCACCTTAGTTAAAAGACCACCACACACCACCATCTCACCACCAGACCACTACACCGCCACCCTAGTTAAAAGACCACCACACACCAGCATCTCACCACCAAACCACTACACCGCCACCTTAGTTAAAAGACCACCACACACCACCATCTCACCACCAAACCACTACACCGCCACCTTAGTTAAAAGACCACCACACACCACCATCTCACTACCAAACCACTACACCGCCACCTTAGTTAAAAGACCACCACACACCACCATCTCACCACCAGACCACTACACCGCCACCTTAGCTAAAAGACCACCACACACCACCATCTCACCACCAGACCACTACACCGCCACCTTAGTTAAAAGACCACCAACACACCACCATCTCACCACCAAACCACTACACCGCCACCTTAGTTAAAAGACCACCACACACCACCATCTCACCACCAAACCACTACACCGCCACCTTAGTTAAAAGACCACCACACACCACCATCTCACCACCAGACCACTACACCGCCACCTTAGTTAAAAGACCACCACACACTACCATCTCACCACCAAACCACTACACCGCCACCTTAGTTAAAAGACCACCACACACCACCATCTCACCACCAAACCACTACACCGCCACCTTAGTTAAAAGACCACCACACACCAGCATCTCACCACCAAACCACTACACCGCCACCTTAGTTAAAAGACCATCACACACCACCATCTCACCACCAAACCACTACACCGCCACCTTAGTTAAAAGACCACCACACACCACCATCTCACCACCAGACCACTACACCGCCACCTTAGCTAAAAGACCACCACACACCACCATCTCACCACCAGACCACTACACCGCCACCTTAGTTAAAAGACCACCACACACCACCATCTCACCACCAAACCACTACACCGCCACCTTAGCTAAAAGACCACCACACACACCATCTCACCACCAAACCACTACACCGCCACCTTAGTTAAAAGACCACCACACACCACCCTCTCACCACCAAACCACTACACCACCTTAGTTAAAAGACCGCCACACACCACCATCTCACCACCAAACCACTACACCGCCACCTTAGTTAAAAGACCACAACACACCACCATCTCACCACCAAACCACTACACCACCACCCTAGTTAAAAGACCACCACACACCACCATCTCACCACCAAATCACTACACCGCCACCTTAGTTAAAAGAACACCACACACCACCATCTCACCACCAAACTACTACACCGCCACCTTAGTTAAAAGACCATCACACACCACCATCTCACCACCTAACCACTACACCACCACCTTAGTTAAAAGACCATCACACACCACCATCTCACCACCAAACCACTACACCATCACCTTAGTTAAAAGACTACCACACACCACCATCTCACCACCAGACCACTACACAGCCATCTTAGCTAAAAGACCACCGCACACCACCATCTCACAACTAAACCACTACACCGCCACCCTAGTTAAAAGACCACCACACACCACCATCTCACCACCAAACCACTACACCACCACCTTACTTAAAAGACCACCACACACCACCATCTCACCACCAAACCACTACACCACCACCTTAGTTAAAAGACCACCACACACCACCATCTCAACACCAAACCACTACACCACCACCCTAGTTGAAAGACCACCACACACCACCATCTCACCACCAGACCACTACACCACCACCCTAGTTAAAAGACCACCACACACCACCATCTCACCACCAAATCACTACACCGCCACCTTAGTTAAAAGAACACCACACACCACCATCTCACCACCAAACTACTACACCGCCACCTTAGTTAAAAGACCATCACACACCACCATCTCACCACCTAACCACTACACCACCACCTTAGTTAAAAGACCATCACACACCACCATCTCACCACCAAACCACTACACCATCACCTTAGTTAAAAGACTACCACACACCACCATCTCACCACCAGACCACTACACCGCCATCTTAGCTAAAAGACCACCGCACACCACCATCTCACAACTAAACCACTACACCACCACCTTAGCTAAAAGACCACCACACGCCACCATCTCACCACCAAACCACTACACCACCGCCTTAGTTAAAAGACCACCACACACCACCATCTCACCACCAGACCACTACACCGCCACCTTAGTTAAAAGACCACCACACACCACCATCTAACCACTAAACCACTACATCACGACCTTAGCTAAAAGACCACCACACACCACCATCTCACTACCATACTAGACCACAACCACATCCCCTAACCATCTCACCACAAAACCACTACAACACCACCACAACACCACCACAACACACCACCGCACTACTGCTCCATCAATCCTTCACACCAACACCAGCACAACACACCACCGCACCACTGCTCCATCAATCCTGCACACCAACACCACCACAACACCACCACAACACACCACCACACCACTAGACCATCACCTTAGTTAAAAGACCACCACACCCCACCGTCTCACCACCAAACCACTACACCACCACCTTAGCTGAAAGACCACCACACACCACAATCTCACCACCAAACCACTACACCACCTTAGTTAAAAGACCGCCACACACCACCATCTCACCACCAAACCACTACACCGCCACCCTAGTTAAAAGACCACCACACACCACCATCTCACCACCAAACCACTACACCGTCACCTTAGTTAAAAGACCACCACACACCACCCTCTCACCACCAAACCACTACACCGCCACCTTATTTAAAAGACCACCACACACCACCATCTCACCACCAAACCACTACACCGCCACCTTAGTTAAAAGACCACCACACACCACCATCTCACCACCAAACCACTACACCACCACCCTAGTTAAAAGACCACCACACACCACCAAATCACTACACCGCCACCTTAGTTAAAAGAACACCACACACCACCATCTCACCACCAAACCACTACACCACCACCTTAGTTAAAAGACCACCACGCACCACCATCTCACCACCAGACCACTACACTGCCACCGTAGTTAAATGACCACCACACACCACCATCTCACCACCAAACCACTACACCGCCACCTTAGTTAAAAGACCACCACACACCACCATCTCACCACCAGACCACAACACCGCCACCTTAGTTAAAAGACCACCACACACCACCATCTCACCACCAAAGCACTACACCACCACCCTAGTTAAAAGACCACCATCTCACCACCAAAGCACTACACCACCACCCTAGTTAAAAGACCACCACACACCACCATCTCACCACCAAACCACTACACCGCCACCTTAGTTAAAAGACCACCACACACCACCATCTCACCACCAGACCACTACACCGCCACCTTAGTTAAAAGACCACCACACACCACCATCTCACCACCAGACCACAACACCGCCACCTTAGTTAAAAGACCACCACACACCACCATCTCACCACCAAAGCACTACACCACCACCCTAGTTAAAAGACCACCACACACCACCATCTCACCACCAGACCACTACACCACCACCTTAGTTAAAAGACCACCACACACCACCATCTCACCACCAAACCACGACACCGCCACCCTAGTTAAAAGACCACCACACACCACCATCTCACCACCAGATCACTACACCACCACCTTAGTTAAAAGACCACCACACACCACCATCTCACCACCAAACCACTACACCGCCACCTTAGTTATAAGACCACCACACACCACCATCTAACCACCAAACCACTACACCACCACCCTAGTTGAAAGACCACCACACACCACCATCTCACCACCAAACCACTACACCACCACCCTAGTTAAAAGACCACCACACACCACCATCTCACCACCAAATCACTACACCGCCACCTTAGTTAAAAGAACACCACACACCACCATCTCACCACCAAACCACTACACCGCCACCTTAGTTAAAAGACCATCACACACCACCTTCTCACCACCTAACCACTACACCACCACCTTAGTTAAAAGACCATCACACACCACCATCTCACTACCATACTATACCACAACCACATCCCCTAACCATCTCACCACAAAACCACTACAACGCCACCACAACACCACCACAACACACCACCGCACTACTGCTCCATCAATCCTTCACACCAACACCAGCACAACACACCACCGCACCACTGCTCCATCAATCCTGCACACCAACACCACTACAACACCACCACAACACACCACCACACCACTGCTCCATCAATCCTTCACACCAACACCACCACAACACCAACACAACACACCACCACACCACTTCTCCATCAATCCTTCACACCAACACCACCACAACACACCACCGCACTACTGCTCCATCAATCCTTCACACCAACACCAGCACAACACACCACCGCACCACTGCTCCATCAATCCTGCACACCAACACCACCACAACACCACCACAACACACCACCACACCACTGCTCCATCAATCCTTCACACCAACACCACCACAACACCAACACAACACACCACCACACCACTGCTCCATCAATCCTTCACACCAACACCAGCACAACACACCACCGCACCACTGCTCCATCAATCCTGCACACCAACACCACCACAACACCACCACAACACACCACCACACCACTGCTCCATCAATCCTTCACACCAACACCAGCACAACACACCACCGCACCACTGCTCCATCAATCCTGCACACCAACACCACTACAACACCACCACAACACACCACCACACCACTGCTCCATCAATCCTTCACACCAACACCAGCACATAACACCACCGCACCACTGCTCCATCAATCCTGCGCACCAACACCACCACAACACCACCACAACACACCACCACACCACTGCTCCATCAATCCTTCACACCACCAACACCAGCACAACACACCACCGCACCACTGCTCCATCAATCCTGCACACCAACACCACCACAACACCACCACAACACACCACCACAACACCACCACAACACACCACCACACCACTGCTCCATCAATCCTTCACACCAACACCAGCACAACACACCACCGCACCACTGCTCCATCAATCCTGCACACCAACACCACTACAACACCACCACAACACACCACCGCACCACTGCTCCATCAATCCTGCACACCAACACCACCACAACACCAACACAACACACCACCACACCACTGCTCCATCAATCCTTCACACCAACACCACCACAACACAAAACCGCACCAATGCTCCATCAATCCTGCACACCAACACCACCACAACACACCACCACACCACTACACCATCACCTTAGCTAAAAGACCACCACACCCCACCGTCTCACCACCAAACCACTACACCATCACCTTAGTTAAAAGACCACCACACCCCACCGTCTCACCACCACACCACTACACCACCACCCTAGTTAAAAGACCACCACACACCACCAAATCACTACACCGCCACTTTAGTTAAAAGACCACCACACACCACCACAACACACCAGCACACCACTACACCGCCACCTTAGCTAAAAGACCACCACACACCACCATCTCACCACCAGACCACTACACCGCCACCTTACTTAAAAGACCACCACACACCGCCATCTCACCACCAAACCACTACACCGCCACCCTAGTTAAAAGAACACCACACACCACCATCTCACCACCAAACCACTACACCGCCACCTTAGTTAAAAGACCACCACACACCACCATCTCACCACCAGACCACTACACCACCACCTTAGTTAAAAGACCACCACACACCACCATCTCACCACCAGACCACTACACCGCCACCTTAGCTAAAAGACCACCACACACCACCATCTCACCACCAGACCACTACACCGCCACCTTAGCTAAAAGACCACCACACACCACCATCTCACCACCAGACCACTACACCGCCACCTTAGCTAAAAGACCACCACACACCACCATCTCACCACCAGACCACTACACCGCCACCTTACTTAAAAGACCACCACACACCGCCATCTCACCACCAAACCACTACACCGCCACCCTAGTTAAAAGAACACCACACACCACCATCTCACCACCAAACCACTACACCGCCACCCTAGTTAAAAGAACACCACACACCACCATCTCACCACCAAACCACTACACCGCCACCTTAGTTAAAAGACCACCACACACCACCATCTCACCACCAGACCACTACACCACCACCTTAGTTAAAAGACCACCACACACCACCATCTCACCACCAGACCACTACACCACCACCTTAGTTAAAAGACCACCACACACCACCATCTCACCACCAGACCACAACACCGCCACCTTAGTTAAAAGACCACCGCACACCACCATCTCACCACCAAACCACTACACCGCCACCTTAGTTAAAAGACCACCACACACCACCATCTCACCACCAGACCACTACACCGCCACCTTAGTTAAAAGACCACCACACACCACCATCTCACCACCAAACCACTACACCGCCACCTTAGTTAAAAGACCACCACACACCACCATCTCACCACCAGACCACTACACCGCCACCTTAGTTAAAAGACCACCACACACCACCATCTCACCACCAAACCACTACACCGCCACCTTAGTTAAAAGACCACCACACACCACCATCTCACCACCAGACCACTACACCGCCACCTTAGTTAAAAGACCACCACACACCACCATCTCACCACCAGACCACTACACCACCACCCTAGTTAAAAGACCACCACACACCACCATCTCACCACCAGACCACTACACCACCACCCTAGTTAAAAGACCACCACACACCACCATCTCACCACCAGACCACTACACCGCCACCTTAGTTAAAAGACCACCACACACCACCATCTCACCACCAAACCACTACACCGCCACCTTAGTTAAAAGACCACCACACACCACCATCTCACCACCAAACCACTACACCGCCACCTTAGTTAAAAGACCACCACACACCACCATCTCACCACCAAACCACTACACCGCCACCTTAGTTAAAAGACCACCACACACCACCATCTCACCACCAGACCACTACACCGCCACCTTAGTTAAAAGACCACCACACACCACCATCTCACCACCAAACCACTACACCACCACCTTAGTTAAAAGACCACCACACACCACCTTCTCACCACCAGACCACAACACCGCCACCTTAGTTAAAAGACCACCACACACCACCATCTCACCACCAGACCACTACACCGCCACCCTAGTTAAAAGACCACCACACACCACCATCTCACCACCAAAGCACTACACCACCACCCTAGTTAAAAGACCACCACACACCACCATCTCACCACCAAACCACTACACCGCCACCTTAGTTAAAAGACCACCACACACCACCATCTCACCACCAAACCACTACACCACCACCCTAGTTAAAAGACCACCACACACCACCATCTCACCACCAGACCACTACACCACCACCTTAGTTAAAAGACCACCACACACCACCATGTCACCACCAGACCACTACACCGCCACCTTAGTTATAAGACCACCACACACCACCATCTCACCACCAGACCACTACACCACCACCCTAGTTAAAAGACCACCACACACCACCATCTCACCACCAAACCACTACACCGCCACCTTAGTTATAAGACCACCACACACCACCATCTCACCACCAAACCACTACACCGCCACCTTAGTTATAAGACCACCACACACCACTATCTCACCACCAAACCACTACACCGCCACCTTAGTTAAAAGACCACCGCACACCACCATCTCACCACCAGACCACTACACCGCCACCTTAGTTAAAAGACCACCACACACCACCATCTCACCACCAAACAACTACACCGCCACCTTACTTAAAAGACCACCACACACCGCCATCTCACCACCAAACCACTACACCGCCACCCTAGTTAAAAGACCACCACACACCACCATCTCACCACCAGACCACTACACCGCCACCCTAGTTAAAAGACCACCACACACCACCATCTCACCACCAAACCACTACACCACCACCTTACTTAAAAGACCACCACACACCACCATCTCACCACCAGACCACTACACCGCCACCCTAGTTAAAAGACCACCACACACCACCATCTCACCACCAAACCACTACACCACCACCTTACTTAAAAGACCATCACACACCACCATCTCACCACCAGACCACTACACCGCCACCCTTGTTAAAAGACCACCACACACCACCATCTCACCACCAAACTACTACACCACCGCCTTAGTTAAAAGACCACCACACACCACCATCTCACCACCAGACCACTACACCGCCACCTTAGTTAAAAGACCACCACACACCACCATCTAACCACTAAACCACTACATCACCACCTTAGCTAAAAGACCACCACACACCACCATCTCACCACCAGACCACTACACCGCCACCCTTGTTAAAAGACCACCACACACCACCATCTCACCACCAAACTACTACACCACCGCCTTAGTTAAAAGACCACCACACACCACCATCTAACCACTAAACCACTACATCACCACCTTAGCTAAAAGACCACCACACACCACCATCTCACTACCATACTATACCACAACCACATCCCCTAACCATCTCACCACAAAACCACTACAACACCACCACAACACCACCACAACACACCACCGCACTACTGCTCCATCAATCCTGCACACCAACACCACTACAACACCACCACAACACCACCCCATCAATCCTTCCCACCAACACCACCACAACACCACCAGAACACACCACCGCACCACTGCTCCATCAATCCTTCACACCAACACCACCGCAACACACCACCACACCACTGCTCCATCAATCCTGCACACCAACACCACCACAACACCACCACAACACACCACCACACCACTGCTCCATCTATCCTTCACACCAACACCACCACAACACCACCACAACACACCACCACACCACTGCTCCATCAATCCTTCACACCAACACCACCACAACACCACCACAACACACCACCACACCACTGCTCCACCAATCCTTCACACCAACACCACCACAACACCACCGCAACACACCACCACACCACTGCTCCACCAATCCTTCACACCAACACCACCACAACACCACCACAACACACCACCACACCACTGCTCCACCAATCCTTCACACCAACACCACCACAACACCACCACAACACACCACCACACCACTGCTCCACCAATCCTTCACACCAACACCACCACAACACCACCACAACACACCACCACACCACCGCTCCATTAATCCTTCACACCAACACCACCACAACACACCACCACACCACTGCTCCACCAATCCTTCACACCAACACCACCACAACACCACCACAACACACCACCACACCACTGCTCCACCAATCCTTCACACCAACACCACCACAACACCACCACAACACACCACCACACCACCGCTCCATTAATCCTTCACACCAACACCACCACAACACCACCACAACACACCACCACACCACTGCTCCATCAATCCTTCACACCAACACCACCACAACACCACCACAACCAGCACCACCAGCACCAACACCACAAGCAACACCACCAGCACCACCACCACCATCACCAGCACCACCACCAACACCACGACGACCACCACCACCACCACCACCAGCACCACCAGCACCAACACCACAAGCAACACCACCAGCACCACCACCACCATCACCAGCACCACCACCAACACCACGACGACCACCACCACCACCAGCACCACCACCACCATCACCAGCACCACCACCAACACCACGACGACCACCACCACCACCAGCACCACCACTACCATCACCAGCACCACCAGCACCACCACCACCACCACCACCACCACCACCACCACCACCACCACCACCACCACCATAAGTTTGTCTGTGACAAACAACGTGTGGACCTTTCACTTATTAAACGGTTCAGCGGATATTGAATCTCACCGTTATACACACATATATATATATGTATATATATATATATATATATATATATATATATATATATATATATATATATATATATATATATATCTGTGTGTGTGTGTTTATATATATATATATATATATATATATATACATGCATATATATATATGTGTGTGTGTGTGTTTATATATATATATACATATACACACATATACACAAACACACACACACGCACACACATATATATATATATATACACACACATATACACAGACACGCAAACAGATACACACACGCACATATAAATATATATATATATGTGTATGTATGTATATATCACACACACACACACACAAACATATATACTATATATATATACATATATATATATATATATATATATATATACAGAGAATGAGAAAAAGAAAGACAAAGGTATAGAGAGAGAACGAGAGTGGGAGGTAAATATGGGAGAGGGGGGGGTAGGTGGCGAAGAAAGAAAAGAAAGGTGTAAGGTGGAGGTATTTCATGTCAATATATTATATATAGAGGATGGGGAGAGAGAGAGAGAGAGACAGAGAGAGAGAGAGAGAGAGAGAGAGAGAGCGATTAGGGTGGGGGGGGGGGTGAAGGACGGAACGTTTGCGCGGTGGATAGGGGAGGTAAGAGGTGAAATACGGAGACGACGACGAAGTGTTATTGTGATGAAATGATGTAGAAGAAGGAGGAAGAGGAGAAGGGGGAGAAGTGTTAAGATGAAGTAAGGTAGAAGAAGGAGGGTGAGGGAAAGTTGAGGTTGAAGGATGGAGGCGAGGAGGGGGAGACTGAAGTAGGCGGAGAGGATGGTCGTGTTGACAAAAACCTGTTGACGTTATATTGATATCCAGATATGCATATATACTTATATATGTATATATATATATCTATATATGTATATATATATATATATATATATATATAAATATATGTTTACATATATTCACGCATGCATACACACATATATATATATATATTAATGTATACACACAGACACACACATAATATATATAATATATATATATATATATATGTGTATATACATATACACAATCACATTTAAAGAAGTAAACAAACCAGGAAATCACTGGAACACACACACACTCACACACACATGCATACATACACGAACACACCACTCAACACTCCCTCGTATAGACACACGTATATACACACACACACACACACACACACACACCCACATATATATATATATATATATATATATATATATATATATATATATATATATATGTGTGTGTGTGTGTGTGTGTGTATAGGCACACAAACAAAAAAAGTCGCCTTATTGGTCTTCATTTTCAACACTTATCAATACTAAAGATCTTATCCACATCTATTGATGACACACCGCCATTTTTATAATATATAACTTTTTTTTTTCATATTTCTCTCTATTTTATTATGTCTTCTTTTAACCGTTTGTTTGAATATTTGTCTTGTATTTTATCTATTTTATCTATTTTATCTGTTTTATCTGTTTTATCTGTTTTATCTGTTATTTTGTTATTCATTTCCTCCAGAAGTGGAATTTTCTAGAAGAAAAGGTGGAAATATAAGGAGGAAGAAAAATATTAAAAAAAAAACCTGATTGAAAATAGCAGCCATTTTAAGTGCGCTTCAGAATGGGTCGGCGTATTGTCATCATGTTCATCATGATCTTCATGATGATGTTGATGATGATCACCACCACCACCACCACCACCACCACCATCATCATCATCATGATCATGATCATGATCAAGATGATGATGATAATGTTGATGATGATCGCCACCACCACTACCTCCACCACAACCATGATGATGATGATGGTGATCATGACGATGACGACGACTACGTCGGTGATGGTCATGATGATGGTGATGGTGATGATGACCATCATCGTGACGAAGACGGCGGCGACGATGACGACGATGATGATGATGATGATCACCACCACCACCACCACCACCACCATCATCATCGTCGTCATCGTCACCGCCGTCTTCGTCACGATGATGGTCATCATCACCATCACCATCATCATCACCATCACCAACGTAGTCGTCGTCATCGCCATCACCATCATCATCATCATCACCAACGTTGTCGTCGTCATCGTCATGATCATCATCATCATCACCACCATCATCGTCACCAACGTTGTCGTCGTCTTTGTCAACATCATCACCAACATCATCATTGTCATCATCATTACCATTATTATCTTTGGATTGGCAGTATCGGTAGAGGGTCGGACGCCATGCTTTGCAGCATAGAGTTACGGCCCTTTATGATTTGAGCTCAAATCTCGCCGAGGTTAACTTTGCCTTTCATCCTTACGGGGTCGATAAAATAAAGTACCAGTAATACACTGGGTAATTGCTGGCCTTGTGCCAAAAGAAGAAACAATTATTATCTTTAGTTATGTTCGAGGTATTCTGAGTCCATCTCGGATGGGAGATCGTTTATAAGGAAGAGAGGGTGGAAAGACGAAACTGTAGATATAAGAGGGGGGGGGGCGGAGAGAAAGGGGGGGAGATGGAGAGAGAGATAGAGAGAGAGAGGGGAGAGATGGAGAGAGAGAGAGGAAGAAAGGGATAGAGAGAGAGAGAGAGAGCTGTAAAAGAGAGAGAAGGTGAAAGATAGCTACAAAAGAGAGATAGGAGAGAGAGAAAGGGTGACATAGAGAGGATGTGAGTGAGAGTGAGAGAGAGATAGGGAGAGATAAAAAGGGAGAGAAAGAGAGAGAAAGAGAGAAAAAGAGGAAGATAGAAAGAGAGAGAGAGAGAGAGAGAGAGAGGAGAGAGATGGAGAGAGAGAGGAAGAAAGGGATAGATATAGAGAGAGAGAGCTGTAAAAGAGAGAGAAGGTGAAAGATAGCTACAAAAGAGAGATAGGAGAGAGAGAAAGGGTGACATAGAGAGGATGTGAGTGAGAGTGGGAGAGAGATAGGGAGAGATAAAAAGGGAGAGAAAGAGAGAGAAAGAGAGAAAAAGAGGGAGATAGAAAGAGAGAGAGAGAGAGAGAGAGAGAGGAGAGAGATGGAGAGAGAGAGGAAGAAAGGGATAGATATAGAGAGAGAGAGCTGTAAAAGAGAGAGAAGGTGAAAGATAGCTACAAAAGAGAGATAGGAGAGAGAGAAAGGGTGACATAGAGAGGATGTGAGTGAGAGTGGGAGAGAGATAGGAGAGATAAAAAGGGAGAGAAAGAGAGAGAAAGAGAGAGAAAGAGAGAGAAAGAGAGAGAAAGAGAGAGAAAGAGAGAAAAAGAGGGAGATAGAAAGAGAGAGTGAGAGAGAGAGAGAGAGAGAGAGAGAGAGAGAGAGAGAGAGAGAGAGAGAGAGAGAGAGTAAGGACAAGAAGCCAAAAAGTGTAAAGAAATAAAGTGATAGAAAATATTGGTTGATAAATCTAAATATAATTAACTGGAATGGGGTTACGTACACACACATACACACATATGTATATATGTATATAGATTATATATATTTGCGTATGAATATACACACACATACACATCTACCTACCTACATATCTAGTAAGGTTACATGTCACACAATGTATTTATATATATATATATATATATATATATATATATATAATGGAAAAATTTGAACAGGGACAAAACAGAGAGGCAGTACAACGAATGTTTATTAATTTCACGCTCTGGAGAGTGGGGTGTTGGTGGGGGACGACGTTTCGGGCATAAGCCCTTCCTCAGGTGATAAGTGTGTGGGAACAGAGTTCAAAGGGTGTGTAGGGGAGTGGTGGAGAGACATATAGCGAAAGGAAACGGTGCGAATGAAAAAAATAAAAATAAAAATAAAAATAAAGCATGATCAAAATACAAGGAATGAAATAAATGTGTGTATATATATATATATATATATATATATATACACACATATATATATATATTTACATACATACATATATATATATATGTATATATATATATATGTGTTGTATATATGTGTATGCATATATGTAATATATATACATATGTGTGTGTGTATGCGTATGTGTGTACGTGTGTGCAAACGTCATCCATATATCTGTATTAATGCGAGTGGCGTAATAGTTAGGGAATTTGGATCACGATCGTAAAATCATAAGTTCGGCTCCCGGCAGCCCAATGTGTTCTTGAGCAAGATACTTTATTTCGCATTGCTCCAGTCACCGCCAGCAGGAAAAATTTTGATACACTGTGTCACGCTAAATCTCTCAGAGAACCTCATCTATAAAATGATCAGCCCCTTGCACGTTAATTTCATGAGCAGTCTGTTCCATTGATTGAACAATTGTAACAAGCATCGTCGAAACCGACGGAGTATTTATTCAATATATATATAAGTGTTGTGTATAAGTCACTTATATATATATATATAAGTTATCCCGTGTTCAATTGGGGGTAAGGTACTCAATACATAGCAGAGTATAAATATTTAATATAGAACAGGACTAGAACTAGAACATCAGGATGATTTCTCCCGAATGAAACGGTTCTAGTCCTGTAGAAACCATTTCTATATTAAACACACACACACACACACACACACACACACACACACACACACACACACACACATATATACAGTGTGTGCTTGTGGTTGTGGCTTGGCGAAATGGTTAAGATGTGCGTGACATCTTGAACAAGTGTCATTTACCGTGGCGTCTGGTTGAATTAGTCCTTATGAGGGACATTGGGTTGACGGGAACTGTTTGGAACCCTGTCAGGTGGATTGTTCATGTAATTTAAAAGGCCACCTGCGTCAAGCTGAATCTTCCTGAGAACCACATTAATGGTATACGTGTTTGTGCAAATTCTCGACTGCTTGCACGTTAACTTCGCTAGTAGGCTAGGCTGTACCGTTGATCGAAGATCAGTTGGAACACTCATCGTTAGAATTGACGGAGGTCCAACATATACTTGCTACTAATATATATTATTTCTGAAGACGGCGGGTAGTGAAGACGTATGTATTTTTTTCTTACTATGATATTTTGTAATATGTTTTACATAGATCAATAATTGAATGAACATACAGGGAACTACCCCCCCCCCCCACACACACACACCCAGAAACGATCGTAAAATAATGAGTTTTACTATGAATTAACAGTTTTGTGTTTAATTTCATTGTTTTAATATTTCTATTTTGACTCTGTATCTAATTGAATTATATCGTTGAAAATTTTTGTATTTTAAACTTTGCTTCACGACATCTTCTACATACGGATTGCATTGAGTTCTTTATACGGTTTAGACCCTACCATTGATTAGTAGATTTATCTGTATATATGTATGTTTATATATACACATATTATATAGTTATACTTGGGAGGGTCATATTGTTGTAATAATATTGCCAGAAATAATAACAGAACACACGCACTGTTTGGTTGGTTTTCGCATCTGTATCTTTTATATATCTCTTATGTATTATATATATATATATAATAGTTCAAATCCCCCCGAGGTTAACTTTGCCTTTCATCCTTACGGGTTCAATAAAATAAAGTACCAGTAATACACTGGGATAATTGCTGGCCTTGTGCCAGAAGTAGAAACAATTATATATATACAGGGTCTCCCAAAAATTCTATACACACTTTAACAGCATTCTAATAAATATTGCCTGTACAGGTAATCAAAGTATGTATACATTTCTTGGGGTCATTGTATAATACATATATGTGTGTGTGTGAGTTTGTGAGCGTGTATGTGTGTGAGTGTATATGTATGTGCGTGTACTATGTCGTGTGAATGTATGTATATATATATATATATATATATATATATATATATATATATATATATATATATATATATATACATATATATACATATATATACATACATACATATAACATAATACACGCACATACATACATACAAATATGCATACATACATACATACATACAAACATACAAATATACATACATACATACAAATATACATACATACATACAAACATACAAATATACATACATACATACACATATGTATACATACATACATACAAACATACAAATATACATACATACATACAAATATGTATACATACATACAAACATACAAACATACAAATATACATACATACATACAAATATGTATACATACAAACATACAAACATACAAATATACATACATACATACAAATAAGTATACATACATACATACAAACATACAAATATACATACATACATACATGCATACATACATACATACATGTATGTATATTAGTTGATGCTGATGGCGGTAAGCGGCCAGTATTGAATTACGTTAGTTGGTGGCTGACAGCCGAGAATAGGAGACGGCAGTCAGAAGACGTAGAAATGAAAACATTATATCAATAAGGGTCACTGCCTTAGGCCAGATACAATCCCCTTTGTCAATTAATACGTTGCAAGCTTGCTGACCCCTGTAAAAGGCGACACATCAAGCGTGCGGCATTGGGGTGTGGGTGTTGTTAGACCTTAATGTAAAAGTGGGATGGCAGAAAAGAGATGGCAAACTTACAACAATGGAGGCGGGTTAATGGTAGACAGAGTAATCTTACTGTTTTGTGTTGTTTCTTATTACACTACAGTTTTAGCTTTCCACATACACAGGGTGTCCCCCAAAAATGTATACACACTTTGATAACCTGTACAGGCAATATTTATTAGAATGCTGTTGAAGTGGGTATACATTTTTGGGGGATATCCTGTATATATATATATGTGTGTGTGTGTGTGTGTGTGTGTGTGTGTGTGTGTGTAAATGAAGTATTTCCGTCGGAAAGGTACTGGAATATATATATATGAATATATATATATGTGTGTGTGTGTAGGTATAATATACATGCATACACACGCACACAAACATATCTAAATATGAGGGAGAAAGAGAGAGAAACAGAGAGAGGGAAAGGGAGAGGGGGAGAGAGATAAAGAGACAACGAGTGAGAGAGAGAGAGCGAGATAGAGAGACACACACACACATACACACACATAGAGAGAGAGAGAGAGAGAGAGAGAGAGAGAGAGAGAGAGAGAGAGAGAGAGAGAGAGAGAGAGAGAGAGAGAGAGAGAGACCAATGAAGGAGATAGCTCATAGCTCTGGCAAAGATAGCTTCACTGTACATTGAACAAAACCAATTTTCCTTGAGGTTAACTTACTCAATATTTTGCCGTGAAAAGAGAAATATTTAAAGATGAGAACAGCGAAAATGAAGTCATGATTATTGAAGACACCCAGAAGTCAATGACACAAATAAAAACCTCACATATGAGTGTCTGTTCATTTCAACCCGTCTCTTAGGGTAATTTACTATTATCTGTAGTAAACAACTGTTATTACAGTCATTTTCTGCATTTGGGACATACACACACACTCACACACTCACACACACACACACACACACACACACACACACATATATATATATATATATATATATATACACACACACGCATGCACACAAACACATGCACACAAACACATACACACAAACACATACACACAAACACACGACAGCTTTGGGGCAAGCAGAATTTTGACTGCTTACTAAATTGTAGACACATAAAAAGATAACACACACACACACACACACTAGATAACACTACATGCGGCTTTGACCGGGAGGGTCATTTTGAAGGAATTGGGTGGGGGGAGGCTGCACAGCCCCACTTTCCGCCATGGCGATTGGACTGCATGTCCTGCTTTCCAGGTTACCCTTCGCCACTGGAGTGCACACATGCAGACATAGAAAATACAGAAGAATTCACAGACACATACGTGTATACCTGTACATACAAACGTGCACACACCAACAATACAAGTAACCCAAACACACACATACATAAACATCCACATGCGCACACACATATTCATACAAAAACATACATGCACGTACACACACACACGCACACACACACGCACACACACACACACACACACACACACACACACACACACACACACACACACACACACACACACACACACACACACACACACACACACACACACACACACACACACAAATACTACATAATTTATTTCCCTCCAAAATTCCGATGTTCCAACGGTTTCTCTCTTTCCTAACTCTCTATTTCCCGAAGAAGGATTTATGTGTGAAACATTAAACCCTCTTCGATAATATTATGATAGGTTCTTCTCTCTTTGATTTCATCGAATCGATCCACAAGATCCCAGACCTCATTCGCTTACACAGTGGGATGAAATTCGTCAAACCAGACGAAGGAAAGAATGTTTTCATTGTTTTTTTTTTTCCATTGTTGATACTATCTACCGGCTGCAACTGCAAAAGTAACGTGAAATAAAGTGTCTTGTTTTATATCTTACCAAACCACACCAAGGAAGAAAATGGATACTGGACAAATTCCTCCATGAAATTCCAGATAACCCACCAACACCTTGGATATGTTTTGGCCAAATAACCAAACAACAGTTCCTTGCTCGAATGGGCCACTGTGGCCAAAGTATGACTGAGGTGTGAAACATAATTTAAAAGACTTCGCCAGGTGGTGCTATTAATTTTGAGAGGGTTTGGGACAATAGCGACAGAAAATTATCAAAGTCACCGAAAGTTATATAAGTATATACGTCTTTCTGTGCGTATATCCGTATGTGTATGTATGTATGCATTTTAGAATGTATGTATTTTTGTATGTATGTATGTGTACACAAATGCAAACATACATATATACACTCGTGTGTATATATATATATATATAGTGAAATAAGATAACAAGGACGATTGGTTACTCCTTCATTACGTTTATTGGTTGGTGACGCGCGTTTCGCCACTGATCAACTCAAGGTCGATCCAATAAACGTAATGAAGGATTAACCAATCGTCCTTGTTATCTTATTTGACTATAATACACTCTGTATAGCTCTACGCCGCGACACTGAAGTGAACCTAAACATCGAGTGCTCACCCGGGTGAACCTACAGTAACTCCAAGTTACAATCCCTGTATATATATATATATATGAAATATATATTCGAGAATAACTCTTATTATTTAAAATTAATCTTTATTACGCCAGTTAATTTGTAACCCCAAAATTTCATTTGTTCGGACAACTTAAGGCTCATCTACGAAACCGACGGAGGTTGCATTATTCTTAAAAGGGAAACGTCCAGTCAAAGACGATTTATCAACATTAAAAATTTGGAGGTAGAACAAATGCTTCTATTTCAAATATTAATTTAGGGAAGAAAATAAATATTCATCGATACAACAACAAAAAATTGTTCTTCCTTCAACTGAAAGAAAATCTTGCAGTGAGAACCGCTTCAAGGGAAAACCTTAATGTTTTTTTCTGAAGGGGTAATTCTGAATTATTTTCCCCAAAAAAGGTGAGGGGGTAACATACATATTTATTTATTTTATGCATACCTCTCAAGAAAGATTACACTTTTTTTTATTATTTTACCAGCTTCAGTGATAGGACTGCGACCAGTCTGGGGCACCTTCGTAAAGAGATGTTACTTGATTATATCGACCCCAGTACGTGTACTTGTTTTTTCTTCTAGTCTTGTACTTATTCGCGGACCATTATAACCGGTCATAGCAACAAACCATCATTATCAAGAGCCATAGCAACAAACCATCATAACAATAGCTATAGCAACAAAATATCATAATCAATAGCCATAGCAACAAACCATCATAATCAATAGCCATAGTAACAAGCGATCTTAATCAATAGCTATAGTAACAAACCTTAGCCATAGTAAAAACCTTAGCCATAGCAACAAACCCTCATAATTAATAGCCATAGAAACAAACCATCATAATGAAGAGCAATAGCAACAAACCATCATAATCAATAGCCATAGCATCAAGCGATCTTAATCAACAGCCATAGCAACAAGCCATCATAATCAATAGCTATAGCAACAAACGATCATAATCAATAGCCATAGCAACAAACCATCATAATCAAGAACAATAGTAACAAGCGATCATAATCAACAGCCATAGAAACAAACCATCATAATCAATAACCATAGCAACAAGCGATCATAATAAATAGCCATAGCAACAAACTATCGTAACATGTCTTGCGGTTACAGGTTTATTTTTTTATCTTTTGACCTCTTTCGATCATTAGACGGCGGTCATAATGGGGCATCGCCTTGAAAGGATTTAACCGATCATATCGACCCAAGCACAAACTGGTGAGCTGAACAATCTCCACTGTTTCAACGTCCTCAGTTTGCTCATGGACTTCTCTGAATTTGAATGCAATAGCATCTGCATACCTCGTCCTGGCTTCCTTTTCCACCAATGCTTCCCACTTTATCCGGTAGGTCGCTCTGGATCTGCCAGTTTTGTGGGCTTCTTTCGTTTTAGGTAGACTCAAGTTGCAGATAACTAGGTGATCAGTTGACAGCTCATCCCCTCTCTTAACACGAACATCCAGCACAGAATCGAAGAGATGAGATAAAATAACAAAATCAATTATTGGTCTTTATCCTTGATTTCCCTTATACCATGTATATTTATGGATGTCTCTGTGCTGGAAGAAGGTGTTCATAATAGAGAGTTCATTTCTAGAACAGATGTTAATAAGGTCTCTCCATTTGTATTTAGCTCGGGGTCGCCATTCCCTCCAATCACATCTTTCCTTGTCAGGATTGACATGCGCAGCCAGGCTGGAAGTGGTATCATGACTGGCAGTTGTAAAATCAGTCGGCTGGAATTTTTAGACGACATGGTGTTACTTAACTCGAGAGAAGATGATCTTCGACTTGCACGTGATAGGTTTGATGCCAAGTGTTGTATGGTTGGAATGAAAAATCAGTGCTGCAAAAGCTGAGACACTCGTCCTCTCAAGGAAGCCTGCGCAGTGCACTCTACATGTAAATGGAGTTCCACTGAAGCAGGTAGAGAAGTTCAAGAATCTGGAGGCCGTGTTCACGAGTGATGGAAGGCAGGAGGCTGAATTAAGTGCAAGAATTGCAGGAGCTCGTGCAGTAGTGCGGTAGCTTCAGCATTCGGCAATCAGAAGGGAGGTAGGCGTGAAAGCCAAACTCGCTATCTTCAGTTCGGTATTCGTGCCAACCCTTACCTATGGTCATGAAACTTGGGTAATGAGTGAAAGAATACGATCATGAATATAAGCAGCCGGAATGGGATTCCTCCGAATGGTCTTAGGAGTAACGTTACTCGATAGAGTGTGTGGCTCAGAGATCAGAGAGTCACTCCAGGTAGAGCTGCTACTTCTCCGAATTGAGAGATCATTGCTCCAATATTATGGGCATGTGGTTAGAATGTCTCATGAAAAAATCGCTGGGCAGATTTTACGGGCAAAACTAACCAGCATGAAACCCAGTGGTAGACCCCGAGCAAAATGGTTGGATCATACTCATGAACTTGACTGGTCTCTCCTGGGGGTCCACCCGGATCAGTTAGAGACCGTTGCTTCTGCCAGGACCCCTGGAAGGAGTGTTTGAGCAATCTGCCACCACGACCTTATCAGGAATAGGTGGGCAAGAAAGAAGAAGATATCGACTCCATTCTTTCAAGTCTGGTACTTATTCTATCGATTTCTTTTTGTTGAGCCGCTAAGTTACGGGGCACAAACAATAAGCGTAAACACACCCACTTGTATATTCTTTTATTCTTTTATTGTTTTACTGGTGTTAATCATTAGACTGCCGCCATACTGAGGAGGGGGTGGTGGTGTAATAAAGGGATTTAGCTGATCGTATTGACCCTAGTACTTTCTTTTTCTAAGTCGAGTGTATAATTTTATCGATCTCCGTTTTGTTAGAACCGTTAAGTTACGGGATATAAGCAAACAGTAAACTTAAACACATACACATACACCCATTTACACACAACACCACACGTATACCCCGCCCCTACATACACCGATACATAAAACATGTTCCTCCACTGAAACAAAATCTTGATGTGAAAACCGCTGTAAGTGCAGATCTTATTAGTTTAAAAGAGGTAATGATAAGATACTTTCTTAAAGAAAAGTGGTAGTGTGGTGACAAAAAATATATAAATACACATTTCCTTATATTATCGCTCAATAAAGGATTATTTATGTTCAATATAAATTTTGTAACGTAGTTTTCTTTCTTTCGTTTCGGTTTTGTTTTTCGTACCATTATGTGTTTTTTCTTCAAAATTTATAACCATTAGGGACACGGATAAAGTTTCACTATAATTGTCTCTTCATTTTTGTCTTTAACTCCCTTAATTAATCCCCCAAAGCGAAGGAAAAGACGCCCCAAACGTAAATGGCTCCTTTATATAGTAAAATGTCAGAAAAAGGTGTAGGGTTACTTGTGATATTTCTCGACTGTCAAATATTTTATGTTGTTTAACTGCTTTACTAAAGATTAAAAACTCCCACTTTGACATATACGAATGTCTATATATATATATATATATATATATATATATATATATATATATGTGTGTGTGTGTGTGTGTGTGTGTGTGTGTATGTATGTGTGTACGCCTGTATGTGTTATGATTTATATAAGCAAAGGATTACAAGCCTGACAATATATTACTTCTGTTGGTTGGTTGTTGTTCACAGGCACTAAACTAAACTACTCTGAACATTAACATTGAATTATGTATACATATGTATGTATGTATGTATGTATGTATGTATGTATGTATGTCTCTTTCTCTTAATTTCGAGTATATTTTTTTTGACCGGCCACCTTCCTGGTGGCAAGGTTGTAAAAGAAAAGAAATTGTCATCCCTTGAATCGCAAGAATGTTTTGCAAATGTTGAAGGTGCCAGCTATCGCAGCCATTTGTAGACTATGAATTAGGGAGCTGCGCTTTTTGTCCGCAAATGTATGTATGTATGTATGTATGTATGTATGTATGTATGTATGTATGTATGTATGTATGTATGTATGACTCCTTAGCCTTTGTCAAGGCAGAATTCTAGGAGAAGGAAAACTCTGATATAACACCTGCAACCCTGATGGTATCCAATGATGTTGACTTGTTCTTCTTTTTGGTAAATATCATCTTGGTTAAGAGAGTGGGACTGGCTTTGTGCAGTGCCTTTGCTCACCATAAAAGCTTCACGGCACAGGCATTGCTTTATATCTGGAGATCTCTCTGTACTTGTCATCACATGGTACCATGGGCCCAGCACTATGTGTCAATAATTGTCACAAGTGTAGTGTTTGTACCAGAGTTTTCAAGTCGCTGGCTGGACTAAAAAGTCACACTTGTTCAGCGCATCGGTAGGAGTTCACCTACATGGATATAAAGTAGTGGCCGTACTCGAAAACGAATTGGCAGCCACCATGTATGTATGTATGTATGTGTGTGTGTATGTATGTATGTATGTACGTGAATATATATATATATATATATATAAAGTGTGTATAAGTTATAGATTTATAGCAATGATTATTATCACCAGGGTAATTCTCAAACACACACACACACACACACACACACACACTCTCTCTCTCTTTCTCTCTCTCTCTCTATATATATATATATACTTTCTATTCTCTCAGTTGCAATAAGAGATAGGGAGAGGAGGATCCTCTCCCCTTCTCTTATTGCAACTGTCTCTTTCCCATCTCGCTCTCAATGCTCTATCTTTCTCTATCTAACCTAAATCTCCCATAGTCAAGATGCTCCCACCATCCATCCTGCTCTCTCTTCGACTGCCATCTCTTTATCTATTTTACCTAAATCACCTTCTCCTAAGACACCTTTCTATTCCTTCTCTCTCACTGCCAACCCCTTCTCTATCTAACCTAAACCCCTCCCAGTAAGTACACCACCCTATCTTTCTAGTGCCAACATGAAAACCAGTTGACATCGGCACGGTAAACTCTGAAAATAATTGTCTCCTCTTATGGTCACTGAAACACTCAACAAAGTGACGTCCTCACACCAGCCCAGCATACGTCGTAGAAAAGCCAAGGGACTGGCGATCATTATCTAAATATGCCAGCTAAACTTCGGTAACTTGATACAAGACCATAGTTTCCTCAAAATGGCAGACGACGATATCGATAAAATCCGTCCAATTCATTAGAATAGTGACTATTAATTAAAATGGAAAGAAGCCGATCTTCAGATAAAGAAGAATCAAGGAAGCTATGTTTATATTGGTCTTGCTTAGCTGATATTATCTATCACACACACACATACACACACATGAATGTTTGTATCCATATATATATATATATATATATATATATATATATATATATATATATATATATATATATATACACAGATAAATCTACCAATCAATGGTAGGGTCTAAACCGTATAAAGAACTCAATGTAATCCGTATGTAGAAGATGTCGTGAAGCAAAGTTTAAAATACAAAAATTTTATCAACGATATAATTCAATTAGATACAGAGTTAAAATAGAAATATTAAAACAATGAAATTAAACACAAAACTGTTAATTCATAGTAAAACACATTATTTTACGATCGTTTCTGGGGGGTAGTTCCCTGCATGTTCATTCAATTATTGATCTATGTAAAACATATTACAAAATATCATAGTGAGAAAAAGATACATACGTCTTCACTACCCGCCGTCTTCAGAAATAATGAATTTATTTCTGAAGACGTAGTGAAGACGTATGTAGTGAAGACGTATGTATTTTTTTCTTACTATATTTTGTAATATGTTTTACATAGATCAATAATTGAATGAACATGCAGGGAACTACCCCCCAGAAACGATCGTAAAATAATGAGTTTTACTATGAATTAACAGTTTTGTGTTTAATTTCATTGTTTTAATATTTCTCTCTCTCTCTCTCTCTCTCTCTCTCTCTCTCTCTCTCTCTCTCTCTCTCTCTCTCTCTCTCTCTCTATCTATCTCTCTCTCTCTCTCTCTCTCTCTCCCTCTTTCTCTCTCTCTATATATAGGTTGTCCTAAAAAAAATGTATACACACTTTGATTATCCGTACAGGCAATATTTATTAGAATGCTGTTGATGTGTGCATACACTTTTTGGGACACCCTGTATATATATATATATATATACACACACAGAAGTAGTCTGAATCAGACCTAACTGAGGATCCGCATAAGGTGAAACATTAGTTCTCGGTATGGTGAACTAACTGTTGTGGAACTACTTCTACCAAACTCGTCCCATGGACTGAGTGCTCTACTACTACGAATATAACCAACCCTCCACTGTTCTACTATTATATATATATATATATATATTACTCTTTTACCTGTTTCAGCCATCCGGCTGAGGCCATGCTGGGGCACCGCCTATATATATATATATATATATATATATATATATATATATATTTATTAAAAAAAATTGTTTGAATCTTGCTTGCTCCGCTTATCTCAATTTTATAGTTCTGGTATGTCAAATTAATACCATATAACAACCGCCGCTGTATCATAGACACCCTATATATTTCCAGGGGTACTTAGTACCTGTGGGGATATTAACGATCCTGTGCTAGCTGGCAGATGGCAATATATTTTGCCGTTCCTGGGACTTTTTGTGCTAGGAAAGGAAAAATGCTCTCTGAAGATCTAAACTTTTCCATTGGAGGTCGCTAGGGATCTCCAATCTTTTGTGAAGTGAAACCGTCGGTAAAAGCAAATGGAATAGGTAAATATTTAAATTATATTTTTTAATTTATTAAAAAAAATTGTTAGAATCTTGCTTGCTCCGCTTATCTCAATTATATATATATATATATATATATATATATATATATATATATATATATATCAATTATATATATATATATATATATATATATATATATATATATACATTCTTCTATTATATTACTGGTTTCAGTCATTTGACCGTTATCATACTTGTTTTAGACGACCATATCGATCCCAGTACTTAGTTTTGAAAGTTTAGGCTTATTTTATCGATCTCGCTTAATCGAACCATAAAGTTACGGGACATAATCACTGAGACACGTAAACAAACACACAGATACACACTCACACATACACACATATAAATATATAAGGAAAGGAATGGGTTGATCCTTAGATGAGGCCAAGGAAATTATATTTCAATTGATCTTTCCATTGCTTATACTGCTTGTCTGTGGCAACTCTCGGGTGAGAGTGTTAGCATCTTTCCGGTAACAGGAGGCAGGATTTGAACTCAGAACGCAGACAACCAAAAATACGTCGTAAGGCATTTAATTCGGCACTCTAACTACTGGCAATTCGCCGCTATTGGCAGTATCGGTAGAGAGTCGGACACCATGCTTTGAAGCATGGGGTTACGTCCCTTTATGATCTGAGTTCAAATCCCGCCGAGGTTAACTTTGCCTTTCATCCTTACGGCGTCGATAAAATAAGTACACTGGGTAATTGCTGGCCTTGTGCCAAAAGTAGAAACAATTAATTAAACAAGTGACAAATGTCACGGAATTAGACACTAACAAACCAGTAATTACTTTTACGAAGACATTTTTACTGACAGTATATCTAGGGTTACATTATACGAGGGTCGGCTGAAAGGTTCATAGGCTGACTAAGATACTCTCATGGAATGTGAGCAAATGAGGTTTATATTTCAAATTAGTCTCCCTTGCGGCCCACACACTTCTACCACCAGTGTTGCAGTGCTTGGATCCCATTAGTGAAGAAGCTTTCATCCTGTTGGTAAAAAATCATCAACAGCAAATATGACGTCATCATTGCGATACTGGTTCCCAGCCAAGTGTTTTTTTTTCATATTGGGGAATGATAGTCAGATGGGGCCAAATCAGGAGAATAATGAGGGTGATCAACCAGCTCAAAGCAACAGTCACGCACAACAGCCACTGAAAGCAATGACTTGTGCGCTGGAGCATGTCCTGATGAAATCAGACGCCTTTGGTCAGTTTTCCTGAGCCTTTGGTCTTGATAGCTTTTCGTAACTTCCTCAACAAGTTGGTGTAGCTGTTTTGAAGATAGTCAATAAATCAATGCCTTTTGCATCCCCCAAAACTGAAGCCATTACCTTCTTTGGAGCTGGTGAGGAGGGATGTTTCCACT
>OZ024742.1:224287498-224289998 GCA_964016885.1 Eledone cirrhosa
CATGCGCACATAAGCACACATACACACACACACTCAATACATACACATATACGTACAGACATGCGCACATAAGCACACATACACACACACACTCAATACATACACATATAGGTACAGACATGCGCACATAAGCACACATACACACACACACTCAATACATACACATATACGTACAAACATACGCTCATATGCACACAATCACACATACTCAATACATACACATATACGTATAGACATGCGCACATAAGCACACATACACACTCAATACATACACATATATACATACAGGCATACGCACATATGCACACAAACACCCACGCATACACATATACATACATACACAAATACATACACACATATGCACACACACACACGCACACTCACTCAATACATACACATATACATACACACACATAAATACACACTTACACGCATACATAGACACCACACACATCCTCTACATCTTCGCACACACCACATTACTTCTTAAGACAACCAAATTCCATCTATTGAATGAAATATTCTTCCAAAATCTCACAATACGCAATGTGTGTGTATGTGTGTATGTCTATGTATGTGTATGTGTATGTTTAGATGTGGGTGTATTTGCTATACTCACGCATACACACACACACACACACATATATATATATATATATATATGCATATATATATATATACACACATATATATACATGTATGTACATATACACTTATATATATATTTATATACATATATAAACATATATGCATACATGCGTATAAATGTATGTATGCATGTATGTATGTATATATGTATACACATATATATATATACATACATATGTGTATGCATATATACATAATAAATTATATACATGTATATATATATATATATATATATATTTATATATATATGTATATATATATATGTGTGTGTGTATATATATATGTGTGAGTGTGTGTGTCTGTATGTGTAAGTTTTTAAAAACCCATTATCTTTCTATAACAATATTTTAGTGGCATTTATTGCCATATTACCATTGTGAACCGAACGTGCGAAAAAAAACAAAAGAACAACAAAATAAACAAACAAACAAACAACAACAACAACAAAAAAAAAACAACAAATTCTGAGAAAAAAAAAATGTCAAAACCACAATAACAGCAACATGAGCCATCACAGAAACCTACTTCTAACAACTATAATGGATTTTTCGAAAATGGTGTCATTAATATTTTTATTGGTCAGTTTTACTATGGAAATAATTCAACCCCAGAAATAAGGACAATGACGATAGCATTTGCAGAAGTTTTATTTTTAATAGGACAATGAACGTATCATTTGCTGAAGTTTTATTTCAAAAAGTACATTCACAGCACCACTTGCAAAAGTTTTATCTTAAAAAAGGACATTCAGAGCAGCATTCTGGTGAATTTTATTTTTTAAGGACATTCACAGTAGCGCTTCTAGTAGTTATATTTATATTTAAAAATAGACACACAGAGTAGCTCTTGAAGTAGTTATATTTTAAAAAGATATCCGCAGCAACACTTGCAATAGTGATATTTTATAAGAACAATTCCAGTAACATTTGCAGTTTTTATTTGTTTTTAAGAAGTGTAATCGCAAAAACGTTTTTATTTTAAATAGGAAAATTAAAGTAGCACTTGTAAAAATTTTATTTTAAAAAGAATAAAGATAATATATCATTTTCCGAAGTCGCAGTAGCTCTTTCAGAAGTTTTATTTCAAAATACTTTCTTTGGTATGCATGGTCCTGTAACTCCTGATAGTCGTTGGGGCGCCATATTGACGGCGTTTCTTAGGCATTTTAAGCTTGGCGGAGCCCACCCCTCTTCAGGCCTGAGAAGAGTAGATTTCTTCCAGAGAAAGATAGAAAGTGACTGAGAGAGAGAGAGAGAGAGAGAGAGAGAGAGAGAGAGACAGAGAGAGAGAGAGAGAGAGAGAGAGAGAGAGAGAGAGAGAGAGAGAGATAAAAAAGAGATATAGAGGAAGAATCGATCCCAGTACTAGACTGGTACTTTTTCTATCGACCCCGAAAGGACAAAAAACAATGAGAGAAAAGAAACAAAACCTTGACGAAGTATACAAAATAAATGAAATATAAATAATGGTTTCTTATATAGGCACAAGGCCAGTAATTTGGGGGGAGGGGAAAGTCGATTAAATCGACCCAGTGCGTGACTGGTACTTTATTTTATCGACCCCATAAGGATGAAAGGCAAAGTTAACCTCGGCGGGATTTGAACTCAGAATGGCAGGGTCCGTAACTCTATGCGTCAATTCGAAATACAGTTAATAAATGAATATAAAACATTAATAATAAATAAATGTAAAATGTGCTAAAATGATAAAATATTGTGTGGTGTGCTCATGCGCGGAGTTGCTATAAAATAGCTTATAAAATAGGGTGAAGACCCTTAGTGACGGAGAAAGAAGTTGTCATCGGTGTTTATTTACTTTGAGGTTTCGCCGAAGCTATTGGCTTATCCAAATA
>OZ024742.1:224294998-224304998 GCA_964016885.1 Eledone cirrhosa
CCACCACCAACACAGCATCAAATTTTTTTTTTTTGTGTGGTAGGGAGTCGATTAAATTGACCTCAGTACTTGACTGGTACTTTATTTTATCCTGCCCGAAAGAATGAAAGGCAAGTTAATCTCACTAAGAATTGAACCCAGAACGTAAAGAGCCGGGAGAAATACTGCAAAACCTTTTATATGACGTCACAACGATTCTGTTAATCCAAATAATGGTTTATTATTCAAGCACAAAACCAGCAATTTAATTATGTATAGATGGGTGGGGGCATTGAACTGATTCAATGCTTGACTGTTACTAGAAATATGATAGGCAAAGTTTACCTCAGCGGGATACGAACTCAGAACTTATAAAGCCAGAACAAATTAGAATAGATTGAATGTCAACATAAGGTAGGTATAACTGCAGTTTTTGAATTAGAAGCCTTTTTGTGACACAAAATGGCTGAATGGATAAGAAGTTTGGTCCCGGGTTCGATTCTGCTGAGTGATATCTTGGGCAAGTGTCATTTACCATGACTTCGGATTGACCCATACCTTGTGAGTGAAATTGGGTAGACGGAAACTCTTTGGAAGCGTATCGGGTTGACTATACATGCAATTCAAAAAACATCCTTGTCACATATTGTATCACTCTGAAGCTATCTAAAAATTACGTTACGGGTACACATGTCCATGGAAAGCTCAGTTATTTACGCGTTACTTTTATGAGCAGGCTGTTTCGTTGATCGAACAGCTGGGAGACACTCATCAACGAAAGCGACGGAGGTCCATTAAATTTACCTTAAATTATATAATTTAGGCATAAGGCAAACAATTTTGAAGCGAGAGAATCAAAAGCAAAGTTGGCCATGGCGGCATTTGAACGTAAATGACTGTAATTACGTGTTACAAAGTATTTTGTCCGACGTTCTAACGATTCTGCCAAATCTCCACCCACTACCTTAGATTTTAAAATAAGAGAATGTTATCACAAAGCTATCCTTTAAGGGAGTTTGTTATCTGATCCCCTATGTTTCCCAGTCTGTATTTCTTTTGGGAATATCCCCATTGATAAGTCCTTCACTGGACTTTGCAAATAGTTGTGAAATTCAAATAAAAAGGGGTGGGTATGGAGTGGTAGTTCCTCCTCATGAGAGACTGGCATTCCTTTCCACAGGAAATGGACTCGTCCTTGCCAGAGAATGTCTGATTGAGAAGACATTTGATCATCGCAGGTGTCCCATTATTAACCAAGCAAGGACGACAGGTTGGTAGTATCGGGTTGCAGTATTTAGTTACGACTTTCTACGTTCAGAGTTCAGATTCCACCGAAGTCAGCCTTGCATTTCATCTTTCTAGATTCGATAACATAAAGCAGTTAAGTAATTTGGTCGATATAATCGACTTTGCCCTTTACCCAAATTACTGGTTTTCTCCCGATGTTAAAAATAATTATTAACCAGGCCATGTATTTATATGTTGAGGCGTTCCATTATTGATCAGGCCGTTACTTTGTATGAACTTCATATTTTTTTTAAATTCAAGATGGTGGTGTGGTAAAGAGAGGGAGATTTGATAGCTATTTCAAGCAAGATGAGCGACCACTTAGTCTAGCGGTTCCCAACTTGGTGTTCGCAAAGTTATAACTTGGGGCCTGTCAGGTAAGCTCACAATTTCAAGTACATTGTTAAAAACATAATATATACACACTATTTGTATATATCCATTCTTCTCTAAATGCAAACATTTACCTTTTTCGATTATTATTCTCGGCATACAAACAATTGTTGAGAGGAATAATTGTAGCAGGTGGTCCGTGGGAAAATTCATTTAAATAAAAGGGGTCCTTGGTACTGAAAAGGTTAGGAACCACTGGCATAGAAACTGATTTTGTTGGCTCATAACCAAGGTAATTAAAGCGAATGATGGGGAAAGAGAGGGAGAGAGATTTAGACTTTTATTAAAAAGTGGTGTGTATATACTGGCGGTGAATTGGCAGAGTCGTTAGAACGTCGGATAAAATGTTTTACTGTATCCGTTCCAGCTCTCCACAGTTAACTTTGCTTTTCGACATTTTCGAGGTCATAAAAAAGTACCAGTCCAATACTGGGTCGATTCTTCCTCTATATCATTTTCTTATGTTTTTCTCTCTCTGTTTCTCCCTGTTCTGACCTGGAGAGGCATTGGCTCCGCCAGGTTCAAAATGCACATAACAAGCCACGTATGTCCCGACAGCGCTCCTACGACTCCCCCATCAGGAGTTCAGAGCCTATGGCAAAGTAACAAAGTAATTAAAGTGAATGATGGGGGGAAAGAGAAGAAGATGAAGATAGCTTTAGACTTTTATTAAAAAGTGGTTCATATATTAAAAGATGGAGTTTACCGGTTGTAAAAGTTAACGCAGCGTGTACTTCCGGTCTCCGTGATTACCATAATGTAGGACCCGGATCTATATTTACATCAGACGCGTGCTGTTAATGTTGACTATGACGTCGTCGCCACAGGCTAAAAGTAATCGGACATCAGCTTAATGGACTGTCATACTAAATGTCAAATAAGGAGCATAAAACTTCACAGCATACATATTATTATAGCGGAGAGTATCAGTTATAAGACCCTAGACTGACGTCCAATGAGATTGATAGTAATAATTCTTGCTGTTGTAGTCGTTGTCGATATGTGGTTTATAACAATGTGGTGTAGACAAGTAGTTTAGTGGTTAGCAGTGTTCGGTTCGCGATCGTAATGTCGTAAGTTCGATTCCCGTCTCAGACGACGGGTTGTGTCCTTCAGCAAAACACTTTATTTAATATTGCTTTAGTCTATTTAGCTGGTAAAAATGGGTTATACCTGTGATTCAAAGGACCAGCCTTGTCACATACCGAATCATGCTGAATCTTCCTGAGAACTACATTAAGGGTACACATGATTCATAGGTAGATAGGCAAGGTAAGTAGATCAATAGGGAATAAGGTTGATGATGAAGGTGATGATGAGGAATAATAAATACAATGATGACGATGATGGTGATGATGGTGGTGATGGTGGTGATGATGGTGATGGTGGCGATGATGATAAAGAAGAATGGTGATGATGATGGTGATGGTGGGGATGATGGCGATAATGGTGATGATGGCGATGATGATGATGATGATAAAGAAGAATGGTGATGATGATGGTGATGGTGGGGATGATGGCGATAATGGTGATGATGGCGATGATGATGATGATGATGATAAAGAAGAATGATGATGATGATGGTGATGGCGAGGATGATGGCGATAATGGTGATGATGGCGATGATGATGATGATAAAGAAGAATGGTGATGATGATGGTGATGGTGGGAATGATGGCGATAATGGTGATGATGGCGATGATGATGAAGAGAATGATGAGGGTGGTAGCGATAATTGTTTCTACTTTTCGCACAAGGCCAGCAATTATCCTAGTGCATTACTGGTACTTTATTTTATCGAGCCCGTAAGGATGAAGGGCCATAACTCTATGCTGCAAAGCATGGTGGGTGTCTAACGCTCTACCGATACTGCTAGCGATAATGATGATAATGGTAATGTAATGGTGAATGATAATGGTGATGATGATAATGATGATGATGGTGATGTAATGGTATATAATGATGGTGATGATGATAATGACGATGAGGAGGAAGGATTATGATGATGATGATGATGATCATCATCATCATCATAACTACTGATGATGACGAATATGATGGCGCTAATGATAATAGTATTAATAATAATAGCGACGACGGGAGAGATGATAATAAGTCTTTATTATTATTTTTGTTGTTTATGATATAAATTGCTATTTTTGCGGGTTCTCTGCGGATAACCACGAACGTCTGCTTTATCCATTTGTGTCAGTGTCTTCATCTCCCATCGGGATAGATAGAACCCCAGCCTCGCCATATCACCCCCATTGTCCCCACCATCACCACCTTATCACCTACTTCCTTCTTCTCCACCAGCTCCCTTGGCTAACCGATGAACTCTCGTCTCTTTCATTAAGTTATCGTTCTTAACGACTCGTGGAGCGGAGCGTAAAGCAATCTTGATGATGACGCCTCATCCCTGCTTCGTATAGGAAACGGCAGAGCGTTATATATATATATATATATATATATATATATATAACTCCTGTTTCCTATATGAAGCAGGGAGGCATATATATATATATATATATATATATATATATATATATATATATTGAGAGAGAGAGAGAGAGAGAGAGAGAGAGAGAGAGAGAAAAGAGAGAGAGATAGAGAGAGAAAAAAAGAGAGAGAGAGAAAGTGAGAGAGATGTGTGAAATCCCGACCGCGGCGCCATATGTATATATATATATAAACACAGTGTGGCAATATGGCTGTTCCTCTCTCTCGCTCTCACTCACCCATCTCTTTCGCTCTCATTTTCCGGAAAAGCCACAAACGAGAGAAGTGGAGGGGTCTTTCTCGATTAGTTGGCCTCGTATTGAAGTCGGTAAGTCCTTTGACAGGCGACTTCCGTTAGAGACAATAGGGTGAAATACTCTAAACGAGAATAACGCAACGTATTGTAACGTAACGTACGGACGAGAAATATAGTATGGCGACGACGAAGATGACGTAGAAAGAGCGAAAGAAAGATGGTAAGGTTAATAGGGAGAGAGGGAGAGAGAGAGAGGGGGGTGCAGAGAAAGAGGAGACGAAGAAGAAAGTAAAAGAAGGAAGGTAAAGTTATGGCAGAGAGAGAGAGAGAGAGAGAGAAAGAGGAGACGAAGAAGAAAGTAAAAGAAGGAAGGTAAAGCTATGGCAGAGAGAGAGAGAGAGAGAGAGAGAGAGAGAGAGAGAGAGAGAAAGAGAGAGAGAAAGAGGAGACGAAGAAGAAAGTAAAAGAAGGAAGGTAAAGCTATGGCAGAGAGAGAGAGAGAGAGAGAGAGAGAGAGCGAGGGGGGGGGGGGGTAGAGAGCGATGGAATGGAGAAAGAGACATAGAAGGTGACATAGAAGGAAAGTGAGGGCGAAAACGAGTGGGATTGGAAAAAAGAGAGAGGAATTGAATGGGATAGAGGAGGAGAGAGAGAAAACGAACTGGAGAGAGAGAGAGAGAGAGAGAGAGAGAGAGAGAGAGAGAGAGAGAGAGAGAGAGGGAGGAAGATAAAGAAGTAGGAAGAGAGAGATAAAGGAGTAGAGAGAGCAAGAGAGAGAGAGAGAGGGGAAGATAAAGGAGCAGGGAGAGAGATGAGAGGTGGGGGGTAGACTGTGAAGGAGGAGTCATGCTCAGTTTACTTTAAGACGTTGTACACACTTGACTGACGTCTGGCCTATTTGTGTTGGGCACGCGCCGAAACTGTCTTTTCGAGGACCATTTCATTGTATAATGGAAGGGGCTGGAAGGACAGAAAGGAAGAAAGAAAATTAATAAAGCGATAGGGAAAGGAAAGAAAGAAAGAGAGAGAGAGAGAGAAAAAAAGAAAGAAAGAAAGAATGAAGGAAGGAAGCAAGAACATTTATGAAGAAAAAGCGGTAGGGAAAAAAGTGAGAAAGGAGAGACAGAAATAAAGAAGGATGCTAAAGAAAAAGCGAAAGAAAGAAAGATGCTGAAGAAAAAGTAAGAAGAAGAAAGAAAGGAAAAAAAAAGAAAGAAAAAAAAAAGTTAATAAAGAAAAGACGAAAAGGAAAAGAAAGAATGAGAAGACGAAATGAATTCTCTCGACAATTTTCTTTCATTCCTTCATTGTGTCTCGATCGTTCTGTTTCCTTTCCCACTCTTCACCTTCCTCTATCAATTGTTCTCAAGTGAGCTCTGGTCGTCATCAAGGTCATTTCTTCTCAATACTTAATGTAAACAAAGTTATTAGCCACATACAGAGTTAAAGTCTCCCGGGGGGGGGGTCAAGTCTTTGCCCATTCAACCGTGCAATTACACCTACACTTTGACACACACACACACACAATTGCATTCTCACACACACTTACAAATACGTACGCGCACACACATTTATAAACATTTGCACTTACACACACACATACACACACGATTACACTTACATACATACTTACAAGCACATACATTTACAAACACTTACACATACACACACATACACAAATATACGTATACATACATACACATACTTACGCACACGCATATACACACACTTAGACACACTCACACACGCGCACTTTCATACTTACATACACACACACTTACATACACACTTACACACACATACTCACACATACACACCACATTTGCACACACTTACACATACATATTTTGACACACCCACCTCATTAACACCCTCTCTCTTACACATGCTGCTGTCGTTGCTGTCACTAAAGCTGCTGCTGTCATTTAGTATACAGTTGTGTGTACGAGTGTGTATGTATGTGTACCTGTGTGTGTGTGTATGTATGTATGTGTGTGTGTATGTGTGCGTATATATATATGTGTGTGTGTGTGTGTGTGTGTGTGTGTGTGTGTGTGTGTGTGTGTGTGTGTGTGTGTGTGTGTGTGTGTATCCTTGGGATATGATACGATGTGATGGTTGAATGGTTAAGAAGTTCGCTTCGCAATCATTCGGTTCCGCGTTCGATCCTTCTCTATGGTATCATGGGCAAGTGTCATTTACCACAGCGATGGAGACTTGTTTTCTTGGTCCCCGTACCACACCCTTATTCACAGCTGTCGGAGCGAAGTTGCCCCCCTCCCACAAGAGTTAGTTCCACAAGCAGGAATGGCTATTTTGACGAGTCTCCTTCGCTATCCTCCGACGCAACGCTTTCTCTATTCTGTCCCCTGAGACCATGACACGAGTTGCTTTGGGGGCTCTGCACGCTATATCGTTAGGGATCGTACAATTAGGGTAGTTATAACTATATATATATATATATATATGAAGGTGTGTGGCTGACTGGTTAGAGAATTGGATTCACAATGTTGAGGTTGTGAGTTCGATTCCTGGACCGGGCGATGCGTTATGTCCTTGAGCAAGACACTTTATTTCACGTTGCTCCTTCTACCTGGAGTTGCGACCGATAGATAGTACTAGCAACTGGAAAGACCAATAGAAACATTGTTTCCTCGGTCCGATTTGACGAAAGTCGATCGATCCTTTTATATATATATGTACCCAGGGTTCAATCGGGGTTAACCACAGTAAGTAAGGTACTCAATACATAGCCGGGTATGAATTTTTAATATAGAAATGGCTTCTACTGGACTAGAACTGTTTCATTCGAATGAAATCATCAAGCTTTCCTCCTGTAGAAGCGATTTCTCTATCTCTCTCTCTTTCTCTCTCTCTCTCTCTCTCTCTCTCTCTCTCTCTCTCTCTCTCTCTCTCTCTCTCTATTTATATATATATATATATATATACGTTATTCCGGGTTGAAGTATGAACTTGTTTATAGAATTCTTTCTGCCTTTGTTACTCTAAATATAAACTATAGCTTTGAAGAATTAGCTTTTAATGAATTCCCTTTTCTATCAACCAATGACCTCTACCCATCCCACTCCCTACCCTCTCCTACCACCTGAAGAGACCTATAAATACCATACTTATTTTTTGATACCCAGATTCCTGATGATTTCTAAAGAATGAAACAGTTCTAGTCCTGTAGAATCTCATCTATATTAAAACTATATATATATATATAATATATATATTTATGGTAAGGTTGCTTGGATGCTTCCATTGGTGGTATGCCGGTTGAGCACTCTATGCTCCTTCAGAGCAGAGTATAATAATGTGGACAACGAAGAATCAGTGATGCATCGAAACACGATTTAATCAGTGACATTTAATGAGTGTAATCTCCTTATAATATATAACCAGCAATTTCTCTGTCTGTCTGTCCGACAGTGGAAACACGTGCGCGCGTGCGAGTGTTTTTTGCGCACGCGTAGAGAGAGAGTGAGAGTGAAAGAAAGAGACAGACTACGAGAGGGGGATAGCGGGAGGGAGAGAGGGAGAGAGAGAGAGTGAATAGACGCTAAAACACGTGCGCGCGTGCGAATGTCTGTGAGTTTGAATCCCTAAAACTCGAGAAGTACCCAACCGATTTTTTCCAAACTTTACACGTGTATTACTTATGTTTCAGGGAGTGTTATGCATATAAAAAAATTCAACTTGGTGAAAAACTGCGTTTTTTAAGCTTTTTAGGGGTTTTTTGAGGCGTTACGTGAGACCGATTTCCTTGAAATTGTAACTACGTATTAGTTAGTCTCTTCTTCATACCGTGAGCAAAGAAAATCCAACTTTTTTTTTATGGTTTAAGGCCCGCATTAGATGAAAAACTTCATTTTTTCAGCTTTTTAGGGCTTTTTGGAGGCGTTACATCTAGCTGATTTTCCCGAAATTTCAAGGCATATTAGGCACATATTAGGTGAAAACCTGCATTTTTCCTGCTCCATCGAGGAAAATCTTAAAAATTATCCAGCCATCAGGGTATTCGGTTTATTTTCTTTACATATTGTCCTGGCATGCAGTTTTTCCACGATTAGGTCTGATGGCGGCCCGCGTTCCAAAATACATTATCCCATGCAACGCCGGGTACCACTGCTAGTACGTTAATAAATTGTGTCTCAATGCATCACTGATTTTATATATATATATAATATGGACAACGAAAAATCAGTGATGCATTGAGACACAATTTATTACCGTACTAGCAGTGGTATATATATATATATATATATATATGTATACAAATATAAATTACCGAGAATCGTATTTCGGCTATTGGAAATTAGCGAAAAACAACTTCCGAGATGTGTGGCAAGCGCCCAATAGATTCTAACGAACCAGAGCTACAATATACGTTGACATTGCACTCAGTGCTCCTTTGGGAGCCCCTACATGGACACACTAGAAGAGGAAGACCAAGGTTAACATATGTTGATGCCCTAAGGACAGACACTGGTCTGTTGGAGATGCAGGATATGGCAGCGATAATGAGGGACAGAGACCGCTGGAGAGAACTCGTCCATGGATCTCGGGAATTTTACCCGCCTTAGATAGATAGATATATATAGTTCAAGGAAACGACAAAACAAAGGTACAAAAAGTCTTTCACGCTTTATATGGAAAAGGGGTAAGGAAGTTCGACGTCTCGGGCTTCAGTTCCCTTCAGGAGTACAGAAATAGAGACAGGATCACAAAGGATAGATACAGAAAATAAAAGGTAACCCTAGTGAAAAAACAATATTTATACATATCAAAAGTGATCGATATATAATATATAACGATCATGTGTCTCTATGATGGATCGATGAAAGAATTAGGGCTAAAAATCTTAAACCTCAGAGCTTTGCACACTGCCAGTATCATAAAGAATCACAAAACTAATCAGAAAATACTCTTAATAGGTTTAAAAAATACTTAGAGACAGAATAAGTATTATACTTACACTGCCAATAACTTTTCACAAGATCTATATGGTATCATTTCATACAGCAAAAATCATCAACTTTTAACGTTGATTAACATCGACAAATGGTAAAGTCAAGAGCTGCAATCATCAGTAGACATCTTGAAATTCTAGAAAAATATTAGTTCCTAAAGAACGAGAAGTCAGCCATTATATATATGTAACCTAGTTATTCCGTATACCAATATATCATTATCACTATTCACTAATAAAAAACCCTACATATGTTTCATGAGTGCAATTGGGTAGACGGAAACTGACTGCTTGGAAGCACCTAAAACCCAGACTTTACAAAGAACTGGCTAAAATGATTATTGATTTGCCAAAGTGGGTCGTATTGTTACAATTGTTGGCAAATTGGCAGGGTCGTGAGGGTGTCTGTATTTGTTCAGGCTAAATGCGCTCTGAATTCAAATTTAGCCGAGTTCAACTCTGCCTTTCATCTTTTCAAGGTCGGTAGAGTATCAGTCTTGGGTGCGGTAGATTTGGCGGAATTGTTAGCGTAACACAAGATTCTTTTTGTTTTCTTGAAAGTCCCAAACAAGGCGTGAATTTACTTAAAAGAGTTCAGAAGAAGGGGGATA
>OZ024742.1:224309998-224337498 GCA_964016885.1 Eledone cirrhosa
CAAGAGTGAAAAAAGAGAGAAACGTTTATATTTAAAGAATGGATACCCAATAGTGTGCGTATGTTATGTTTATAACAAACTACTTTTATACTTTTACACGGTGAGAATTAATAATAAAAAGAGTGAAATGTTTACATATAGAGAAGAATGGGTATCCAGTAATATGTGTATATTATGTTTATAACAAACTACTTGGAATTATTATATAGTAAGGATAGCAATTACAAGAGAGAAATATTTATATTAAGAGAAAAATGGACACCCAATATTGTGTATATATTATATTTTTAACAAACTACTTTAAATTGTTATAGAGTGAGAATAACAGTCGAAAGAGATGTTTATACTTAGAGATAATAATAGGTACCCAGTAGTGTACCAGGCCTATCAACTCTCCCCGTCCGACGCGGTGATCTCCCACCCACTTTGGGTTGAGTCACAGATGTCTTCTGTTGTGAAAATGGGTATAGCTTTCATTATGTACAATCTCCCCATTTGCCTCGTTTCTTCCCGTTTTAGGGCATTTTTTTCATTGTAATCCTCGTTTGCGTTTTTTTTGAAGGTTGGCAGGTCTGGAATACTATGTTTTTAACAGAGCAGTTGAAATTTTGAACATAACTCACGGAGCCCCAGTACTTCTTTAGTAAACCGCCAGTTCTATCAGTGGTCCACAGATCCCAGGTATCACCTTTGTGTACTCCCCAATACTACCTTTGTTTACCCCATTTGTGAACCCTAGTACTGTGTACACCCAGTACCATGGACCACACAGTACTGTGGACCACACAGTACTGTGGACCACACAGTACTGCGTACACCCAGGACTGTGGACCACCTAGTACTGTGGACCACACAGTACTGTGTACACCCAGGACTGTGTACACCCAGGACTGTGGACCACCCAGTACTGTGGACCACACAGTACTGTATACACCCAGGACTGTGGACCACCCAGTACTGTGGATCACACAGTACTGTGTACACCCAGGACTGTGGACCACCCAGTACTGAGGACCACACAGTACTGTGGACCACACAGTACTGTGTACACCCAGGACTGTGGACCACCCAGGACTGTGGACCAGACAGTACTGTGTACACCCAGGACTGTGGACCACCCAGGACTGTGGACCACACAGTACTGTGGACAACACAGTACTGTGTACACCCAGGACTGTGTACCACCCAGGACTGTGGACCACACAGTACTGTGTACACCCAGGACTGTGGACCACCCAGTACTGTGGACCATACAGTACTGTGTACATCCAGTACTGTGGACCACACAGTAGTGTGTGGTCCACAGTACTGGGTGGTCCACAGTCCTGGGTGTACACAGTACTGTGGACCACACAGTACTGTGGACCACACAGTACTGTGTACACCCAGGAGTGTGGACCACACAGTACTGTGGACCACACAGTAATGTGTACACCCAGGACTGTGGACCACCCAGGACTGTGGACCACACAGTACTGTGTACACCCAGGACTGTGGACCACCCAGGACTGTGGACCACACAGTACTGTGGACCACACAGTACTGTGGACCACACAGTACTGTGTACATCGAGGACTGTGTACACCCAGGACTGTGGACCACACAGTACTGTGTACACCCAGGACTGTGGACCCCAGGACTGTGGACCACCCAGTACTGTGGACCACACAGTACTGTGTGGTCCACAGTACTGGGTGGTCCACAGTCCTTGGTGTACACAGTACTGTGTGGTCCACAGTACTGTGTGGTCCACAGTCCTGGGTGGTCCACAGTCCTGGGTGTACACAGTACTGTGTGGTCCACAGTACTGGGTGGTCCACAGTCTTGGGTGGTCCACAGTCCTGGGTGTACACAGTACTGTGTGGTCCACAGTACTGTGTGGTCCACAGTCCTGGGTGTACACAGTAATGTGTGGTCCACAGTCCTGGGTGGTCCACAGTCCTGGGTGTATACAGTACTGTGTGGTCCAAAGTACTGGGTGGTCCACAGTCCTGGGTGTACACAGTACTGTGTGGTCCACAGTACTGTGTGGTCCACAGTACTGTGTACACCCAGGATGTGGACCACCCAGTACTGTGGACCACACAGTACTGGGTGGTCCACAGTAGTGGATGTACACAGTACTGTGTGGTCCACAGTACTGGGTGGTCCACAGTCCTGGGTGTATACAGTACTGTGTGGTCCACAGTACTGTGTGGTCCACAGTACTGTGTGGTCCACAATACTGGGTGGTCCACAGTACTGTGTGGTCCACAGTACTGTGTGGTCCACAGTCCTGGGTGGTCCACAGTACTGGGTGGTCCACAGTACGGTGTGGTCCACAGTACTGGGTGGTTCACATTCCTGGGTGTACACAGTCCTGGGTGTACACACTACTGTGTGGTCCACAGTACTGGGTGGTCCACAGTCCTGGGTGTACACAGTACTGGGTGGTCCACAGTCCTGGGTATACACAGTACTGTGTGGTCCACAGTACTGTGTACACCCAGGACTGTGGACCACACAGTACTGTGTACACCCAGGACTGTGGACCACGCAGGACTGTGGACAACACAGTACTGTGTACACCCAGGACTGTGGACCACCCAGTACTGTGGACCACACAGTGCTGTGTACACCCAGGACTGTGGACCACCCAGTACTGTGGACCAGACAGAACTGTGTACACCCAGTACTGTGTATACCCAGTACTGTGGAGAACACAGTACTGTGTACACCCAGGACTGTGGACCACCCAGGACTGTGGACCACCCAGTACTGTGGACCACACATTACTGAGTACACCCAGGACTGTGGACCACACAGTAGTGTGTACACCCAGGACTATGGACCACACAGTCCTGTGGACCACACAGGACTGTGGACCACCCATTACTGTGGACCACACAGTACTGTGGACCGCACAGTACTGTGTACACCCAGGACTGTGGACCACCCAGTACTGTGGACCACACAGTACTGTGGACCACACAGTACTGTGTACACCCAGGACTGTGGACCACCCAGGACTGTGGACCACACAGTACTGTGGACCACACAGTACTGTGTACACCCAGGACTGTGGACCACCCAGGACTGTGGACCACACAGTACTGTGGACCACACAGTACTGTGGACCACACAGTACTGTGTACACCCAGGACTGTGGACCACCCTGGACTGTGGACCACCCAGTACTGTGGACCACACAGTACTGTGTACACCCAGTACTGTGGACCACCCAGTACTGTGGACCACACAGTACTGTGTACACCCAGTACTGTGGACCATCCAGTACTGTGAACCACACAGTACTGTGTAGACCCAGGACTGTCGACCACCCAGTACTGTGGACCACACAGTACTGTATACACCCAGGACTGTGGACCACACAGTACTGTGGACCACACAGTACTGTGTACACCCAGGACTGTGTACACCCAGGACTGTGTGGTCCACAGTACTGTGGACCACACAGTACTGTGTACATCCAGTACTGTGGACCACACAGTACTGTGTGGTCCACAGTACTGTTGTGTCCACAGTACTGGGTGTACACAGTACTGTGTGGTCCACAGTACTTGGTGGTCCACAGTACTGTGTACACCTAGGACTGTGGACCTCCCAGTACTGTGGACCTCACTATACTGTGTACACCCAGGACTGTGGACCACCCAGTACTGTGGACCACACAGTACTGTGGACCACACAGTACTGTGTACACCCAGGACTGTGGACCACCCAGGACTGTGGACCACACAGTACTGTGGACCACACAGTACTGTGGACCACACAGTACTGTGTACACCCAGGACTGTGGACCACCCTGGACTGTGGACCACCCAGTACTGTGGACCACACAGTCCTGTGTACACCCAGTACTGTGGACCACCCAGTACTGTGGACCTCACTGTACTGTGTACACCCAGGACTGTGGACCACCCTGGACTGTGGACCACCCAGTACTGTGGACCACACAGTCCTGTGTACACCCAGTACTGTGGACCACCCAGTACTGTGGACCTCACTGTACTGTGTACACCCAGGACTGTGGACCACCCAGTACTGTGGACCACACAGTACTGTGGACCACACAGTACTGTGTACACCCAGGACTGTGGACCACCCAGGACTGTGGACCACACAGTACTGTGGACCACACAGTACTGTGTACACCCAGGACTGTGGACCACCCAGGACTGTGGACCACACAGTACTGTGTACACCCAGGACTGTGGACCACCCAGTACTGTGGACCACACAGTCCTGTGTACACACAGTACTGTGGACCACCCAGTACTGTGGACCTCACTGTACTGTGTACACCCAGGACTGTGGACCACCCAGTACTGTGGACCACACAGTACTGTGTACACCCAGGACTGTGTACACCCAGGACTGTGGACCACCCAGTACTGTGGCCCTCACTGTACTGTGTACACCCAGGACTGTGGACCACCCAGTACTGTGGACCACACAGTACTGTGGACCACACAGTACTGTGTACACCCAGGACTGTGGACCACCCAGTAATGTGGACCTCACTGTACTGTGTACACCCAGGACTGTGGACCACCCAGTACTGTGGACCACACAGTACTGTGGACCACACAGTACTGTATACACCCAGGACTGTGGACCACCCAGGACTGTGGACCACACAGTACTGTGGACCACACAGTACTGTGGACCACACAGTACTGTGGACCACACAGTAGTGTGTACACCCAGGAATGTGGACCACCCAGGACTCTGGACCACACAGTACTGTGTACACTCAGGACTGTGGACCACCCAGTACTGTGGACCACACAGTATTGTGTACACCCAGTACTGTGGACCACACAGTAGTGTGTACACCCAGGACTGTGGGCCACCCAGTACTGTGGACCACACAGTATTGTGTACACCCAGTACTGTGTATACCCAGTACTGTGGACCACACAGTACTGTGTACACCCAGGACTGTGGACCACCCAGGACTGTGGACCACCCAGTACTGTGGACCACACATTACTGAGTACACCCAGGACTGTGGACCACACAGTAGTGTGTACACCCAGGACTATGGACCACACAGTCCTGTAGACCACACAGGACTGTGGACCACCCATTACTGTGGACCACACAGTACTGTGGACCGCACAGTACTGTGTACACCCAGGACTGTGGACCACCCAGTACTGTGGACCACACAGTACTGTGGACCACACAGTACTGTGTACACCCAGGACTGTGGACCACCCAGTACTGTGGACCACACAGTACTGTGTACACCCAGGACTGTGGACCACCCAGTACTGTGGACCACACAGTACTGTATACACCCAGGACAGTGGACCACCCAGTACTGTGGACCACACAGTACTGTGTACACCCAGGACTGTGGACCACCCAGTACTGTGGACCACCCAGTACTGTGGACCACAGAGTACTGTGTACACCCAGTACTGTGGACCACCCAGTACTGTGGACCACACAGTACTGTGTACACCCAGTACTGTGGACCATCCAGTACTGTGAACCACACAGTACTGTATGCACCCAGGACAGTGGACCACCCAGTACTGTGGACCACACAGTACTGTGTAGACCCAGGACTGTGGACCACCCAGTACTGTGGACCACACAGTACTGTATACCACCAGGAATGTGGACCACCCAGTACTGTGGACCACACAGTACTGTGTACACCCAGGACTGTGTACACCCAGGACTGTGTGGTCCACAGTACTGTGGACCACACAGTACTGTGTACATCCAGTACTGTGGACCACACAGTACTGTGTGGTCCACAGTACTGTTGTGTCCACAGTACTGGGTGTACACAGTACTGTGTGGTCCACAGTACTTGGTGGTCCACAGTACTGTGTACACCTAGGACTGTGGACCGCCCAGTACTGTGGACCTCACTGTACTGTGTACACCCAGGACTGTGGACCACCCAGTACTGTGGACCACACAGTACTGTGGACCACACAGTACTGTGTACACCCAGGACTGTGGACCACCCAGGACTGTGGACCACACAGTACTGTGGACCACACAGTACTGTGGACCACACAGTACTGTGTACACCCAGGACTGTGGACCACCCTGGACTGTGGACCACCCAGTACTGTGGACCACACAGTCCTGTGTACACCCAGTACTGTGGACCACCCACTACTGTGGACCTCACTGTACTGTGTACACCCAGGACTGTGGACCACCCAGTACTGTGGACCACACAGTACTGTGTACACCCAGGACTGTGTACACCCAGGACTGTGGACCACCCAGTACTGTGGACCTCACTGTACTGTGTACACCCAGGACTGTGGACCACCCAGTACTGTGGACCACACAGTACTGTGGACCACACAGTACTGTGTACACCCAGGACTGTGGACCACCCAGGACTGTGGACCACACAGTACTGTGGACCACACAGTACTGTGGACCACACAGTACTGTGTACACCCAGGACTGTGGACCACCCAGGACTGTGGACCACACAGTACTGTGTACACCCAGGACTGTGGACCACCCAGTACTGTGGACCACACAGTCCTGTGTACACACAGTACTGTGGACCACCCAGTACTGTGGACCTCACTGTACTGTGTACACCCAGGACTGTGGACCACCCAGTACTGTGGACCACACAGTACTGTGTACACCCAGGACTGTGTACACCCAGGACTGTGGACCACCCAGTACTGTGGACCTCACTGTACTGTGTACACCCAGGACTGTGGACCACCCAGTACTGTGGACCACACAGTACTGTGGACCACACAGTACTGTGTACACCCAGGACTGTGGACCACCCAGTACTGTGGACCTCACTGTACTGTGTACACCCAGGACTGTGGACCACCCAGTACTGTGGACCACACAGTACTGTGGACCACACAGTACTGTATACACCCAGGACTGTGGACCACCCAGGACTGTGGACCACACAGTACTGTGGACCACACAGTACTGTGGACCACACAGTAGTGTGTACACCCAGGACTGTGGACCACCCAGGACTCTGGACCACACAGTACTGTGTACACTCAGGACTGTGGACCACCCAGTACTGTGGACCACACAGTATTGTGTACACCCAGTACTGTGGACCACACAGTAGTGTGTACACCCAGGATTGTGGACCACCCAGTACTGTGGACCACACAGTATTGTGTACACCCAGTACTGTGTATACCCAGTACTGTGGACCACACAGTACTGTGTACACCCAGGACTGTGGACCACCCAGGACTGTGGACCACACAGTACTGTGTACACCCAGGACTGTGGACCACCCAGTACTGTGGACCACCCAGTACTGTGGACCACACAGTACTGTGTACACCCAGGACTGTGGACCACCCAGTACTGTGGACCACACAGTACTGTGTACACCCAGGACTGTGGACCACCCAGTACTGTGGACCACACAGTACTGTGTACACCCAGGACTGTGGACCACCCAGTACTATATACTCCCAGTACTGCTTCCCTCCCCCCTTTCCCTGCCAGTACTGCCTACGTAGACCCGAAGGGGTTTCCAGATCCCAGGTTAGGAACCCTTGACCTAAACCCATCTGATCAACAAGTTTTTCCTCTTCTCTCCACGTCATACATTTTAGGACTTGTTCTGCACTAAATAAACACTTCTTCCTCCAGCCTTTCCTCTCCTCAACTCTTCCCCCTCCTCTGAAAATCTCCCCGCCATGTTTTTCCTATTTTCCTACACACATTCCCCTACAGATGTTCAAATTAGACGCCAACCTCATCAATCCATTATAAACTGGAATACATTTTGATAATTGATTTTTAATATATTCTTCCAATATTGTTTTTTATTGATTTATTAATATTTTGTCATGCGTATGTGTGTATGTGTATGTATGTGTGTGTGTGTGTGTGTGTGTGTGTGTGTGTGTGTGTGTGTGTGTGTGTGTGTGTGCGAGTGTGGGTGTGTGTGTGTGAGTGTGTATGTGCATGTTTGTGTGCGTGAGTGTGGGGGTGTTTATTTGTGTGTGTGTATGTGCATGTATGTGTGTGTGTATGTGTATGTGTGTGTGTGTTTGTGTGTGTATGCGTGTATGTGTGTATGTGTGTATGTGTGTGTGTATGTGTGTGTGTGTGTGTGTGTGTGTGTGTGTGTGTGTGTGTGTGTGTGTGTGTTGGCTGGGGGTTTCTGATGTACAGATAAAGGTTCTTGAAAGTTGAGAGAGCAGCGAGGCCGGTGGGAGGTGAAGGTGGAGGAAAGAGAAAGAGATGTAGAGCGGAAGAGACGATAGTTGAGAGGGATGGATGAGTGGAGGAGAGGGTAGGAGGTGGTAGATGAGAGAGAGGGAGGTGAGGGGAAGGTAACAAAAATTATATTTTAAGAGATATTAAATGTGAAATATTGAAATGCACGCTCACACACAAACACACACATACATACATGCACACACACAAACACACACGTAGTACACATGTATACATGCACACACACAATCACACACATACGCATGCATACATGCACACATGCACACACACAAGCACACACATACATGTGCATACATGCACACATACACAAACACACACATACATATGCACACAAGCACACACACACACACACATACATATGCATATATGCACACACATAAACACACACATCCATATGCATACCTGCACACACACAAACACACAAAGAAACATAAAAACACAAGCACATGCAAAAAGCCACGTACATACACACACAAGTACGCAATCTCACACATACACATATATACACATAAATATACAAGCATACAACCACACACACAAGCATACACACAAACACATTAGTGCCCACACACATAGAAACACATACAAACTCACTCATACATACAAGCATCCACACACATAAAACTCTCACAGACATACATGCATCCACACACATGCAAACACTAACATACACACACTAAAAAAACACACAAAGATGCACATACATACATCAACACAAAAACATCACAAAATGCAGAGTAAAAGCAAAAAACCAACATTAGCAGTTGTTGATAATGTCGGTTAATATAGTTAAGGGGCTCCTCCGTCGGTTTCGACGATGAGCACATAATGGCTCGATCAATTCGTGAATTAAAATGTGATTGAGTACTCTACACTCATATGTATCCTTACGTAAATCTCATGCAGTATCAGCATGATACAGTCTGTGCCAAGGCTGATCCTTTGAAGTATAGAAACAGTCCACTGAGTTCAAATCCCGACGAGGTCAACTTTGCCTTTCATCCATACGGTGTCGATAAAATAAAGTACCAGTAATGTACTGGGTAATTGCTGGCCTTGTGCCAAAAGTAGAAACAATTATAGTATAAGTGGCTGAGTATTCCAAAGATACGTGTATCCTTGATTTAACCCTTTAGCATTTACATTACTCTATATTTACTATTGTATTTTCATGGTAAAAGCTTTACCTTGCATAATTATTGGATCAATCCACAGTCGTGATAAAGACACTTGCCAAATATAGCATGCAGTGGGATCGAGCCTGGGAGGATTGGCAGTATCGGTAGAGGGTCGGACGCCATGCTTTCCAGCATAGTTACGTCCCCTTACGATCTGAGTTCAAATCCCGCCGAGGTTGACTTTGCCTTTCATCCTTACGGGGTCGATAAAATAAAGTACCAGTAATGCACTGGGTAATTGCTGGCCTTGTGCCTAAAGTAGAAACAATTATTGCAAAGCAAACTTCTTAAGCTCTAAGTCATGCCTGTGTTGGTAAAAAGCAGTGGTTCCCAACCATTTCCCTAACAAGGGCACCCCTTATTTAAATACATTTTTATTTGTTAGAACCCATCCTTTAGATAAACAAAAAAACTCTCACGACTCCTCCACCCGGTACTGTCTTTACGGACAGCAGGCTGGGAATCGTTGGTATATAGAAACGTGTATAATATTACTAATCTAATATATATATATATATGTGTGTGTGTGTGTGTGTGTGTGTGTGTGTGTGTGTGTGTGTGTGTGTGTGTGTGTGTGTGTGTGTGAATGTGTCAGTCTGTCTGTTGGATCTCCGTCGGCTAAGGCGATAAGTGTTCCCAGTTTGCTCAACGGAACAGCTTATTCGTGAAATTAAAGTTTAAGTAGTTGTGAGATTTACTAGGATTACTAATTATTTCATTATTAAGACAGTAACTTAAGTTATGGTTCTTATATAAAAATAGCTCGTTACCAGTCGTTACGTTGCCGGTCAAATATTTGTTAATCGTGTACGTATCTTTATAAATTGTTAAAGAGTGTTTAGATTGAATTTCTAGGTGGAGATTAATAACAGTTTGAATACTGTTGATTAATAACATTAATTTAAAATACTTTGTTTTATAAGTATATTCGGTGTTTCTCCCTCTCCTTGTCCGTCACACATAGATGTAGACGGAGGGAAAAACAGGAGTGATAAGTTGTTGTTTTTGAGAGAGAAATGGAGTGAGAGAGAGAGTGAGAGAGAGAGAGAGAGTGTGTGTGTGTGTGCGTCAAAGATAGATAGAGAGGTAGAGTGTTGTCATCATAGAAACTAACGTGTTGACAGATTGCACCTAAAACTCCCGCGTTTTTAATCCAAACTCGTTAGTTACTATGGTGACAACACTATCTATCTACGGTATCTCTCTACGGTATCTATCTACGGTATCTATCTATCTTTCATACATACAGACACCCCCACACTCTCTCTCTCACTGTATTTCTTCCTCAAGAGCAACAACCTGTTATTAGCGAAGTCTTTTTTTAAAGTCTGTCGTCACCACTTTCATTCTTACGTCATAAACCATCCATCTCTCTTTCACAAACTCACTCTCTCTCAATGTATTTCTCTCTCAATAACAACAGACAGAGAGAGAGAGGGAGAGAAACGGCTTCTGTTTTATAATATAGATTGTTGGAAAATTCTAAATTAAATAAGTATTCTTTAAAATGAGTGGTTTTGTTTCATAGAACCATGGCTGATTTTGGCCGTGTTGGGTTAAAATAGTTCTCAGGCAGATTCAGCGTGGAACAGTGTGACGAGGCTGACATTTAGAATTACAGATACAAATCATTTTTGATACCTAAATGAATTGGAACAGCTTGAAATAAAGTATCTTGCTTAATGAGAAAACGCGCCGCAGGGAATCGAAATTACGACCCTACTTTCGTAAGGAGAACACCCTAACCATTAAGCCATTTCACTACTGATTTATTATATAGGTAGACATATGTAACCCCACTCTCTTGGTATTGGGCAGGGGACGACAATAGGAGGGTTGTCAACCCACCGAGGGTCTCTTTGTGGCCACTAGGGTGCTCTTTGTGGGTCTTCGAGAGATTTAAAGTTTTACGTGTTAGTTATGATATAATATACATGGAGACCATTCAGGTGTTCTCTGTGGGTTCAATGTGGTACAGTGCTAGATCGTTGTTCAGGCTCTCTTACACGAGTTCAAATGGTGGTGTTGGTGTCAGTGGTGTTATTGTTGTTGTAATGATGGTGGTGTTGGTGTCAGTGGCGTAATTGTTGTTGTAATGATGGTGGTGTTGGTGTCAGTGGGGTTATTGGTGTTGTAACGATGGTGGTGTTGGTGTCAGTGGTGTTATTGGTGTTGTAATGATGGTGGTGTTGGTGTCAGTGGTGTTATTGGTGTTGTAATGAAGGTGGTGTTGGTGTCAGTGGTGTTATTGGTGTTGTAATGATGGTGGTGTTGGTGTCAGTGGTGTTATTGTTGTTGTAATGATGGTGGTGTTGGTGTCAGTGGTGTTATTGTTGTTGTAATGATGGTGGTGTTGGTGTCAGTGGGGTTATTGGTGCTGTAATGATGGTGGTGTTGGTGTCAGTGGTGTTATTGGTGTTGTAACGATGGTGGTGTTGGTGTCAGTAGTGTTATTGGTGTTGTAATGATGGTGGTGTTGGTGTCAGTGGGGTTATTGTTGTTGTAATGATGGTGGTGTTGGTGTCAGTGGTGTTATTGGTGTTGTAATGATGGTGGTGTTGGTGTCAGTGGTGTTATTGGTGTTGTAATGATGGTGGTGTTGGTGTCAGTAGTGTTATTGGTGTTGTAATGATGGTGGTGTTGGTGTCAGTGGTGTTATTGGTGTTGTAACGATGGTGGTGTTGGTGTCAGTGGTGTTATTGGTGTTGTAATGATGGTGGTGTTGGTGTCAGTGGTGTTATTGGTGTTGTAATGATGGTAGTGTTGGTGTCAGTAGTGTTATTGGTGTTGTAATGATGGTGGTGTTGGTGTCAGTGGTGTTATTGGTGTTGTAATGATGATGGTGTTGGTGTCAGTGGTGTTATTGGTGTTGTAACGATGGTGGTGTTGGTGTCAGTGGTGTTATTGGTGTTGTAACGATGGTGGTGTTGGTGTCAGTGGTGATATTGGTGTTGTAATGATGGTGGTGTTGGTGTCAGTGGGGTTATTGTTGTTGTAATGATGGTGGTGTTGGTGTCAGTGGTGTTATTGGTGTTGTAATGATGGTGGTATTGGTGTCGGTGGTGTTATTGGTGTTGTAATGATGGTGGTGTTGGTGTCAGAGGTGTTATTGGTGTTGTAACGATGGTGGTGTTAGTGTCAGTGGTGTTATTGGTGTTGTAATGATGGTGGTGTTGGTGTCGGTGGTGTTATTGGTGTTGTAATGATGGTGGTGTTGGTGTCAGAGGTGTTATTGGTGTTGTAATGATGGTGGTGTTGGTGTCAGTGGTGTTATTGGTGTTGTAACGATGGTGGTGTTGGTGTCAGTGGTGTTATTGGCGTTGTAATGATGGTGGTGTTGGTGTCGGTGGTGTTATTGGTGTTGTAACGATGGTGGTGTTGGTGTCAGTGATGATATTGGTGTTGTAATGATGGTGGTGTTGGTGTCAGTGGGGTTATTGTTGTTGTAATGATGGTGGTGTTGGTGTCAGTGGTGTTATTGGTGTTGTAATGATGGTGGTGTTGGTGTCAGTGGTGTTATTGGTCTTGTAACGATGGTGGTGTTGGTATCAGTGGTGTTATTGGTGTTGTAACGATGGTGGTGTTGGTGTCAGTGGTGTTATTGGTCTTGTAACGATGGTGGTGTTGGTGTCAGTGGTGTTATTGGTGTTGTAACGATGGTGGTGTTGGTGTCAGTGGTGTTATTGGTGTTGTAATGATGGTGGTGTTGGTGTCAGTGGTGTTATTGGTGTTGTAATGATGGTGGTGTTGGTGTCAGTGGTGTTATTGGTGTTGTAATGATGATGGTGTTGGTGTCAGTGGTGTTATTGGTGTTGTAATGATGATGGTGTTGGTGTCAGTGGTGTTATTGGTGTTGTAATGATGGTGGTGTTGGTGTCAGTGGTGTTATTGGTGTTGTAATGATGGTGGTGTTGGTGTCGGTGGTGTTATTGGTGTCGTAATGATGGTGGTGTTGGTGTCAGTGGTGTTATTGGTGTCGTAATGATGGTGGTGTTGGTGTCAGTGGTGTTATTGGTGTCGTAATGATGGTGGTGTTGGTGTCAGTTGTGTTATTGGTGTTGTAATGATGATGGTGTTGGTGTCAGTGGTGTTATTGGTGTTGTAATGATGGTGGTGTTGGTGTCAGTGGTGTTATTGGTGTCGTAATGATGGTGGTGTTGGTGTCAGTGGTGTTATTGGTGTTGTAATGATGGTGGTGTTGGTGTCAGTGGTGTTATTGGTGTTGTAATGATGGTGGTGTTGGTGTCAGTGGTGTTATTGGTGTCGTAATGATGGTGGTGTTGGTGTCAGTGGTGTTATTGGTGTTGTAATGATGGTGGTGTTGGTGTCAGTGGTGTTATTGGTGTTGTAATGATGGTGGTGTTGGTGTCAGTGGTGTTATTGGTGTTGTAATGATGGTGGTGTTGGTGTCAGCTGTGTTATTGGTGTTGTAATGATGATGGTGTTGGTGTCAGTGGTGTTATTGGTGTTGTAATGATGGTGGTGTTGGTGTCAGTGGTGTTATTGGTGTTGTAATGATGGTGGTGTTGGTGTTAGTGGTGTTATTGGTGTCGTAATGATGGTGGTGTTGGTGTCAGTGGTGTTATTGGTGTTGTAATGATGGTGGTGTTGGTGTCAGTGGTGTTATTGGTGTCGTAATGATGGTGGTGTTGGTGTCAGTGGTGTTATTGGTGTTGTAATGATGGTGGTGTTGGTGTCAGTGGTGTTATTGGTGTTGTAATTATGGTGGTGTTGGTGTCAGTGGTGTTATTGGTGTTGTAATGATGGTGGTGTTGGTGTCAGTGGTGTTATTGGTGTTGTAATGATGGTGGTGTTGGTGTCAGTTGTGTTATTGGTGTTGTAATGATGGTGGTGTTGGTGTCAGTGGTGTTATTGGTGTCGTAATGATGGTGGTGTTGGTGTCAGTGGTGTTATTGGTGTCCTAATGATGGTGGTGTTGGTGTCAGTTGTGTTATTGGTGTTGTAATGATGGTAGTGTTGGTGTCAGTGGTGTTATTGGTGTTGTAATGATGGTGGTGTTGGTGTCGGTGGTGTTATTGGTGTTGTAATGATGGTGGTGTTGGTGTTAGTGGTGTTATTGGTGTTGTAATGATGGTGGTGTTGGTGTCAGTGGTGTTATTGGTATCGTAATGATGGTGGTGTTGGTGTCAGTTGTGTTATTGGTGTTGTAATGATGGTGGTGTTGGTGTCAGTGGTGTTATTGGTGTTGTAATGATGGTGGTGTTGGTGTCAGTTGTGTTATTGGTGTTGTAATGATGGTGGTGTTGGTGTCAGTTGTGTTATTGGTGTTGTAACGATGGTGGTGTTGGGGTCAGTGGTGTTATTGGTGTTGTAATGATGGTGGTGTTGGTGTCAGTGGTGTTATTGGTGTTGTAATGATGGTGGTGTTGGTGTCAGTGGTGTTATTGGTGTTGTAATGATGGTGGTGTTGGTGTTAGTGGTGTTATTGGTGTTGTAATGATGGTGGTGTTGGTGTCAGTGGTGTTATTGGTATCGTAATGATGGTGGTGTTGGTGTCAGTTGTGTTATTGGTGTTGTAATGATGGTGGTGTTGGTGTCAGTGGTGTTATTGGTGTTGTAATGATGGTGGTGTTGGTGTCAGTGGTGTTATTGGTATCGTAATGATGGTGGTGTTGGTGTCAGTTGTGTTATTGGTGTTGTAATGATGGTGTTGTTGGTGTCAGTGGTGTTATTGGTGTTGTAATGATGGTGGTGTTGGTGTCAGAGGTGTTATTGGTGTTGTAATGATGGTGGTGTTGGTGTCAGTGGTGTTATTGGTGTTGTAATGATGGTGGTGTTGGGGTCAGTGGTGTTATTGGTGTTGTAATGATGGTGGTGTTGGTGTCAGTGGTGTTATTGGTGTTGTAATGATGGCGGTGTTGGTGTCAGTGGTGTTATTGGTGTTGTAATGATGGTGGTGTTGGTGTTAGTGGTGTTATTGGTGTTGTAATGATGGTGGTGTTGGTGTCAGTGGTGTTATTGGTGTTGTAATGATGGTGGTGTTGGTGTCAGTGGTGTTATTGTTGTTGTAATGATGGTGGTGTTGGTGTCAGTGGTGTTATTGGTGTTGTAATGATGGCGGTGTTGGTGTCAGTGGTGTTATTGGTGTTGTAATGATGGTGGTGTTGGTGTTAGTGGTGTTATTGGTGTTGTAATGATGGTGGTGTTGGTGTCAGTGGTGTTATTGGTGTTGTAATGATGGTGGTGTTGGTGTCAGTGGTGTTATTGGTGTTGTAATGATGGTGGTGTTGGTGTCAGTGGTGTTATTGGTGTTGTAATGATGGTGGTGTTGGTGTCAGTGGTGTTATTTCTGTTGTAATGATGGCGGTGTTGGTGTCAGTGGTGTTATTGTTGTTGTAATGATGGCGGTGTTGGTGTCAGTGGTGTTATTTCTGTTGTAATGATGGTGGTGTTGGTGTCAGTGGTGTTATTGGTGTTGTTATGATGGTGGTGTTGGTGTCAGTGGTGTTATTGGTGTTGTAATGATGGTGGTGTTGGTGTCAGTGGTGTTATTGGTGTTGTAATGATGGTGGTGTTGGTGTCAGTGGTGTTATTGGTGTTGTAATGATGGTGGTGTTGGTGTCAGGGGTGTTATTGGTGTTGTAATGATGATGGTGTTGGTGTCAGTGGTGTTATTGGTGTTGTTATGATGGTGGTGTTGGTGTCAGTGGTGTTATTGGTGTTGTTATGATGGTGGTGTTGGTGTCAGTGGTGTTATTTCTGTTGTAATGATGGTGCTGTTGGTGTCAGTGGTGTTATTGGTGTTGTTATGATGGTGGTGTTGGTGTCAGTGGTGTTATTGGTGTTGTTATGATGGTGGTGTTGGTGTCAGTGGTGTTATTGGTGTTGTAATGATGGTGGTGTTGGTGTCAGTGGTGTTATTGGTGTTGTAATGATGGTGGTGTTGGTGTCAGTGGTGTTATTGGTGTTGTAATGATGGTGGTGTTGGTGTCAGTGGTGTTATTGGTGTTGTAATGATGGTGGTGTTGGTGTCAGTGGTGTTATTGTTGTTGTAATGATGGTGGTGTTGGTGTCAGTGGTGTTATTGGTGTTATAATGATGGTGGTGCTGGTGTCAGTGGTGTTATTGGTGTTGTAATGATGGTGGTGTTGGTGTCAGTGGTGTCATTGGTGTTGTAACGATGGTGGTGTTGGTGTCAGTGGTGTTATTGGTGTTGTAATGATGGCGGTGTTGGTGTCAGTGGTGTTATTTCTGTTGTAATGATGGTGGTGTTGGTGTCAGTGGTGTTATTGGTGTTGTAATGATGGTGGTGTTGGTGTCAGTGGTGTTATTGGTGTTGTAATGATGGTGGTGTTGGTGTCAGTGGTGTTATTGGTGTTGTAATGATGGTGGTGCTGGTGTCAGTGGTGTTATTGGTGTTGTAATGATGGTGGTGTTGGTGTCAGTGGTGTTATTGGTGTTGTAATGATGGTGGTGTTGGTGTCAGTGGTGTTATTGGTGTTGTAATGATGGTGGTGTTATTGGTGTTGTAATGATGGTGGTGTTGGTGTCAGTGGTGTTATTGGTGTTGTAATGATGGTGGTGTTGGTGTCAGTGGTGTTATTTCTGTTGTAATGATGGTGATGTTGGTGTCAGTGGTGTTATTGGTGTTGTAACGATGGTGGTGTTGGTGTCAGTGGTGTTATTGGTGTTGTAATGATGGTGGTGTTGGTGTCAGGGGTGTTATTGGTGTTGTAATGATGGTGGTGTTGGTGTCAGTGGTGTTATTGGTGTTGTAATGATGGTGGTGTTGGTGTCAGTGGTGTTATTGGTGTTGTAATGATGGTGGTGTTGGTGTCAGTATTGTTATTGGTGTTGTAATGATGGTGGTGTTGGTGTCAGTGGTGTTATTGGTGTTGTAATGATGGTGGTGTTGGTGTCAGTGGTGTTATTGGTGTTGTAACGATGGTGTTGTTGGTGTCAGTGGTGTTATTGGTGTTGTAATGATGGTGGTGTTGGTGTCAGTGGTGTTATTGGTGTTGTAATGATGGTGGTGTTGGTGTCAGTGGTGTTATTGGTGTTGTAACGATGGTGTTGTTGGTGTCAGTGGTGTTATTGGTGTTGTAATGATGGTGGTGTTGGTGTCAGGGGTGTTATTGGTGTTGTAATGATGGTGGTGTTGGTGTCAGTGGTGTTATTGGTGTTGTAATGATGGTGGTGTTGGTGTCAGTGGTGTTATTGGTGTTGTAATGATGGTGGTGTTGGTGTCAGTATTGTTATTGGTGTTGTAATGATGGTGGTGTTGGTGTCAGTGGTGTTATTGGTGTTGTAATGATGGTGGTGTTGGTGTCAGTGGTGTTATTGGTGTTGTAATGATGGTGGTGTTATTGGTGTTGTAATGATGGTGGTGTTGGTGTCAGTGGTGTTATTGGTGTTGTAATGATGGTGGTGTTGGTGTCAGTGGTGTTATTGGTGTTGTAATGATGGTGGTGTTGGTGTCAGTGGTGTTATTGGTGTTGTAATGATGGTGGTGTTGGTGTCAGTGGTGTTATTGGTGTTGTAACGATGGTAGTGTTGGTGTCAGTGGTGTTATTGGTGTTGTAACGATGGTAGTGTTGGTGTCAGTGGTGTTATTGGTGTTGTAACGATGGTAGTGTTGGTGTCAGTGGTGTTATTGGTGTTGTAATGATGGTGGTGTTGGTGTCAGTGGTGTTATTGGTGTTGTAATGATGGTGGTGTTGGTGTCAGTGGTGTTATTGGTCTTGTAATGATGGTGGTGTTGGTGTCAGTGGTGTTATTGGTGTTGTAATGATGGTAGTGTTGGTGTCAGTTGTGTTATTGGTGTTGTAACGATGGTGGTGTTGGTGTCAGTGGTGTTATTGGTGTCGTAATGATGGTGGTGTTGGTGTCAATGATGTTATTGGTGTTGTAATGATGGCGGTCTTGGTGTCAGTGATGTTATTGGTGTTGTAATGATGGTGGTGTTGGTGTCAGTGGTGTTATTGGTGTTGTAACGATGGTAGTGTTGGTGTCAGTGGTGTTATTGGTGTTGTAACGATGGTAGTGTTGGTATCAGTGGTGTTATTGGTGTTGTAATGATGGTGGTGTTGGTGTCAGTGGTGTTATTGGTCTTGTAATGATGGTGGTGTTGGTGTCAGTGGTGTTATTGGTCTTGTAATGATGGTGGTGTTGGTGTCAGTGGTGTTATTGGTGTTGTAATGATGGTAGTGTTGGTGTCAGTTGTGTTATTGGTGTTGTAACGATGGTGGTGTTGGTGTCAGTGGTGTTATTGGTGTCGTAATGATGGTGGTGTTGGTGTCAATGATGTTATTGGTGTTGTAATGATGGCGGTCTTGGTGTCAGTGATGTTATTGGTGTTGTAATGATGGTGGTGTTGGTGTCAGTGGTGTTATTGGTGTTGTAATGATGGTGGTGTTGCTGTCAGTGGTGTTATTGGTGTTGTAATGATGGTGGTGTTGGTATCAGTGGTGTTATTGGTGTTGTAATGATGGTGGTGTTGGTGTCAGTGGTGTTATTGGTGTTGTAACGATGGTGGTGTTGGTGTCAGTGGTGTTATTGGTGTCGTAATGATGGTGGTGTTGGTTTCAATGATGTTACTGGTGTTGTAATGATGGTGGTCTTGGTGTCAGTGGTGTTATTGGTGTTGTAATGATGGTGGTGTTGGTGTCAGTGGTGTTATTGGTGTTGTAATGATGGTGGTGTTGGTGTCAGTGATGTTATTGGTGTTGTAACGATGGTGGTGTTGGTGTCAGTGGTGTTATTGGTGTTGTAATGATGGTGGTGTTGGTGTGAGTGATGTTATTGGTGTTGTAATGATGGTGGTGTTGGTGTCAGTGATGTTATTGGTGTTGTAACGATGGTGGTGTTGGTGTCAGTGGTGTTATTGGTGTTGTAATGATGGTGGTGTTGGTGTCAGTGATGTTATTGGTGTTGTAATGATGGTGGTGTTGGTGTCAGTGATGTTATTGGTGTTGTAACGATGGTGGTGTTGGTGTCAGTGGTGTTATTGGTGTTGTAATGATGGTGGTGTTGGTGTCAGTGGTGTTATTGGTGTTGTAATGATTGTGGTGTTGGTGTCAGTGGTGTTATTGTTGTTGTAATGATGGTGGTGTTGGTGTCAGTGGTGTTATTGTTGTTGTAATGATGGTAGTGTTGATGTCAGAGGTGTTATTGTTGTTGTAATGATGGTGGTGTTGGTGTCAGTCGTGTTATTGTTGTTGTAATGATGGTGGTGTTGGTGTCAGTGGTGTTATTGGTGTTGTTATGATGGTGGTGTTGGTGTCAGTGGTGTTATTGGTGTTGTAATGATGGTGGTGTTGGTGTCAGTGGTGTTATTGTTGTTGTAATGATGGTGGTGTTGGTGTCAGTGGTGTTATTGGTGTTGTAATGATGGTGGTGTTGGTGTCAGTGGTGTTATTGGTGTTGTAATGATGGTGGTGTTGGTGTCAGTGGTGTTATTGGTGTTGTAATGATGGTGGTGTTGGTGTCAGTGGTGTTATTGTTGTTGTAATGATGGTGGTGTTGGTGTCAGTGGGGTTATTGTTGTTGTAATGATGGTGGTGTTGGTGTCAGTGGGGTTATTGGTGTTGTAATGATGGTGGTGTTGGTGTCAGTGGTGTTATTGGTGTTGTAATGATGGTGGTGTTGGTGTCAGTGGTGTTATTGGTGTTGTAATGATGGTGGTGCTGGTGTCAGTGGTGTTATTGGTGTTGTAATGATGGTGGTGTTGGTGTCAGTGGTGTCATTGGTGTTGTAACGATGGTGGTGTTGGTATCAGTGGTGTTATTGGTGTTGTAATGATGGTGGTGTTGGTGTCAGTGGTGTTATTGGTGTTGTAATGATGGTGGTGTTGGTGTCAGTTGTGTTGTTTCTGTTGTAATGATGGTGGTGTTGGTGTCAGTGGTGTTATTGGTGTTGTTATGATGGTGGTGTTGGTGTCAGTGGTGTTATTGGTGTTGTAATGATGGTGGTGTTGGTGTCAGTGGTGTTATTGTTGTTGTAATGATGGTGGTGTTGGTGTCAGTGGTGTTATTGGTGTTGTAATGATGGTGGTGTTGGTGTCAGTGGTGTTATTGGTGTTGTAATGATGGTGGTGTTGGTGTCAGTGGTGTTATTGGTGTTGTAATGATGGTGGTGTTGGTGTCAGTGGTGTTATTGTTGTTGTAATGATGGTGGTGTTGGTGTCAGTGGGGTTATTGTTGTTGTAATGATGGTGGTGTTGGTGTCAGTGGGGTTATTGGTGTTGTAATGATGGTGGTGTTGGTGTCAGTGGTGTTATTGGTGTTGTAATGATGGTGGTGTTGGTGTCAGTGGTGTTATTGGTGTTGTAATGATGGTGGTGCTGGTGTCAGTGGTGTTATTGGTGTTGTAATGATGGTGGTGTTGGTGTCAGTGGTGTCATTGGTGTTGTAACGATGGTGGTGTTGGTATCAGTGGTGTTATTGGTGTTGTAATGATGGTGGTGTTGGTGTCAGTGGTGTTATTGGTGTTGTAATGATGGTGGTGTTGGTGTCAGTTGTGTTGTTTCTGTTGTAATGATGGTGGTCTTGGTGTCAGTGATGTTATTGGTGTTGTAATGATGGTGGTCTTGGTGTAAGTGGTGTTATTGGTGTTGTAATGATGGTGGTGTTGGTGTCAGTGGTGTTATTGGTGTTGTAATGATGGCGGTCTTGGTGTCAGTGATGTTATTGGTGTTGTAATGATGGTGGTGTTGGTGTCAGTGGTGTTATTGGTGTTGTAATGATGGTGGTGTTGCTGTCAGTGGTGTTATTGGTGTTGTAATGATGGTGGTGTTGGTATCAGTGGTGTTATTGGTGTTGTAATGATGGTGGTGTTGGTGTCAGTGGTGTTATTGGTGTTGTAACGATGGTGGTGTTGGTGTCAGTGGTGTTATTGGTGTCGTAATGATGGTGGTGTTGGTTTCAATGATGTTACTGGTGTTGTAATGATGGTGGTCTTGGTGTCAGTGGTGTTATTGGTGTTGTAATGATGGTGGTGTTGGTGTCAGTGGTGTTATTGGTGTTGTAATGATGGTGGTGTTGGTGTCAGTGATGTTATTGGTGTTGTAACGATGGTGGTGTTGGTGTCAGTGGTGTTATTGGTGTTGTAATGATGGTGGTGTTGGTGTGAGTGATGTTATTGGTGTTGTAATGATGGTGGTGTTGGTGTCAGTGATGTTATTGGTGTTGTAACGATGGTGGTGTTGGTGTCAGTGGTGTTATTGGTGTTGTAATGATGGTGGTGTTGGTGTCAGTGATGTTATTGGTGTTGTAATGATGGTGGTGTTGGTGTCAGTGATGTTATTGGTGTTGTAACGATGGTGGTGTTGGTGTCAGTGGTGTTATTGGTGTTGTAATGATGGTGGTGTTGGTGTCAGTGGTGTTATTGGTGTTGTAATGATTGTGGTGTTGGTGTCAGTGGTGTTATTGTTGTTGTAATGATGGTGGTGTTGGTGTCAGTGGTGTTATTGTTGTTGTAATGATGGTAGTGTTGATGTCAGAGGTGTTATTGTTGTTGTAATGATGGTGGTGTTGGTGTCAGTCGTGTTATTGTTGTTGTAATGATGGTGGTGTTGGTGTCAGTGGTGTTATTGGTGTTGTTATGATGGTGGTGTTGGTGTCAGTGGTGTTATTGGTGTTGTAATGATGGTGGTGTTGGTGTCAGTGGTGTTATTGTTGTTGTAATGATGGTGGTGTTGGTGTCAGTGGTGTTATTGGTGTTGTAATGATGGTGGTGTTGGTGTCAGTGGTGTTATTGGTGTTGTAATGATGGTGGTGTTGGTGTCAGTGGTGTTATTGGTGTTGTAATGATGGTGGTGTTGGTGTCAGTGGTGTTATTGTTGTTGTAATGATGGTGGTGTTGGTGTCAGTGGGGTTATTGTTGTTGTAATGATGGTGGTGTTGGTGTCAGTGGGGTTATTGGTGTTGTAATGATGGTGGTGTTGGTGTCAGTGGTGTTATTGGTGTTGTAATGATGGTGGTGTTGGTGTCAGTGGTGTTATTGGTGTTGTAATGATGGTGGTGCTGGTGTCAGTGGTGTTATTGGTGTTGTAATGATGGTGGTGTTGGTGTCAGTGGTGTCATTGGTGTTGTAACGATGGTGGTGTTGGTATCAGTGGTGTTATTGGTGTTGTAATGATGGTGGTGTTGGTGTCAGTGGTGTTATTGGTGTTGTAATGATGGTGGTGTTGGTGTCAGTTGTGTTGTTTCTGTTGTAATGATGGTGGTCTTGGTGTCAGTGATGTTATTGGTGTTGTAATGATGGTGGTCTTGGTGTAAGTGGTGTTATTGGTGTTGTAATGATGGTGGTGTTGGTGTCAGTGGTGTTATTGGTGTTGTAATGATGGTGGTCTTGGTGTCAGTGATGTTATTGGTGTTGTAATGATGGTGATGTTGGTGTCAGTGGTGTTATTGGTGTTGTAATGATGGTGGTGTTGGTGTCAGTGGTGTTATTGGTGTTGTAATGATGGTGGTGTTGGTGTCAGTGGTGTTATTTCTGTTGTAATGATGGTGATGTTGGTGTCAGTGGTGTTATTGGTGTTGTAACGATGGTGGTGTTGGTGTCAGTGGTGTTATTGGTGTTGTAATGATGGTGGTGTTGGTGTCAGGGGTGTTATTGGTGTTGTAATGATGGTGGTGTTGGTGTCAGTGGTGTTATTGGTGTTGTAATGATGGTGGTGTTGGTGTCAGTGATGTTATTGGTGTTGTAATGATGGTGGTGTTGGTGTCAGTGGTGTTATTGGTGTTGTAATGATGGTGGTCTTGGTGTCAGTGATGTTATTGGTGTTGTAATGATGGTGATGTTGGTGTCAGTGGTGTTATTGGTGTTGTAATGATGGTGGTGTTGGTGTCAGTGGTGTTATTGGTGTTGTAATGATGGTGGTGTTGGTGTCAGTGGTGTTATTTCTGTTGTAATGATGGTGATGTTGGTGTCAGTGGTGTTATTGGTGTTGTAACGATGGTGGTGTTTTTGTCAGTGGTGTTATTGGTGTTGTAATGATGGTGGTGTTGGTGTCAGGGGTGTTATTGGTGTTGTAATGATGGTGGTGTTGGTGTCAGTGGTGTTATTGGTGTTGTAATGATGGTGGTGTTGGTGTCAGTGGTGTTATTGGTGTTGTAATGATGGTGGTGTTGGTGTCAGTGGTGTTATTGGTGTTGTAATGATGGTGGTGTTGGTGTCAGTGGTGTTATTGTTGTTGTAATGATGGTGGTGTTGGTGTCAGTGGGGTTATTGTTGTTGTAATGATGGTGGTGTTGGTGTCAGTGGGGTTATTGGTGTTGTAATGATGGTGGTGTTGGTGTCAGTGGTGTTATTGGTGTTGTAATGATGGTGGTGTTGGTGTCAGTGGTGTTATTGGTGTTGTAATGATGGTGGTGCTGGTGTCAGTGGTGTTATTGGTGTTGTAATGATGGTGGTGTTGGTGTCAGTGGTGTCATTGGTGTTGTAACGATGGTGGTGTTGGTATCAGTGGTGTTATTGGTGTTGTAATGATGGTGGTGTTGGTGTCAGTGGTGTTATTGGTGTTGTAATGATGGTGGTGTTGGTGTCAGTTGTGTTGTTTCTGTTGTAATGATGGTGGTCTTGGTGTCAGTGATGTTATTGGTGTTGTAATGATGGTGGTCTTGGTGTAAGTGGTGTTATTGGTGTTGTAATGATGGTGGTGTTGGTGTCAGTGGTGTTATTGGTGTTGTAATGATGGTGGTCTTGGTGTCAGTGATGTTATTGGTGTTGTAATGATGGTGATGTTGGTGTCAGTGGTGTTATTGGTGTTGTAATGATGGTGGTGTTGGTGTCAGTGGTGTTATTGGTGTTGTAATGATGGTGGTGTTGGTGTCAGTGGTGTTATTTCTGTTGTAATGATGGTGATGTTGGTGTCAGTGGTGTTATTGGTGTTGTAACGATGGTGGTGTTGGTGTCAGTGGTGTTATTGGTGTTGTAATGATGGTGGTGTTGGTGTCAGGGGTGTTATTGGTGTTGTAATGATGGTGGTGTTGGTGTCAGTGGTGTTATTGGTGTTGTAATGATGGTGGTGTTGGTGTCAGGGGTGTTATTGGTGTTGTAATGATGGTGGTGTTGGTGTCAGGGGTGTTATTGGTGTTGTAATGATGGTGATGTTGGTGTCAGTGGTGTTATTGGTGTTGTAATGATGGTGGTGTTGGTGTCAGTGGTGTTATTGGTGTTGTAATGATGGTGGTGTTGGTGTCAGTGGTGTTATTTCTGTTGTAATGATGGTGATGTTGGTGTCAGTGGTGTTATTGGTGTTGTAACGATGGTGGTGTTTTTGTCAGTGGTGTTATTGGTGTTGTAATGATGGTGGTGTTGGTGTCAGGGGTGTTATTGGTGTTGTAATGATGGTGGTGTTGGTGTCAGTGGTGTTATTGGTGTTGTAATGATGGTGGTGTTGGTGTCAGTGGTGTTATTGGTGTTGTAATGATGGTGGTGTTGGTGTCAGTGGTGTTATTGGTGTTGTAATGATGGTGGTGTTGGTGTCAGTGGTGTTATTGTTGTTGTAATGATGGTGGTGTTGGTGTCAGTGGGGTTATTGTTGTTGTAATGATGGTGGTGTTGGTGTCAGTGATGTTATTGGTGTTGTAATGATGGTGGTGTTGGTGTCAGTGGTGTTATTGGTGTTGTAATGATGGTGGTCTTGGTGTCAGTGATGTTATTGGTGTTGTAATGATGGTGATGTTGGTGTCAGTGGTGTTATTGGTGTTGTAATGATGGTGGTGTTGGTGTCAGTGGTGTTATTGGTGTTGTAATGATGGTGGTGTTGGTGTCAGTGGTGTTATTTCTGTTGTAATGATGGTGATGTTGGTGTCAGTGGTGTTATTGGTGTTGTAACGATGGTGGTGTTGGTGTCAGTGGTGTTATTGGTGTTGTAATGATGGTGGTGTTGGTGTCAGGGGTGTTATTGGTGTTGTAATGATGGTGGTGTTGGTGTCAGTGGTGTTATTGGTGTTGTAATGATGGTGGTGTTGGTGTCAGTGGTGTTATTGGTGTTGTAATGATGGTGGTGTTGGTGTCAGTATTGTTATTGGTGTTGTAATGATGGTGGTGTTGGTGTCAGTGGTGTTATTGGTGTTGTAATGATGGTGGTGTTGGTGTCAGTGGTGTTATTGGTGTTGTAACGATGGTGTTGTTGGTGTCAGTGGTGTTATTGGTGTTGTAATGATGGTGGTGTTGGTGTCAGTGGTGTTATTGGTGTTGTAATGATGGTGGTGTTGGTGTCAGTGGTGTTATTGGTGTTGTAACGATGGTGTTGTTGGTGTCAGTGGTGTTATTGGTGTTGTAATGATGGTGGTGTTGGTGTCAGGGGTGTTATTGGTGTTGTAATGATGGTGGTGTTGGTGTCAGTGGTGTTAATGGTGTTGTAATGATGGTGGTGTTGGTGTCAGTGGTGTTATTGGTGTTGTAATGATGGTGGTGTTGGTGTCAGTATTGTTATTGGTGTTGTAATGATGGTGGTGTTGGTGTCAGTGGTGTTATTGGTGTTGTAATGATGGTGGTGTTGGTGTCAGTGGTGTTATTGGTGTTGTAATGATGGTGGTGTTATTGGTGTTGTAATGATGGTGGTGTTGGTGTCAGTGGTGTTATTGGTCTTGTAATGATGGTGGTGTTGGTGTCAGTGGTGTTATTGGTGTTGTAATGATGGTAGTGTTGGTGTCAGTTGTGTTATTGGTGTTGTAACGATGGTGGTGTTGGTGTCAGTGGTGTTATTGGTGTCGTAATGATGGTGGTGTTGGTGTCAATGATGTTATTGGTGTTGTAATGATGGCGGTCTTGGTGTCAGTGATGTTATTGGTGTTGTAATGATGGTGGTGTTGGTGTCAGTGGTGTTATTGGTGTTGTAACGATGGTAGTGTTGGTGTCAGTGGTGTTATTGGTGTTGTAACGATGGTAGTGTTGGTATCAGTGGTGTTATTGGTGTTGTAATGATGGTGGTGTTGGTGTCAGTGGTGTTATTGGTCTTGTAATGATGGTGGTGTTGGTGTCAGTGGTGTTATTGGTCTTGTAATGATGGTGGTGTTGGTGTCAGTGGTGTTATTGGTGTTGTAATGATGGTAGTGTTGGTGTCAGTTGTGTTATTGGTGTTGTAACGATGGTGGTGTTGGTGTCAGTGGTGTTATTGGTGTCGTAATGATGGTGGTGTTGGTGTCAATGATGTTATTGGTGTTGTAATGATGGCGGTCTTGGTGTCAGTGATGTTATTGGTGTTGTAATGATGGTGGTGTTGGTGTCAGTGGTGTTATTGGTGTTGTAATGATGGTGGTGTTGCTGTCAGTGGTGTTATTGGTGTTGTAATGATGGTGGTGTTGGTGTCAGTGGTGTTATTGGTGTTGTAATGATGGTGGTGTTGGTGTCAGTGGTGTTATTGGTGTTGTAACGATGGTGGTGTTGGTGTCAGTGGTGTTATTGGTGTCGTAATGATGGTGGTGTTGGTTTCAATGATGTTACTGGTGTTGTAATGATGGTGGTCTTGGTGTCAGTGGTGTTATTGGTGTTGTAATGATGGTGGTGTTGGTGTCAGTGGTGATATTGGTGTTGTAATGATGGTGGTGTTGGTGTCAGTGATGTTATTGGTGTTGTAACGATGGTGGTGTTGGTGTCAGTGGTGTTATTGGTGTTGTAATGATGGTGGTGTTGGTGTCAGTGATGTTATTGGTGTTGTAATGATGGTGGTGTTGGTGTCAGTGATGTTATTGGTGTTGTAACGATGGTGGTGTTGGTGTCAGTGGTGTTATTGGTGTTGTAATGATGGTGGTGTTGGTGTCAGTGATGTTATTGGTGTTGTAATGATGGTGGTGTTGGTGTCAGTGATGTTATTGGTGTTGTAACGATGGTGGTGTTGGTGTCAGTGGTGTTATTGGTGTTGTAATGATGGTGGTGTTGGTGTCAGTGGTGTTATTGGTGTTGTAATGATTGTGGTGTTGGTGTCAGTGGTGTTATTGTTGTTGTAATGATGGTGGTGTTGGTGTCAGTGGTGTTATTGTTGTTGTAATGATGGTAGTGTTGATGTCAGAGGTGTTATTGTTGTTGTAATGATGGTGGTGTTGGTGTCAGTCGTGTTATTGTTGTTGTAATGATGGTGGTGTTGGTGTCAGTGGTGTTATTGGTGTTGTTATGATGGTG
>OZ024742.1:224357498-224363044 GCA_964016885.1 Eledone cirrhosa
CAGTATATCTCACTTGCTACCCTGCGGAGTAATACAGCCGCAATTCTGACCACTGTCTACACCCATCTCATATTTTACGACGGACATGGAATGAAATGGAGGCGCTTGGCCTAGTAGTAAGGGTGATGGACTTACGATCATAAAATCGTGGGTTCGATTCCTGGGCTCGGCTGCGTTTTGTGTTCTTAAGCAAACACTTCATTTCACGTTGCTCCAGTATACTCAGCTGAAAATGTCTACCAGCAATAGCTGGGGGTTTAACCCGGCGATGGACTGGTCTCCTGCCCAAGTTGGAGTCTTGTACTCGCAGTCGCTTCACGTCATGAAACTGGGATAAGCACCGACCTAACAAGCCTCTCTGGCTTAAGACAGACTTTAGACTTAGACTTTAGACATGGAATGATAGTGTTATCATTTAATGGCATCTTCTACTTCTCTACTTATGTTAGCTTTTATTCTACTTACGGAGATAAGTTACCGTAAGCCATTTTTCAACATGACCGTTACTAGTTATATTTGGTCGTTACGTATAAGATTATTTCTATTTATGCTTAATAGCCAGTGAATTGACAGAAGTTTTGGAGCAGCAGATATGGAGGTATTTAGTTATGGCTATGTAGTGTCAACTTTCTCTTTCTTCTACCCAGCGTTCTTCTTCTTGTCTCCCAAAAAGTGTCAGTAACAAAGTTTAGTTAGATGTGGTTCCGCCACAGCTGAATATATTGCTGTCCTTTCTCATTAAACTCTGTCACGTCTAATGCCGTGTAGGGGTGTTCCAGCAAGCGGCATATCAGGAGGTGCTGCGTAGTCTGTGGTTCGATGCCGCAGTCACACACAACGTCCCCATCCTTTAAATATCCCCATTTTCCAAGAATGACATTTGCACACCCAACACCAGATTTTAGTCTGTTTAGGCATTTCCACACTACATAGTTTTTATCTGCTCCAGGGTTAATATCATACAATTTCCTTGAATTGTTGTGCCTTGCTCATAAATCAAAATCACACGCACTAGTTGTTTTATCACTTCATAGTATATTAATATATTAATATATTAGATAATAATTTCTTTAACCATTTAGCCCTTGGATGCCTTTAACATAGTATCCTGAATTCGGATCAATTATTTCGATCTCGGTGTCCACAGCTCAATGAAAATAGGCGCAAAAAACCTTATCAGAGCAAACTCTTAAACGATAAATGTCATGGAGCAATGATAATCAGCAAAACTATGACCATGGATCTCATTGTCAGGCTGTCCCAAGGATAACTGAAATCTCTGGTCTCTACAGAGAGAAGTGAAGTCAAAACTAGCTATACCAGCACTCCTGGTGGGTGTGAGCGTCAAAGTCTGGAAACGTTGACGGTTCACTAGCGTACTGGTTAACGCACTCACTCGGCACCAGAGAGATGCGGTGTTCGTTTCCTGGCATGTCCCTCTGACCCCCTTTACCATCTCCGTGGTTACTTTGCCCGATTTTCTCAACCAATATTTATAGTGATCGACTATTATGATTGCTTTTTGCATTGGGACGTACACATTTCAAATTTTATGATTTCCCGATGATTCATAAGTCAACCAATTTGTTTATATATATCTATGTATGTATGCTTAAATGTTGTTCTTTTAATCACGTTTGTTATTTTACTGTCGTTTAAACAGAGGTCAGTTCTGATCAAGTAGACTTATGATCAAAGTCTTTCCGGCCGTGACCACCCACATATACCATTCATAATATATTATCTGTCTGTCTCTCTACCAGTCTGTCACTCTATCTGTCTATCTATCTATCTTCCGGTTTATCTCTCTGTCACTCTGTCTGTTCGTCTCACCTCCCGCTCTCTATCTCTTTCAGTTTCCTTGACTCCCTCTCACTATATCTCTCTATATATACCTTTTACATTTCTCACCCTACTACTCCTTCTCCCCTCCCTTCGTGACTTAGTATCCTCATTAGTTTCACTTTAACGTTGACTCTCACCGCCGCAACCCCCACCTACATATTTTACATCACTATAACACAACACTCTTCATCATATCTTCTCTTTCATCTTACTTCTCTACATTTCTTACACTCTCTAATTTTCCCCCGCTTTCATTTTCCTTTTTTCTCATTTTTACTCTCCCATTCACCCCCCCACCTCTCTCTCTCTCTCTCCCTCTCTCTCTCTCTCCCTCTCTCTCTCTCTCTCTCTCTCATCTCTCTCTCTCTCTCTCTCTCTAACTCACTCTCTGTCTACCTGTCCGTTTCGTCTCTCTCTCTCTCTCTCTCTCTCTCTCTCTCTCTCTCTCTCTCTCTCTCTCTCTCTCTCTCTCTCTCTCTCTTTCTCTCTCTCTCTCTCTCTCTCTCTCTCTCTCTCTATCTCTCTCCCTCTCTCTAACTCACTCTCTGTCTACCTGTCCGTTTCTTCTCCCCCCCCCCCTCTCTCTCTCTCTCTCTCTCTCTCTCTCTCTAGCTTTCTCTCTGTGTTTGCCTGTCCGTTTCGTCTCTCTCTCTCTCTCTCTCTCTCTCTCTCTCTCTCTCTCTCTCTCTCTCTCTCTCTCTATCTATCTATCTATCTATCTTCATGTCTCTCTCTGTCTCTCTTTTTCTCCTTGTTCTTTTTCTCTCTCCGCCTCTTTTTCTCTCTCTCTCTCTCTTTCGTTCTTCATTCATCCACGTCTTTCCTCACTCAGCCCTCCTTCCCCCTTCTCTCTCACTGTCCCCCCTTTTATCTCTACGATGATCGATCAGTCACCCCCACCCCACTCCAACACTGACTACCCCCATCCCCACAGTCTATCCACTCCTTCCCTCCACTTCCGACAGCTACCATGAGAAGAATCTTTTAAATGTTGCAAACACGTGACCAGGCATGTTACCACATCGAATTACTGCACCCAGCCGTACATCGACTTCCGCTACGTCACACACACACACACACACAACCATACATATGTATATAAATAACATACAGACATATACATACATATATATATACATAGATATTTACATACACACACACAAATATATATATATATATATATATTTACATACATACATGCATATATACATACATACATATATACAAGCATACATACATACAAGCATACACACATACATACATACAAACATACATACATACTTGCATACATACATATGTACACACGCACTCACACATTCATATATACATACGTACACACGCACTCACACATATATACGTACATACCTACGTACCCACTCATTCACACATACATATTACTTAAGGACTTATAAAGAATCATTAAACTTGATAATACTATATATGTATATATTTAAACTGTTTTTCTTTTATTGCTACTAACCTGCCTGTAACCGCCCATGGTTTTACCATACTAAGCTAGTTATTTTCATATGTTAATAGTTATTTGAAAATATTTCATTATTTATTGTGTTAAGTTCCAAACAGAAGCTTAATAATAAGAATGCTAATTATTTTAATAAATCCCTTAAAATTCTTGATTATTTTCAAAATTAATTGGCAGTGTTTTTCATTAGAAATATGGTAATGGAAATGCTAAAACAGATTCTTTAGAACAGGTTTTCAAAGTTTATATTAAATATCAAATGATACATATTATATATAAATATGGTAAATAAAAAAATATACAATATTTATTTATACATAGTATATATTATATTATTTATTATATATAAATTAACGATTTAATTTATTATATATTATTTACAATTTGCGTGTAGACAGATCTCTCTGGAAATAGGGGTGGGGGCGCCGAGGGTTTTACATGGCCGTGAAGGGGGGGGGGGGGTCAAAAGTTTGAGAACCTCTGCTTTAGAATGTCACGAAGAATGTTTTAAAGAACTGCCAAACTTTCTGTTAAACCCTGTTGTGAATCCTTTAGGTTCTTATGAATCCGGTCTTTACGATCTGAGTTCAAATCCCGCCGAGGTTGACTTTGCCTTTCATCCTTACGGGGTCGATAAAATAAAGTACCAGTAATGCACTGGTAATTGCTGGCCTTGTGCCTAAAGTAGAAACAATTAATTATGATATTACAGTGAGAAAGGAAGAAAACTGGACATAACCGCTTACGTGAATCGGACCACGTATATACTTTATGCTGGCAGCCGCATTGCCAATACATTTTTCTATATCCAGTATTTTTTTTTACAGAACTTCTATAATTATTGTATAGAGGGGCTGGAGCTGGTGCAATAATTCGCCAGCTTCAGCACTTGATCATCAGAAGAAGGTAGGTAAGTGTAAAAGTCAACTGGATATCTTCAATTCGGTATTCGTGCCTACCGTTACGTGTGTCATGAATCTTGGGTAATGACAAGCGTGAACACAAGCGACCGCAGTGAGGTTCCTTTGAAGGGTCTTTGGAGTAACGTTACACAATAAGGTAGCTCGGAGATCAGGGAGTCGATCGAGGTAGAACCGTTACTTTTCCGAATCGAAAGATCACAGCTCCGGTACTACGGACATGTGGTTTAAATGTCTAAGGAAAGAATCGCAGGATAGATTTTACATGTGGCTGTGTGCGTGCGTTTATTTAGCCTTTCACATATTTCCATTTATTAAATGAGATATTCTGATTTAGAACATGCACGCGCGCGCATACACACACACACACACAGACACACACACAGAGACAGACAGACTGACACTCTCTCACACACGCACGCACCCACGTATATATATATAATGTTAGGGGGTGGAGACGATAATGGGGGAGGTTAAATAGGTTATTCTTATACAATATATATCCAAAATATGCGTATGCATTTATTTCTATAATGACCACCACACCCATCTATCCCTAACACACAAACATCAACAACAACAACAACAACATCAACATCAATAACAGTAACAATAACCACAACAATGTTAACAGCTGCAACAGCGGTAACAACAGTAATAATAACAATAACAACAACAGTAGCGATAACAAACAAAACAACATCGATAGTAATAACAACGTCAACAGCAATAACAACACTAACAACAAAAACAACAACAACAACGCCGACTGTATTAACAACAACAATACCAGCAGTAATGACAACAATAACAACATCAACTGTAATGACAAGAATAATAACAACAACAACACCAACGGTATCAACAACAACAACAACAACAACAACAACAACAACAACAACAACAACAACAGCAGCACCAACGTAACAACAACAACAACAACAACAGCAACAACAACAACAACAACAACAACAACAACAACAACAACAGCAGCAGCACCAACGGTAACATCAACAACAACAACCACAACAACAACAGCAGCACCAACGGTAACGACAACAACAACAACCACAACAACCACAACAACAACAACAACAACAACAACACCAACAGCATCACCGACGATAACAACACCAACATAATAACATTACAACATTAACAACAACAACATCATCAGCAGTAATGACAGCTACAGCAACATCAATAATAACGGCAACAACAACGACAACAACAACGACAAAAATAACAACAACAACAACAACAACAACTAGAAGACTAAGGATTGTATGAATGGATTC
>OZ024742.1:224363244-224365744 GCA_964016885.1 Eledone cirrhosa
GTGTGTGTGTGTATGTATGTATATGTGTATGTGAATGTGTGCGTGTGTGTGTATCTGGTTTAGATTAAGTACACCGCATCCTTACTTGTCATAAGTGGCAAATGTAAGAGTTATTATTAGGAAGAGCATCTGACCTTAAATCATTGCTTCAAAACGGACCCATACTAAGTACATCATGGGCTCCGCAACGCTTACACCTGCTTTAGCAGGGAAATGGATTTTAAAGGCTTGTATTCATTTCCACTTCCATTGATACAGGCAATTCCTTGTTCATTTATTAATATATAAATTATATTCGTTTATTCTTTTTACCACTGTCAGTCAATAAGCACCGATTGGACCACTGCGTTGATTTAGTTCGGAGGTTCTCAAACTTTTTGGGCCACCGTCCCTCTCACGGCCACGTAATACCCTCAGTGCCCCCACCCCTATTTCCAGAGAGACCAGCCTACACGCAAATTGTAAATAATATATAATAAGATCGTTAATTTAATTATATATCTAAAACAGAGAATGTCTGTCTGTCAGCTCCCTAGAACTCGAGAACCACCCAACCGATTGTTTTCAAACTTTACACATGTAATACTTATGGTCCTGTGAGTGTCTTGAGAAAAGAAAATTTCAAATTTTCAATGCCCTGTGGACCGCATTAGGCGATTTAGCGATCTCTCTCTATAAATCTTAGTCTTTCGTTTTAGATAGATACATAGATATAACGTTGCGCCCTTATAATATCTGTCTGTATGTCTGGCTGTCTGCATTACGATATTATGACGCTGTGTGTATATATGTATATATAGTCTGTGTATATATATATATATATATAAATAAATATATATATATATTCATTTTTCGAAATATTTACTTCTGCGTTCACAGATTGATTTTTTTAGTTTCAGAAGATCCCGTTAAGAGTGAAAGCAGCGATTCTTTGCTTAAACTTTAATCTGTTATTTTAATATATATATATATTAAAATAATATATATATATATATATGTATATATTAAAATAATATATATATATATATATATTCGTGTACAGATATTTTTGCATACACAATAACAAAATATAAACAAACGTATTTATTTCACGAGGCTCGATAAGGATAAATATATATCAAATATATATAAGAACTCTAGAGCAAATCCCGAGCAACGCCGGGTCATTCTGCTAGTATATACTATAATATATACTATCATTTGATATTTAATATAGTGGAGTCGATTCTTCCTCAATAGGAAAAAATCGGGTGTGTTCAGACCTGGAGAGGGTTGGGTTTCACTAGGTTTAAAAGTGTCCTAGACACGCCGTATGACGTGCCTCTACGACTCCACAAGGAGTTATGTGATATTTATCCTTATCCTTATACTATTATATCTAGCCCCAACACTCGCTGGACATTCTCCCCCCCCCACCCCCGCCACGGGTGGGTGGGTGTAGTGCCCACTTTGAGAACCTCTGATTTAGTTTATAATATCCAACTCGGCGCTGTTTCTCATATATATAACTTCATTTATAGAACCTCATTTATCGATCCCTTTCTGCATTATCGATTAGGTTTCTGTATTTTCTGTGTACCAAGTTCGATTTACAGCGCATAGGTCCACCTGAGGTGGCTATAGTAAAACACACTCAGACCCACGTGATTGTGAAACGAACATACAGCCAGTATAAATGGAGCATCGGACAACATAATTTATGGCATAGAGTTACGGCCCTTTACGATCTGAGTTCAAATTCTGCCGTGGTTAGCTTTGCCTTTCAACCTTACAAGGTTGATAAAATAAAGTACCAGCAATGAGTTAAAATTCTGCCGTGGTTAGCTTTGCCTTTCAACCTTATGGTGTTGGTTGATAAAATAAAGTAGCAGTAATGAGTTCAAATTCTACCGAGGTTAGCTTACCCTTTCATCCTTCCGGGGTTGATAAAATAAAGTACCAGTAATGCACTGGAGTAGATTTAGTAGACTTTCCCCTTCCCCTTGAGCCTAAATCAGAAACCAATATATATATATATAACATAACATGGACAATTTGAAACAGTGATTCCGACGTTGTATTTATTTATTTATTTATTATTTATCTTTTGGAATGATCTATTTGTCGACCCAAACTTTACACAATTTCTATTGTACAGTGTATTCTTTTTTGTTGGTGTTGTTCTTGTTGTTCTTTTTCTTTTTTTTTTAAAACATGAACAAATATTTCATATTTTAAACATACAAATCACATACAAACACATCCAACTGCACCCCCTCACATACGCATATATATATATATATATATATATATATATATATATATGTTTATATACATATATATGCATGTATATATATATATATATATATATATATATATATATATATATTATAAATATTTATATTATATATATATATAATATACATACATATATATATATATATATATATATATATATATATATATATATATATATATATATATATGTATATATATATACATATATAAAAATATGCTCCCA
>OZ024742.1:224370744-224375744 GCA_964016885.1 Eledone cirrhosa
GCGCGTGCACACGTGTGTATACATGTATAAAAAATATATTTATATATGTATATATATATATATATTTATATATATATATCTGTGTGTATACAAATATAATTTCATCATACACTTCGACTGCTAGTGCACTTCTTTATATATATATATATATATATATATATATATATATATATATATATATATAAAGAAGTGCACTAGCAGTCGAAGTGTATGATGAAATTATATTTGTATACACACAGAGACTGCGCCAATGTGTATATAAATATATACATATCTAATATGTAGACATTTACACATGCTAGAAAATACGAATTTCGCTCTAAACTGAAAAATTATAAACACATTTAATCGATTTTCGGACCTAATTGGACCCTCATCAGAAGGCGCATATATCAAACAAACAACCATAAGGAAATATGTATTTAATGGGCTTACAAACATATTCCCTCTTAGTAATATTCTGAAATGGACGTTATAACGTGCATATAATTAGAACATATAATTAGGTAATTAATTAAGATATATATTAAGAAGTGCGCTCGCAGTCAAGGTGTATGATAAAGTTATATTGGGATACATACAGAGTGAGAACCGAGACTGCACCGTATATATATATATATATATATATATATATATATATATATATATATAATGTAGAGGTTAATGACGTTTAAAACTGTAATTTTATTTGTAAATATTTCACACATACACACAGACACACACACACACACACACACACACACACACACACACACACACACACAGAGACCCCCCCCCCACACAAACAGAGACCCCCCCACACACACACACATAAGTGAGCAAACCAAAAATTATGCAAATAGTATCCTGAATAAAGCCGACACCACAGAAGTTTCCTATTACATTGTGCAGTGTTAGAAAAGTCATCATTTCGTTATCAAAGTGAAAACAGACGCCATATTGTATTTTTATCAAATAGGAATTAGATGGTGTGTTTTGATACTTGTTGCTCTTATGTTAACAGTTCCACTAATTCTCATGTTCAATCTATCATACGTTTATCCAAATATTTTGACACGTGAATAGTATTAAGAAGGTCTTGTTTGGTTACTATATTATGAAGAAACATATATTATGAAGAAACATATATTATGAAGAAACATATATTATGAAGAAACATATATTATGAAGAAACATATATTATGAAGAAACATATATTATGAAGAAACATATATTATGAAGAAACATATATTATGAAGAAACATATATTATGAAGAAACATATATTATGAAGATTTGAAGAGATTAGCTGTATTTTTACCATCAAAGATGTGTTTCCCCCTCTTTCTCTTTCTCCTCTTAGAAAGGAAAGGAAAAGTGTTGATCGTCAGATAGGACCAGGTAACCTATGTTTCCATTGATCTATATATTGGTGATACTTTCTGCCGGTCGCAACTCAAGGCAGAATTCTCTCTCTCTCTCTCTCTCTCTCTCTCTCTCTCTCTCTCTCTCTCTCTCTCACAAACACACAGACACACGCACGCACGCACACACACTCAAAGGCACACACACAAAAGCACCCACACAAATAGGCTCGCACAAACATCCCTAACCCTTGACCCCAAAAGGATGAAAGTCAAATTTGAAATCGGTGAGATTTGAACTCAGAGAGCAATGAACCAGAACAAATACCGCAAGGCATTTTTTGTCCGACGCCCTAACGACACTGATAATCTTTTAAAATTTTTTTAGAAGAAACCTGTCAATAATCGCTGCTGAAAATAGAAAACGGTCTGTTAGACCAAAACCTTGCGATTGAAAAGATGTAGACGGTCCCTTCGGATGGATTCGCGTGTATGTAACCTATGAAGTAACGCATTGGCAGTTATTAGAAAGTCTGATCGAATGCTTTGCAGTATTTGTTACGTGCGATTCACTACACTCTCAGTTCAAATTCCGCCGAGGTTAACTTTAATTTTTATCTTTTTGAGGTCAATAAAGTACCACTTCAATACTGGGATCGGTTCTTTCTCTACATACGTTTCTAATCTCTGTGTTCCGACGTGGGGAAAAATAGGTTCCATTAGGCTGAAAATGCTCGTAATAGTAATAGCGCTCCTATGACTTTATCAGGAGGTATATGCCCGTGGAAAGGCAATTTAGAGGACAAACAGTTGTTACACACTGTTATGCTGAATGTCCCCAAGAATTATGGTAAGAATACAAGTGTCTGTAGAATGGTCAGCCACGTACACTATAATACAAGACAGAGTGTTCTTGTAATTCAACGGCTCAGTGTTGCAACATATTTTTTCTATTATATCTAAAATGTATTAGGGCGGTTGATAGCCAGTATCGGTAGGTCACCGGACAACATACTTTATAGCATAGAGTTATGGCCATTTACGTTCTGAGTTCAAATCCCGCTGAGGTTAGCTTTGATTTTCATCCTTATGGAGTCGATAAAATAAAGTACCAGTAATGCACTGGGTCGATTTAATCGATTTACCCCTCCCCCAAATTGCTGGCCTTGTGCTTCCCGCCGAGTTTAACTTTGCCTTTCATCCTTACGGGATCGATAAAATAAAGTACCAGTAATGCACTGGGTAATTGCTGGCCTTGTGCCAAAAGTAGAAACAATTATATTTAAGATGTATGACGGAAAAGTATTCCTGTTATGAAATATCTGAGACTACAGCAAAATTATGACGGAGAGGAAAAATAATAAATTATATTCTATTATTTATTTCTTCACTTACACAAAACAAAACAAAAACTGATATGATAAGTACTGTATGACTGTATTACTGGTATGGTATGGGTTATATGATATCACTTCTCATACCCAACAACATCAGCATCACCATCATTACTCCATACCACCATCAGCACCATCACCACCACCACCACCACCACCACCACCACCACCACCACCACCACCATCGCCGCCACCACCACCACTACCACCACCACCGCCGCCGCCGCCACAACCACCACTCCGCCATCATAGACAACCAACACCATCACCATCCCTACTACTCCTACTACTAAAGCAGGTCACCACCACCACCACCACCACCAACACCACCACCGCCACCACCACCACTACCACCACCACCACCACTCCCACATTACAGACAACCAACACCATCACCATTTCTACTACTACCAAAGCAGGTCACCACCACCACCACCGCCACCAACACCACCACCACCAACACCACCACCACCACCACCGCCACCACCAACACCACCACCACCACCACAGAGGTGTCTCAATGTTTATCAATAAACTGCGATGTTTATTTACTTCTGGTGCGATAATACAAGAGGTGAGAGCCTTTCACTCAAGGCTGGGGTGGTGTGGCGCTGGGGTTGGTGGCGGCGTGGATTGACGATAGATAGACGTAGGTTGGTGGTGGTGGGTAGTAGGGTGGTGGTGCTGGGTAAACGTATTATAAGAGGGTGGACCTTTTCTCTCGTGACTGGATAGGGAGGGGGTGGGGGGAGATGCTACTTAAGGATGGCCAAGGGGGTGGGAGGAAAATATCTTTTTATGTGGAGGGGAGGATCCTTCTCTCAAGACTGTATGAGAGAAGCAGGGTTGAAGGTGGGGAGAGATGAATGAGGACGTGGGTGGGAAGGTGTGCATGGTGGTGGTGGTGGGTGTAACCATTGTCACAAGATGATCACTAAGATTTGATGGCGGCGAGAGGAAGGAAGGAATGAGTATAGAAAAAGGGACCAGGGGTGTGGTTGGTTGGTAGGGAGGCGGTTAAATATACTTCTATCTCTATTGAGTCCTTATTTACTTTGGAAGAGATAAGGTGACTACTTCAACTACAGCAGCAATAATAGTAACACTACCACCACCAAACCATCACCAATAATGATTTCTAGCATTGGCAAAGGGCTAGTATTTTGTCGGGAGAGGAAACCCGATATATAGACCCCATTACTTTACAGGTATTTCATTTTATTAGCCCTCGGTAGGATGAAAAGCAAAGATAGTTTCATCGGGATTTGAAAATAGAACCAAGAGGGCGATAATGAAATACTACAACATCTCGCCCTCTCTCTCTCTTCCTCACTCTCTCTCTCTCTCTCTCTCTCTCTCTCTCTCTCTCTCTCTCTCTATATATATATATATATATATATATATATATTCCTCTACACGTCTTATACACACCACGCATCTCAACGTACACCCACTTACATCTCTCTCTCCACCACCGGATCTTGTTACCCGGAGATTTACCCCTCTGCATTGTCGAGGCTTCCAAACGACTTAAAGATATTTACCTATTATTCCACAATGCTTCAAGCAAACTTCAATACTCTCTTATATATATATATCGATCGATCTATATCCCTGCCTATCTGGTTATCTAGCTACCTACATGTCTATTTATCTCTCTAACTACTTATTGATCTATTTATAGTCACTTATTTATGTATATTTACCATTGAACCTATCTTCGAACAAGAACAATAATAATAACAACAAAGTATATATCCCAATAACAACCCTATGATATATATATTGATAGATACAGATAGGTAGGTAGAACAAAGTCGTTGTAATTTAGACGATATATATATATTTGATAATAGTTAAATAAAATATGGTAAAAAAATTATTGTAATTGATTTAAATGAATATAAAATGAAACACGATGGTCGGAATGACAGGAGGGACAAGCTCTAGGACAATTGCAGTTTCAAATGTCTGTATATAGAATGTAATCAAGGAATTATTAAATGAAATATTTACAATGACCTCCGTCATTTTTAAGGGGTTGTATGCTAATTTTTCATTTAGGCACAAGGCTAGTAATTCTGAGGGAAGAGAAAGTCGATTAAATCGATCATGGGATGGGACAGGTACTGTATTTTATCAACGCCGGAATGACAAAGGTAAATTTGAACTCAGAACACAACAGCCGAATCAAGGAATTATTAAATGAAATATTTACAATGACCGCCCTCATTTTTAAGGGGTTCTATGCTAATTTTTCATTT
>OZ024742.1:224378244-224388244 GCA_964016885.1 Eledone cirrhosa
TTATTGCTCGACTTGTTAGAAGTAGTATATATCTCTCAGTGAAATCCCATTCTACCTTCTCAATAAAAAAAAAAATGAAGGACACTTTAAATAACGTAGTCCTATATATTCCCTAGATATTTCCCTGGTTGTTCATAGCTGGAACGATATTGATAAGAAGTCTGCTGTATTATAGTTTACATCAACCCGCCGAGGCTAAGTTTGCCTTTCATCCTTACGAGGTTGATAAAATAAAGTACCAGTAATGCACTGGGATAATTGCTGGCCTTGTGCCAAAAGTAGAAACAATTATAGTTTACATCAGTAGTTTCCAACCATTTCGTTACCAAGTACCTCGTTTACTTAAATACATTTCCTCCATGGAGCCCTAACTATAAATGCTTCTTCGACTTCCCGGATTATTATACGGCGAGAAATATCATCATTGCTCGACTGCTGTAGCAGACAGTCACAGTCCTCCTTCATAATTAGTTGTAGTCCCATGGTCGGGTGATTAACTGTGGACGTTCGTGAGATTTGAACTCACACTTCACAGTGCCAGAACAGATACTACAATACTCTAACAATTCCACCATATACCGGTATTTTATTGACCTCGAATGGATGAAAGACAAAGCCTGTTATGGCAGGATTTGGACTCAGAACACAGAAAGACAGAACAAATAGCACAAAATATTCTGTCCGATGTTTTAACGACTCTGCCAATTCGCTGACAAAAGAAAACAATTATATGAGAGAACTTATTGGAGCGTGTATAGTGTGTATATATTATGCTTATAACAAAATACTTGAAATTGTTATACAATGATAAAGACAGAAAAATCTTTATATTTAGAGAATAATAGACACCCAGTGTGTATATATTATGTTTATAACAAACTATTTGAAATTGTAATACAGTGAGAATAACATGTTTATATTTAGAGAAGAATTAATAACCAATAGTGTGCGTATATTTTCTACTTGAACTTCAATTTTAGGCCACAATACTACCTTTACAGAGGTGGCAAATTGGCAGAGTTGTTAGAACATTGGATAGAATGCTTCATGGTGTTCATTTTCGTTGTGGTCAACTTTGTCTTTCATCCTTTTCAGGCCGATAAGGAATGTACCAGTCCATTCCTGGGGTTGATTCTTTTCTTTTTCACTTCCTCAACCCCGCCTCTCTCTCTGTTTCTCTCTGTGACTCCCGCCCCCCACTCTCTCATTCACCATCTCCTTGTCTAGAAGAAATTGACCATATTCAGACCTGGACACGCCGTGCATCACTAAGGACACGGCAACGACACCATCATGAGATATAGGTCCAAACTTATAACTTTTCCATACCCTGCAGGGTCAGCAGACTCGAGTTAGAGAACCACTGGCTTTCATGGAGCTAAATTACCAAAGCAACAGAACATTTTATATAAAAATATATATTTATCGCTTTCATTTTCAATAAAATAAATTCTCTGGAGTAGCAGTTTAAGACCAACTTCTCTTACATTTTCCTTTATTCTAACGTTTTATTATCTGTATACCATTTTAATCTCCAGCCCTCTATTTCTAATTCTTTCTTACGTGGCTTAACAACAAAAACTACAACATTATCATTATCATCATCATCATCATCAACAACGGAAAAAATAACAGCAATAACAACAATTTCTGCAGACAAAATATTTTCTACAGTAAAATATGTTTATATCTTATTTTTTTCTTGATATTATTCTACATCTCCGCCCCTCTCTCTCTAGCTCATGTTCTCTCCCTCTCTCTCTTTCTCTCTCTGTCTCTCTGTCTCTCTCTCTATATATATATATGGATATATATACTTACACACAAACATACACACATATGTATATATGTACATGTATATATATATATGTATACACACACACACACATATATATATAATATATTAATATTACATATATATAATGCATATATGCATAAATATATATACATATATATGTACATTATATATGTGTATATATATATATATATATATATATATATATATATATATATATGTACATTATATATGTATATATATACATATGTATATATATATATATATAAATATATAATTATATATATGTATATGTATATATATATATATATATGTACATTATATATGTATATATATATATATATACATTTGTATATATATATATATTATATATATAAATATATATGTGTGTGTGTATTATTCACATGTATGTACAGACACACAGAGATGCACACACACACACACACACACGCACACACACGCACACACACACACACACACACACACACACACAAACATACACACATATGATATTCATTATCGTCTCCATCAATTACTCTACAGAGCAGGAGACAGATATATAGATATATTTACAGTTGTTTTCAAGCAGCTCTATAAAATATCTCTTTCTGTAGAATCGATAAAAATATTTGAACACTTAGAAGTCAACCTTCTAGACGTTTCCTTCCATCTTTGATCTAATATGTTTATTAAAAGTTGTCTGTCCTCAGACAAGATTACCTCACCACCATAAAGATATTATTTATTGAAAGGAGGCCTGATTGTTATTATTATTATTAAAAAAAAAAGGAAAAGAAATAGAAAAAAATAATAGAAACAATTATTATTATTATTATTATTATTGAATGCCATGGTTGACGGAGGCTCGGCTCTGTAAGGTATAGTAATTTTTAACCGTTAAAACAATTGTAAATTGTTTAAAACTTGAACCAAATTGTTGATAAAGACACCCTCCTCCTCGTGAGAGGGGTCTTTCTGTCCGTTATTTGGCCCTTCGGGGTTAAATAGCCAGTTATTGGGGTTTTGTACCCAAAATTTCATTTTAAACAAAAAAACATGGCTACCAAAAAAAAAAAATTTCATACGTCACTCCCACTCATTCCGTCTTCTTCTTCCTCAATCATCACTACAGGAGAGAGAAGATTGTCTCTCTCCCTCCCTTCTTTAAATGTGTCTCTCTCCCTACCTTCTCTTTCGCAAGCGACGAAAGAAAAGAAAAGTCTCGTGCAAAGCGTGCAAGGTTTCTCCACGACGACGACGACAGCGACGAAACAGGTGTGCGGGAAATACGAAAACCCAGTTCATTCGTCTGACGTCAGGAATAATAGCAGTAGCAGCCGTAATAACAACAGCAACAGTGACAATGAAAACAACAGTAGCAGCCGCAACAGCATCACCAGCAGCATAAACAACAACAGCATTAGCAGCAGCAACACCAACAACAACCACAGCAACAGCGGCGGAGGCAGTAGTCGTAGTACCTGCAGCAACAACAAAAGTACCAGCAGCTCTGACGACAACAACAACAGCAGAGAAAAACCAATCTCATTTGCAGGTATTACGAAAAACCTGGAAACAATCCTCATAACAAATGAGGAATTAGAGGAAGCGAAGAAGATGGTGACAAAGAACGGACACCGAGCAATCTGCAAGGCAGCGAAAAATTTTTTCGAAACCCAAGAGCACTGTACGGTCACGTACCGTACAGTAAGTACAAAATCCCGTAGGGTGGAAAGAGCCACAGAGGCCCAAATACAAAAAGCCTTGGGGTCTGTGTGGCAGAGGAAAACGCACATCACCCGAGGCAAAAAATACGCCACCGTAGACGTACTTTTTGCCACACCCCAGGAGGCAAAGGCCCAATCAGTAGTGACCCTAAGGAGCGAGGAAATGGTGTTGGTGCCCTCCTACTGCGGGCAAAAAATTGTGAGGGTCAAACTGACCCACGTCCCCCCCGGAATGACCCCTTCTTGGCTGGCCGCGTCTGTCCTCGTCGGAATCGAGGACAAAACAACTGTACTGCAAGTACAGAAAAAAGTAAGAGAAGATTGGGTCGGCTCCTCCATTGAGATGCTAATCCAAACCAACCAGGAGTGCATCGAAGCTATCCCGGATGTGATAGACTTCGATAACGGCACTCAACTGCCCATAAGTGTTGAGGGCAAACGCCCGAAATGCTTTCGCTGTGGATCGAAGACTCACCTCAGGGCCTTCTGCAACGAGAAGACCATGAGAAAGGAGAAAACCCCCCTCCTCCCGAATCCGGTTCCACGGCTACCAGCAACAGGACAAGCGGCAACCAGGAACGATAGGTCCGTGGCACCCATACCCACTCCACGGAAATCAAAGACAGCAGCAGCAGTGGAAATATTAACAACAACAACAGCAATACCAAATGCAGCTGCAACAGAGACTCCAGTGCAAACATCACCAACAACAACAAGTGAAAGAGTGGAGCTGGTACCCCTCCCCGACCTTACAGAATCAGACATGGAGTGTGAGGTGGGAGAGGGATGGCAAAAGGTCTCAAGAAGGCACAAACGCAGAAGCAGCGCATCGTCGCCTTTGAAAAGGGAGGAAAGAAATGAGAAAAGGGTAAAGTCTACTGCAAAGAGACCCACAGCAGCAACACCACCAACACCATCACCACCCACACCAGCACCACCATCACCACCGGCGACAACCCCACCGCCAACAACACCTTCAACACCACCACCACAAGCACCAACATCGCAAACACAACAACAAAACACACACACCCAGCAACAACGACAAGAAAATAGCAGAACCACACCCCACCCCCAGAAAAACAAATGCACGGCAATAAACACACACAACAAGAAACTAATGACTTACATAATTGAACACACAGACATTTCACAACAGGACTACATAATACCAGCACCAATCAAAACGCCAACTAACATAAGACTGCTAAAAATAGCACAGAAACAATACACAAACATTAAAACGAAATTCCCCAACGCAGTTGGTGATTTCAGGGACCTAGGAGGAACCATTAATCGAAGAGTATATTCAGACATTCTCTTAGAAGAGCCGACGACCAGCCGAAGGGACGATTCAACGGTCCCTTCACCAGACGATCAAGTGAAAAGGGATGTAAAAACCATCCCTCCTCTACCAAAAATACGGTAAGTGGTCTTTCCCATCTTTTCCACTCTATTTTAAACATGACCTCACTCAGAATAGGCAGCATAAATGCGCGTGGCTTGGGGTCGTCATGGAAGCAGGGTCACCTGCTCAACGACCTCAGGTCACTAAACATAGATGTAGTGGCCATCAGCGAGACCAGAATCTCCGAAGCACGGGCCTTCGCACCGATCTTCGGCGGCTACGATGTGTACGCATCTCCCAGCCGTCCTGGATCGGGTGGAGGAGTTGCTGTGCTTTTTCGGAGAGGTTTGGATCTCGCCATACGGGCCATCTTCCTGGACCCAGAGGGTAAGCTGGTGGTGCTGGACGTGACCAGCGGAGACGGGCAAGCTTTCAGGCTAGTGGCCGCCTATGCCCCGACAGGAGCAGGGCGGCCTGATTTCTTCCGGCGTCTGGAGACCTTTCTTGGAACGTCGCGCTCTTTAGTGTTAGTGGGCGACTGGAACGGGATCTTAGATGCACGCTGGGACTGTGTGGGATTAGCGGATAGGGGTGGAGGGTGCAAGAGCCTCACCAACCTGCTCAGGCGTTTTGAACTGTCTGACAGGTACCGATTGGATTTCCCGAATGTGCCAATGTGGACTTGGACAAACCGCATAGGGTCATCCAGATCATATCTAGATAGAGTATTTTGTAGGGAAATAGATAGGTCTAGCATAGGCTGTCCACAATTCAAGATAGTCAGCTACACGGACCACAAATTCGTGATCTGTGTGCTTGACTTAGATAGGCTTCATAGACGAGGACCCGGCTACTGGAAGCTAAACGCGTCCTTACCAGCGCGCAAGGCCTACAGAGACCGGATTAGCGAACTAGTTAAGCGGGCGTTGACGGGGGCCATCATCAACAACAAGTGGTGGTTTGCTCTGAAAAGAGCGATTAGAATAGAATCGATTAGGTTTAGTAAGGCTTTAGCAATAGAGAAAAATAGAGCAGAGGGAAAACTAGTTAGAAAATTAGACGAGGCGCTTAGCAAAGGCATTGCGACCGACGTGCTTGCGGCGAAATTGGCCCTTGACCAATTCTTCAATGCAAAGCACGAAGGCTGCGTTGTCAGAGCAAGGGTGCGTGCTCTCAGACACGAGGGGACGAAAGCCGTTCAATGGGCCCGAGTGGCGGAGGCGCGTCATGGCAACAAAGCCACGATCCGGTCTTTGGTGGACCACGACGGGCGCATGCTACTCGATCCCGGGCAAATGTGTGAAGCTTTTCAGCGACACTTCGCTCAGCTGTTCGGGGGCAGCGGGGGGCCGGGTAGAGGGATGGACTTTAGTGTCTACCTCGACGGACTGCCGCGGCTCTCGGCCACTGAGGCGAGGTGTTGCGAAAAGCCGATAACAGCCGCTGAAGTACGGGAGGCAATGACTGGCTGCACAAGGGGTAAATCGCCTGGTTTGGATGGTCTGCCCTATGAACTTTACGTACAGATGCCAGACTTGTTCGGAGGCCTCTTGGCGGACGTCTACTGCAACTGGCAACAGAACGGGAGAATTCCCAGTTCTGTGAGCCGAGGAGCGGTGGCACTGCTGAGAAAGGATCCGAACAAGGGGGATAACATAGACAATTTCCGGCCCATAACTCTGCTAAACACAGAGTTTAAGATTTTGGCCAAGGTGCTAGCAAAGAGGTTGGCGCTTGTCGTTGGTGGTCTGGTGGGAGAGGCGCAGACATGCGCCATTCCCGACAGATCCATCCACGACAACCTCCACCTCATGCGATACATCGTAGAGAGGGTAGCTAGGGAACCTGGCACGGGTGGGTCCTTGATCAATTTAGATCAGTCGAAAGCTTTCGATAGGGTCGACCATCGTTACCTAGCGGCAGTCCTGAGGGCGGCTGGCTTTGGGCCCGTCTTCAGAGGCTGGATCGCTGCCATGCACAGCGACATCTGCTCTGTGGTGAGAGTGAACGGTCACCTGTCGGAACCGTTCAACATCATGCGCTCGGTCCGCCAAGGATGTCCCCTCTCGTCCCTCTTGTACGTATTGACTCTCGAGCCATTACTGCACAAACTGGAGACGTTGAGGGGAGTCCCGCGCGAACTAGGATGCGGAAGATCCGTGTCAGCATATGCGGACGATGTCACCGTAGTGGTGTCGAACGCCAAACACATCGAGGCGATCGGCACTACACTAAGAGAATACGAAGCGGTGACAGGAGCAATGATCAACCAGGAAAAGTCAGTGGGCCTGCAGCTCGGCACCTGGAGAGGCAGGTCCATGCCGTCCAACAGCGTCGTCGGGCGCTGGACGGACGGACCGGTTAAATTGCTAGGGGTCTGGTTCGGTCCGGACCTCCAGACGGACAAAAACTGGGACGAGGTGACGAGCAGGGTGGCTTCTCTCACCCAGAAATGGGCGGAGAGGAAGCTATCCCTGAAAGGTCGAGCGGAGGTGGCTAACGCGTACATCGCGTCTGTCATCTGCTACCGCCTAACCGTCGTACCTTGTCCTAAGCCTCGCCTGACTGCGCTGGAGCGTTTGCTCTTTCGCTTTTTGTGGAAGGGACGTGCTCCGATGGTCAGGCGGTCCATCTGTTGTCAACACCCGCTACGTGGAGGGCTGGGCATGCCGTGGCTGATGATGCGCAGGCACGCGCTCAGGCTACGACATCTCCACCTCTTCCTCGACGGTGATCAGGTGTGGTCGCCGTTTGCTAGACGCGTTTTTCCCCAGCTCGTTTCCTTGACGGAGCTGCAGTCCTGGGTCAAGCGAAGACCGAGAGGGAGCGCCTGGAGACTGGAATGTCTTCAGGCGCTCACAGCCCTCGACCAATCGGGCAATGTGATCGGTGGAAACTCCACCTCGGCGTTCTATAGAGGATTAGTGGAGGGGAAGAGCGACGACGTACTTGGGGAAACTCTAGGCGTCGACGAAAATCAACTAGCCAATCTCTTCGGAAGAACTTTCGGGCCGGGGCCTATGGACAACTTCCAGAAATCTCTGGCCTGGCAGTGCTACCGAGGAGCCTTGCCAGTTCGGGATAAACTCTACAGGCATGGAGGTGCCGTCAATCGGGCATGTCCGAGATGCGCGCAGGGCGACGAAACCGTCCTGCACGCACTCGTCCAGTGTCCGAAAATTGCTGACTTGTGGGTTTATGTCGAACACCTGCTGTCGCGTTTAGGACGGATCCAGCTATCATCTGAGTCCATCGTGAGGATTGCCCCGCCCTCCTCCTTTAGCCGGGAAGGGCAGGCAGTTTTTATCTGTCTGGTGGCCATGGCGAAAGAGATAGTATGGTGGACACGTTTGAAAGGGCTGAAGACGAGCACTTACCTCTTCGGTGATGCTCTGATTGACTTTTTCAAATTTCATTTGAAAAGGAAAATCAGAGTAGAGAGGGAAGTGCTCTCTTCCCAGCATTTTGTTGAAAGATGGGTGAGAGAAGCAAGAATGGCCCGAGTGAATGGGCCGACTCTGAGTATATATCTGTAAACTAAAGGTGGAAAACTGGGAGAGGGCACTTGCCTTGGTGGTCAGGGTCATTGTGGCTTTTTACTGGGCTTTCTCCACAAATGTCCCTCCGAAGTCTCCCCCCTATTGGGGAATTTTTCATTGTTATTTTCATTGTTATTTTTGTTACATCCTCTGTTTTTGTTTTTTTACACGCAGAAATGCCCATTTGTACCGTCCTGCATTGTCCTGCACTGTCCTTAATGTCTACTTTATGTAAACCCTTGTGGTTAATAAAGAAATCATTATTATTATTATTACTATTATTATTATTATTATTATTATTATTATTATTATTATTATTATTATTATTATTATTATTACTTTTAGTTCTGAAGCTGTAAATAATGTTTCACAAGTGTTTTAAATACGAAACTATAGGAGTAACGTCCTCTCTAGTACTATAAAATATATGTAAATATATGTATATATGCCTGCATTATATATATATATATATATATATATATATATATATATATATGCTTTGCAGCATAGAGTTACGCCCCTTTATGATCTGAGTTCAAATCCCGCCGAGGTTAACTTTGCGTTTCATCCTTACAGGGTCGATAAAATAAAGTACCAGTAATACACTGGGATAATTGCTGGCCTTGTGCCAAAAGTAGAAACAATTATATATATATAGTTGGATGGTATTCCGTTTAAGGGAATGTAGAGGAACCACAATTAAAGCAAGGTACTCAATACACCTAGTAGAGAAGATTCTGTATTTTATTTACAGGATTAGTTCTGTGTCATTCGTGGATTTGCAGTCGATTTCATCATTGAATAAAATCGAATTCGTCCCGATCCTGTAAATGTTACCTCTAAATAAAATCATCATCATTATAATCCTCCTCATCATCGTCATAATCATTTAATGCAGGGGTGGATTTAGAACTGGTGGCGGGACAGAGGTTTGGGGCGCCCGGGGCACTTCAGATTTTGAGGTGGGCCCTCATACACAAAAGAAGTAACATGTACAACATGGCGTGGTGTTTGTAATCGGAAATGTGCACTTTCTACAATTAAACGTTCTTATGAATATACACAAGCACTCACACATACCCTAGTGTATATATATATATATATATATGAATATAGACATAGAATATTCGAAAATATTCTGTATGTTTATAATAAACATTTTGAAGACCTAATCGCTATAGAATAGAATACGTCACGTATTACAATTAGATTCTCGATAAAAGCAAGGGAAGTAATCTACGCGTTTCATTCTTGTTAGAAATCATCAGGACTACATATCCAGTGCTTTTATCGAGAATGACACAGCTAGAGACTTATAGAATACTTAGCTGTGTACAGGAACTGGTTTGAAAGAGCGGTTGCCGGTCCGGCAGAAATTAGAAATTGGAATAAATGCTCTGAAATAGCGATATATATGTGAATATAGACATAGAATATTCGAAAATATTCTGTATGTTTATAATAAACATTTTGAAGACCTAATCGCTATAGAATAGAATACGTCACGTATTACAATTAGATTCTCGATAAAAGCAAGGGAAGTAATCTACGCGTTTCATTCTTGTTAGAAATCATCAGGACTACATATCCA
>OZ024742.1:224393244-224395744 GCA_964016885.1 Eledone cirrhosa
CTAAAACAATAAGTTGAATATTCATATTTATAATAATAATCTGAGAGCGCCCCCACAGGAAGTGATGTGGAGGGACGTATTGCAGCAGTAAAGAGCTATAACCACCACCACAATCACTGCAAACGTTCCACACCTATTATTGCGCGTTCAATGTAATAGAAGTGTGCCGCTTTATTAACAACAACAGTAAGAAGAACAACAACAACACTTACACTCACTCAGAAATGTCAATAGTTACATGGCTAGTTTACAATAGATCCTCACCTCTGCTGTGAAGATGTTGGTTCTTTCAATTAGTGGATGAATGGGCTAAGCTTTAAGTGATTTAGTGTAGAAGTGCTGCTACTAAGATCAGTTATTTGATTAACCAATCAATATACATTCGTTGTTTAGTTACTGGAAGTGAAGTGTGGTGATTAAGGATTGAACTTTGTCAGTGAGAAACGAAGGATTTACTATGATTATTACTGTTGCTTTTGTTACTGTTGTTATTATTGCTGGTGTTGTTACAATTGCAATTATTATTATTGTTGTTATTGTGATTCTTATTGTTAGACATAGTTCAAAACCCCACTGAGGATAACTTTGCATTCCATCCTTCCGGGATCGATACAATAAAGCACCAGTCAAGTACTGGGGTCGGAGGTATTTGAATTCAAAGTATAGAGTACCGGAAGTATTAACGCAAAACATGTTATCCTACGTTCTGACGATCCTGCTAATTCAGTAGGCATTTGAAAAACCTCTACCCCAGTTGCTCTTTACAAATTCATCTATGAACTCTTAGATCCTGATGGAGTCGTTGACGGCCCCATCTTTGACATTTAAACGTGGCGGAGTCCATCTCTCTCCAAGTGTCCGAACGTAGTCGATTTCTTTCATTGATAGATAGATAAATAGTTGATTGATAGACAGATATATAGATAGGTAGATAGATGGATAGATAGATAAATAGTGGGAGAGAGAGGGGGAGGGAGGGGGAATGAGACCCAGTACTGAACTGGGGCTTTATTTTATTGATCTCGAATGGATGAAAGGCAAATTTAACCTCGATTTGATATGCACTTAGAATGCAAAGAACCGGAAGAATTACTGCAAAGCATTTTATCTGACACTCTAACGACTGCTAATTCAGTATATTTCTTTTGAATTTTTTTTCTACCACAGTTTCTCTTCATAAAACTCCGTGCTGGGCCTCCGACGGTCCGACGACGAGTGCTGCAGTTGTTCGAACAGCGAAACCGTTTGCACGTAAATTTAACATGTACATAGCTGAGTATTCAACAGGCACGTGTATCCTTAATGCAGTTCTCAGAGAGATTCCATATGGCACAGTACGTAACAAGACTGGCCTTTTGAATTACAGGTATAACTTAATTTTTGCCAGCTGAGAGAACTCGACAAACGCGAGTAAAGAGTCATGCTCAAGGACATAATGCACCGCTGAAATGTGCAAACCAAACACTCTAACCTCTAAACCTCACACCTTTACACTTATATATAAGTATCTAAAGAAATATTATTTTGTCAAGCTATTCAAAATTATTATCGAAATGAAATACCATCCAAAGAAATAGATATATAGTATAATTCACTCCTTTCAAAAACCGAACTGAAAACGTTACAATTATGTAAGAAGTACACTGACCATTAAACCATGAAACTTCACAATGAAACAAAGCTTTAATGCTCAATACACACACTAGCATGTAAGTGTGTCTGGTTGTTTGTTACGTGTATCTGGGTTGTACCTGTCTACCTAGTAACTAGTTACTTATTTTCGTTGCTTTTAATAATAAGAAATCATTTGTTTGTTTTTTCATCTGACCCGCACCACAGAGGAGAGTACTAAAACATCTGAGATGGCAGAGTGGTACGGGGACTACGGAGGGTGGGTCTACTGGGGGGGGGGGTACGATGGATTTGGGAACTATGGGAGAACTTAAGGCTACGGGGGATATGGCAGCTAAGTGGTCTGCAGAAGCTATGGAGGCCTTAGCCGATCACCAAATATTCTAATAATAATAATAATAATTGTTTCTACTTTTGGCACAAGGCCAGCAATTAACCAGTACATTACTGGTACTGTATTTTATCGACCGCGTAAGGATGAAAGGCAAAGTTAACCTCGACGGGATTTGAACTCACCGTAATGGGACGTAACTATGCTAGAAAGCATGGCGCCCAACCCTCTACCGATACTGCCAATTCACCGCCCATTATAATAATTGTTTCTTCAAATCCCGCCGAGGTTCACTTTGTCTTTCATCCTTACGGGGTCGATAAAATAAAGTACCAGTAATGCACTGGTAATTGCTGGCCTTGTGCCAAAAGTAGAAGCAATTATAATAATTGTTTCTTATATAGGCACAAGGCCAGCAATTTTGGGGAAGGAGAAAGTCGATTAAATCGACCCCAGTGCGTGACTGGTATTTTATTTTATCGACCCAGTAAGAATGAAAGGCAAAGTTAACCTCGGCGGGATTTGAAAGCATTCCGT
>OZ024742.1:224400744-224408244 GCA_964016885.1 Eledone cirrhosa
CCCATTGTACTTGTCCCACTTTTGATGCCCTGGTGGCAAATAAAAGAAACATATCTATCTATCTATCTATCTATCTATCTATCTATCTATCTATTGGGCCTTCACTCTACATCAGACTATAGGTGAGGAAGATGAAAGATCAAGGGAGCACCCTCTCTCTGTGCTCCTGAGGAGAAGGGTTGCACATTTTTTCGGGGGTGTGTGCAACCCCCCAAGGCGCCTCCTCCCTATTGAGGATTTTGTTATTCAATTTATTTTTGTTATATTTTATATTTTATATTTTTATATTTTGTTATTGACTCCTCCTTATTGAGGACGCCTTTTTATGTAAACTCCCCCTATTGTACTTGTCCCACTCTTTGATGCCCTGGTGGCAAATAAAAAGAAAGTTATCTATCTATCTATCTATCTATCTATCTATCTATCTATCTATCTATCTATCTATCTATCTATTTATCTATCTATTTACCTTTCTATCTATCTATCTATCTAAATAGATAGATAGATATTTACCAATGTATCTATATTCAGTCAAAAGCAACAACAAAGTGCGAATGCCAACAGCAATTCGAAGCAGATAGATAGACAGATAGACAGACAGACAGACAGACAGATAGCTAGAGAGACATACTGACGGAGAGATAGATAGATAAATAGATAGATAGAATAGAATCCTCGTAATTTAGTGGATATATGTTTGATAATAATTAGATGAAAATTAGATAAAGAAATTTACTGTAATTGATTTAAATCAATATAAAATAAAATACGGCAATGGAGAGAATAAGAGAGAGAAGGTTAAAGATAATCAAGGATTCAAGCATCTTTACATAATTTGTTTGTCGATCGACAAGATCCCAGACCTCATTCGCTTAACGAGTGGTGTGGAGCTCGTCAAATCAGACCGAAGAAACAATGTTTCCATTGATCTTTCCAATTGCTAATACTATCTGTTAGTCGCAACTGGAGGCAGAAGGAGAAACGTGAAATAATGTGTCGAAATCACAACCTCAAGATTGCGAATCCCATTTTCTAACCACTCAGTCACGCGCCTTCACTTATACTAGTATATATATTTATTATACTATATATTATATATTATTAATACATGCATTAATTTCAACTCTTATTAGTGACTGCATTGTTTCTTTGCAGGGACTATGTTGAAATATAGACCTCATTTGGTCATTCTATGAGAGTATCATGGTCAGCCTCTTAACTTTTCAGAAATGTTTATACTTAGAGAAGAATGGATACACAATAGTTTGTGTATATTATATTTACAACAAGTTATTTGAATAGTAATCGAAAGAAAGAAATGTTCATTCTTAGAGAGGAATGGATACCCAGTAGTGTGTATATATTGATTGAGCTTGCTTCACATACCTTTACGTACCAACTTTGAGTAAATCAGACTGGGAATTACTGATGTAGAGCTTATAGGCTATGCATATGCGTATAGGGTGTATATATCTCTTTTACCCTGTTCCAGCCATCCGACTGAAACCATGCTGTGCATAGGATGTATATATGTGCATAGGGTGTATATATATATATATGCAGACTTGCCAACCTCTAAAAACCCAAACAGGGAGAAATGAGGCAAAACGGGGAGATTTTACATAATTTTTTCTACTTTTGGCACAAGGCCAGCAAATACCCAGTGTATTACTGGTACTTTATTTTATCGACCTCGTAAGGATGAAAGGCAAAGTTAACCTCGGCGGGATTTGAACACAGAATGGCAAGGGCCGTAACTCTATGCGTCAAAGCATGGCATCCGACCTTCTACCGATACTGCCAATCCACAATGACAGCTATACCCATTTTCACAAGAGAAGACATCTCTCACCTACCCCAAAGTGGGTGGGAGACCTCCCCATCAGACGGGGTGAGTTGACAGTTCTGTATATGTGTATATGTGAATGATATTTAATGAATAAAGTCGTTTCTTACTGTTAGTGGTGTCCAGTCCATTCATTTTCTTCATATTCTCATCTTTGTCTTTAAGATCATCACTATCGCTGTCACCTGCCTTATCCCGACCGTCACCATCATCGTTGTCCCCACACCGATTTCTAGGTGACCAAGTCATTTTGTTTTCTTTCTTCAGTCTTCGCCTGGCGTTGGCAAACCACGTGGACACTTGGGTAAGGGTCATTTTTGTGATTATGGCCAACATAATTTTCTCTCCTTTCGTTGGGTAAGGGTTTTTCCGGTGTTCGTAAAGCCATGCTTTTAAAGTGTTCGTAGTTTCACGAGTCGCGTTTTTCCTCCGGGCAGCCCCGTTTAAATCCATCGTTCCGTACCTAGATACCAGCCAATGGAAATATATACAAACATAAACATATATTTTGATAATAATCATAATAACAACTATATATATATATATATATATATATATATATATATATATATATATATATAGATGAGATTCTACAGGACTAGAACTGTTTCATTCTTTAGAAATCATCAGGGATCTGATGATTTCTAAAGAATGAAACAGTTCTAGTCCTGTAGAATCTCTTCTATATTAAAACTTTTATACTCTGCTATGTATTGAGTACCTTACTTACTGTGGTTACCTCCGATTCAACCCGGAATAACTTACCTATATATATATATATACATACACATGTACATATCGATATATATATATATATATATATATATATAGTTTTAATATAGATGAGATTCTACAGGACTAGAACTGTTTCATTCTTTAGAAATCATCAGTATATATATATATATATATATATATATATATATATATATATATATATATATATATATATATATATATATATATATATATATATATATATATATATATATATATATATATATATATATATATATATATATATATATATATATATATGTATGTATATATGTATGTATGTAAGGTTTCTTGGTGAGGAGGGTGACTTTGGACATCCTGCAGGACTAAAAACAAAACCTGTCAAAGGGCAAAGGAGGTCTTAAGAGTCAATGGCCATCCAAAATCACCGGCAGAGATGACCCTTTAGCCTTTGTCAAGGCAGAATTCTAGGAGAAGGAAAACTCTGATATAACACCTGCAACCCTGATGGTATCCAATGATGTTGACTTGTTCTTCTTTTTGGTAAATATCATCTTGGTTAAGAGAGTGGGACTGGCTTTGTGCAGTGCCTTTGCTCACTATAAAAGCTTCACGGCACAGGCATTGCTTTATATCTGGAGATCTCTCTGCACTTGTCGTCACATGGTACCAAAGGCAAAGCACTATGTGTCAATAATTGTCACAAGTGTAGTGTTTGTACCAGAGTTTTTAAGTCGCTGGCTGGACTAAAAAGTCACACTCGTTCAGCGCATCGGTGGGGGTTCTCCTACATGGATATAAAGTAGTGGCCGTACTCGAAAACGAGTTGGCAGCCACCATATATATATATATACGTTATTGCTCCAATCGTTCTACTAACTCTCAGGAAACACCCTAAACCGAACGCCAGCCTGTATCCATGACCCCTACCAAACCAGACCGCATTCACCCTCCAAATTCGGCAGATCAAACACAGACCACTCATCCTCACAAACTCAGTTTACACAACCGGACTGCAATAGCCAGCCAATGGAGAAAACAGACGTTATGAAGCTAGAGCTGTCATTTCATGTAGTTTCTATATAATAAAGCCAAAGCTATTATTATATACATATATATAATAATTATATATATTATTATATACATATATATAATAATTGTTTCTACTTTAGGCACAAGGCCAGCAAATACCCAGTGCATTACTGGTACTTTATTTTATCGACCCCGTAAGGATGAAAGGCAAAGTCAACCTCGGCGGGATTTAGGCCACCAAATACCCAGTGCATTACTGGTACTTTATTTTATCGACCCCGTAAGGATGAAAGGCAAAGTCAACCTCGGCGGGATTTGAACTCAGATCGTAAAGGGACGTAACTATGCTGGAAAGCATGGCGTCCGACCCTCTACCGATACTGCCAATCCACATAATAATATATTATATACATATATATAATAATTACGGGGTCGATAAAATAAAGTACCAGTAATGCACTGGTGTAATTGCTGGCCTTGTGCCTAAAGTAGAAACAATTATATACATATATATGTTAAGGACGGTGGAATAGCTGTATCGGTAGAGCATCGGTTACCCTGCTTCGCGGCATAGAGTTAGGGCTCTTTACATTTCGTTTTGAAATACCGCCGAGTTTAGCTTTGCGTTTCATCCTTACAGGGTCGATAAAATAAAGTACCAGTCACGCACTGGGGTCGATTTAATCGACTTTCTCCCTCCTCCACTAAATTGCTGGCCTTGCGCCTCAATCAGAAACAATTATTATATTGGGTCATCAAGTATGAAATTTGTAGAAATTTGTAGAAATTTGTTTTTCTTTCTACAAATTTCTACAAATTTCATACTTGACGATCCAATATATTGTTGTTGATGCATCTATGTCGGTTGCCATGAATGTTCTAGCGGTTGAAACAATGGAACAGCCCGTTCGTATAATTAACATACCAGTGGCCGAGGAATCCCCCCCCCCCACACACACGTGTATCCATAACAGAAATATTAGGGAGATTCAGTGTGACATAGTGTGTGATAAGGCTAGCTCTTTGAATTACAGATACAACTATTTTTTACAGTTAAATGTAGGTACAATGTGAGTTAACATACATTGACGAAGGACATTTACAGAAGGCATAGTTATATTTTACTCAGAAGTTCCAGAAATTTCAAACTCAAAATAAGCCGAATACGAGTGACACAATATCTGACATGCTCCTTTGAATTACAGGTACAGTCCATTTTCTATTATAGTTTAAGTGGTTGAGTATTCCACAGACATGTGTACCCTTAACGTAATCCCCAAGCAGAACCAACATGATACAATATGTGTCACGGCTGGGCATTTAACTTTAAGTAAGATCTATTCGACGGTCGTTCAGACAGCTTTTGTCTGCACAATTTCATTCGCAAGGCTTGGGTCAACTGAGGCTACATTAAAAACACTTTGCCACGATGCCTCATAGTAGGATTGAAGCTGAGATCTCATGATTTCGAAATTTACATTTTAATTTTAATGGGAAAATACTCACGTTCCACCGTAAGAATATGTCATTGAAGGTTCGTATGGGTAACATGCTCCTGATTGAGTGATTCCTCGCCAGGCGTCAGTACTGTCTTTTAGTTCATATGATGTATTCTGAAAAGAGAAATATACTATTATATATATATATGTATATATATATTAGAGAGAGAGCTGTGGCCCGACGGCTGAGCTCTTGCCGTTTCGACAGCTAATTCCAGATTGTTCTACTATCCCAAGTATCAAATACTCTGCTGAATAATTGTCTTGCTAGTTTAAAGCTGGTAAAATCCTGATATATATATATATATATATATATATATATATATATATATATAATAGTAAAAAACGAGTTTACATAAAAAAATATATTCACTGTACTACCCCCCCCCCCACGCACACACACACACACTATATATATATATATATATATATATATATAATAGGATATGTGTTCCTTCACGCACAAGGCGCTAAGGTACGCATGTATTGTCCAACCAAATGCCAGTGTGGTTCAATGGCGGGTTAATAAATTAACGAGCCAGAACAAATATAAACAAGGTTTAGCAAATAATGAAAAAGTTTCAAAATAAATTTTAAAAAATTGACTTCTCCTCTAATGTTGAGAACAAATTTGGTCGTTCCGACTGCTGCTAGCGATAGCTGTGGCTGGTCTGACCTACCTCCTTCTGCCTCTATCTTTGCTTCGGCCCTTGATAAACCTGTTTCTACATCATCCACTCTCATCCCGGGAACAGTTTTGATAGCGCTAGTCTGTAATTTAAATTCAGGAATTTTATATTCTTTGAATGAAAAGAACCTTCTGATGAGAATCTTTCTTTGCAACGAAGGCCGTATGGTCTCCGTTTTATTTTGGGGATTCGAAACCGATCGGTAAAGGTAACTATAGTAGGTAAAGTCAATTTTTTAAAATTTATTTTGAAACTTTTTCATTATTTGCTAAACCTTGTTTATATATATATATATATATATATATATATATATATATATATATATAGGCGCAGGCACACACGTAAATATAGACATAAGCACATACATATATCTATATATACATATACACACGCCCGCGTTTATGTCTCGTCTCGTAACTTAGTGTTTCGACAAATAACTGAAAAAAAATAAGTACCAAATTTGACAAAGATAAACACAAGTACTGGTTGTCTATATCACCGACTAAATCCTTTTAAAATGATGCCCTGGAATGTCCGCAATCTAATGACTGAAACCAGTACAAGAATAAAAAGTAAGAAAGAGATGCTTTTCATTGCCACCAATAGAGAGAGAAAAAAAAAAGATGGTGTAGATGTTTTTGAAAAAATACGCAAAATTTATGCGAGTTGCACCAAAACGCACATTTTGTGAACTAAATGGAGTAAACTGGATTTGCGGTATTTGTGGCCATATATGTCATTTGAAGGCCGGCCTAATTAATCACCAACGAATTACTAAGGCCAGATAAAATGTTAGCTACAGTAAATTCTCGACAATAGATTATGTAACATGCCGTCTATATGGGAATGTTTGTAAATCTATTTATGAATTAATGACGCTCTACATCAGAATATCCATCAGCATTCTGATGTGCACATATGCAACTTTATTTGTAAGGTTTAAATAAAGACCTTTTAATAGTCTCTGTTGACCTGCTCAGACACTCAGTGATGGTTTTCCTCGGACACTCAGTGGTGGTCTTCCTCGGTCAAAAGTAGACAGCCATCATACACACACACACACACACACACACACACACACACACACACACACACACACACATAACATATATGACTAGATGTATCAATATTATTATATCAAGTTTGGTGTTTCATCTTTCATTCGTTTGTTTAATCTCGACTAATCTTTCGTCCAATACTTTTCAAACAAACTACCTGAAACTTCCACTGGTTCAACGTTAAAATACTGTTTATCGTAAAATGCTTATATTTATTTTTTATAATTTTATGTGAGAATCGTTGTTAAGTTATGTCCCAAATACCATCTTAACCATTTTGACACCAAAGCACCCGAAACCACCACTGGATCCACAATTACAAAATTCTTTGTTTTAAAATGTTCATAATTACCTAAAATTCTTCCATCATAGTTCTATGTAAGAACTTTCCTTAAGTTATTTCCCCAAAAACCTTCTAAATGCTACCCACGTATCTATGATACAAAACAGTTTGTTTAAAAATCTTTATATTTACCTAAAAATCTTCGATCATAATCCTATGTTAAAACCTTTGTTAAGTTATGTCACCAACACCATTTTAATGTTACTCATGTATCTATGATACAAAACTGTTTGTTTCAAAATGTTTACATTTACCTAAAAATCTTTGATCATAGTTCCATGTTAGAACCTTTGTTAAG
>OZ024742.1:224425744-224433244 GCA_964016885.1 Eledone cirrhosa
GAATGTATGTATGTATATATGTGTGTATGTGTGTATGAATGTATGTATGTGTGTGTGTATATGTGTGTGTGTGTGTGTATGTATACGTGTGTGTGTATGTATGTGTGTGTGTGTGCGTCTTCAAGATATTTCTTCCTGTGACTATATCAGTCTTATCCTTCAACACCATTTGTTTGCTACCAAACTAAATATTAAGTAAATTCATGGTAACAGTGCGTGATAGAATCAACTCTGTTGGACTACGTATTTATATACACTCACTCTTAATGTCTAATAGAATGCGTGATAGAAGCAACTCTGAGCAACTTTATATTTATATACACTCAATCTTAATATGTAATTCTAGATTTATGAGGGCAAGGCATAAGTCATTACTAGAAGTGTATTATACACACAGCTAGACTACCATAGATACTTCAACATACACTCACAGAGATATGTATATATATGCATATACTCATACATATACATATACGTATTCATTTATTAGTTTCAGCCATTAGACTACGACCATGCTGTAGCACCATCAATCTTATCAACCTCCAGTACTTTTTTCAGTTTGGTATTTATTTCATTGATGTCGAACCGTTACGATACTACACACACGCACACACACACACGCGCACACACACACACACACACACAGAAACACACACAGAAACACACACACACACACATACAGAAACACACACACACGCACACAGAAACACACACACACATATGGGTTAAATTACGTCGCATTGGGGTAGGGTTTTACAACTATTTTGTAGTTAAATACGTGTTGTAGCATTTTGCAGTAAGCTAACATACTAATTTTTAATACACGCACACATACACACATACACACACACGCACATATATATATATAGATAGATAGAGAGGGGGGGGGGAGAGAGAGAGAGGGGTATGTAGAATTGTATATATTATCCAAGCATATATATGTATACACAAACAGTTCAGACGCCGAAACCACACGCACGCACACATACGCACCCACCCACACACACAAACACAAACACGTGTTCGCTGACAGACGCAGGTAATATATAAAGAAAATGACACAATATATATACATACATACATATAGATACACGTGATTATATATATATATATAAATATACACACATTTATATGTGTCTATGTGTGTCACTGTGTGTATGTGTATATATGTATATGTGTTTGCGCTTATATGCACACACACACGCGCGCATATATATATATATATATATATATATATATATATATATATATATATATATATATATATATATAATCGCTGATACAGTGATAATGTAGGTTCGTGCCGAAATGTTTAACAAACCATTAAATAGAAGTGTTTATGATCATTGCATGCCACTTAATATAGAGATAGACTGACTGACGGAAAGGCAGGCAGACAGCCAGACAGACTGACAGACTGACTGACTGACAGACTGACAGACAGACTGACAGACAGACAGACTGACAGACAGCCCCTTGTTTTATGAAGATATGTGGAACAATTTGGTATGGATTTCTAACTTAAGAACATGTCTACTAATTTGGTGTGGAATTGATACAGTGGCTATTGTTTAGCCTATAACTTAACTACCGTATTTCCCGGTGCCGAAGACGCTTCGTCCTCGAGGACGCACCCTAATTTTGACAACCAAAAATTTGAAAAAAAATAATACACAACCTTCGGCCTCCAGGACGCATGGTAGATTTTTGAGACTTATTTTAGGAAAAAAGTAGCGTCTCTGACGCCGGGAAATACGGTATGTCTTTTGTCAATACTGGGTGTCTAGAGGAGTGGATACGGTAACTCTTCGACTGTATTTTTTCCGGGGCCCTGGAGCAATCTGCTGTCAACCCTAAGGGTGTTTTGGTGAGCAAATCAACATCTGTAGGATTTGAACCTAAAATATCAAGTGATAAAACACAATACTGCATTCAGAGCCTTTGACCGCCCAAGAGAACTCCAATGTATGTGTGTCTGTGTGTGAATGTGTGTGTGTGTATTTTGAACCTCCCTCAGTTCCGATGACGTGTGTTTCAGTTTTTGGAGCAATGAAGCAGCATGCTTGTGATATCAACATACAAGTGTCTGAGCATTCCCAGATACATGTCTTCTTAACGTAGTTTTCAGAGATATGACACAGTGTGTGATAAGGCTAGCCCATTGAATTACAGATACGACTCCTTTTTCTCTAACTGAAAAGACTGGAGCAATCTGAAATAATGTGTTTCGCTCAAGTATACAACGCACCGCAGGGAATCGAACTCACGACCTCTCAATTGTGAGGCGTATACGTCAAAGCACTAAGTCATACGCCTTCAATAGGAGATTTCTAACATAGACATACGAGTGTCAGCTCAAAATTTCATCTCAAAATACTCTCATGGAATGACGAAATGAGGTTTATTTTTTAACATAGTCCATGGAAGGAAAACATGCAGTTATTAATAAGAAAAGTCGGAATTAATGCATGCAATCTTTTACAGTTCTAGCATAACTCTTTCATAGTGCGTCTATGAACTTTTCAGCCGACCCTCGTAAAGCTAGATATTGGAAAGTAGGGGAGTATGTAGATAAGTTCGATCTCAGTATTAGACTAATATATATTTTATTTGTGAAAGGACGAAATTTAAAGCCGCCCTCAGTGTTAAGAAACGTAATTCAATAACTGTTTCTACTTTTTGGCACAAGGCCAGCAATTACCCAGTGCATTACTGGTACTTTATTTTATCGACCCCGTAAGGATGAAAGGCAAAGTCAACCTCAGCGGGATTTGAACTCAGATCGTAAAGGGACGTAACTATGCTGGAAAGCATGGCATCCGACCCTCTACCGATACTGCCAATCCACCGCAATAACAGCAAGCTATCTTGTGCAGCGTTTTACTGACACCTCCATGTGTTTAATATTAATAGTAAACACAACTAAAATGAATGACTGATGAACAAGGATAAACAGAAGTCCTATGTGTGTGTATATGTAAATATATAAATATATATACATACATGTATACATGTATGTATGTATGTATGCATGTACCATGGTACCATGGGCCCATATATATATCACCATATATCTCATCTCTTTCTCTCTCTCTCTCTCTCTCTCTCTCTCTCTCTCTCTCTCTCTCTCTCTCTCTCTCTCTATATATATATATATATATATATATATATATATATGTGTGTGTTTGTATGTATATATATATATATATATATATATATATACATACATTTATATAACAAGTATATAAACATTTCTCCCTTTAATTTATGTATCTAGGGGTCTATCTAACATGCCTGTAATCTGGACCAAATCACTTTATCCCATAGTTATATAAAACGTTATTACGAGGCAAAGAAGTTTAGTCATATATTTATTTATTAACCGTACGAAATTGTTATATATATTATTTAATTATACAAAAATGTATAAAACTCTGACCATATGAACTTCAGTATCAACATGGTTTGACAAAAGACAGCCTAAAGTTACTCTATTAATTCCTGCAGACTCCCTGGATTGGCAAAAGATACAGTTTAAAGAGACAGTATCAATTACCCGCAGACCCCCTGGGCTCCTAGTTAACCCTAATGGTAACGCCGACCCTAATACATAATTGGTAGAAATTGAAGCTGACGTGGCTCGTATTGTAACACTTCTCTTTTAAATCTATTTTATCTCCAGTTTCACGTTTAAATCTGACGCCATTTGCAAATGTATTTGTATGCATGTATGTATGTATGTATGTATGTATGTATGTATGTATGTATGTATGTATGTATGTATGTATGTATGTATGTATGCATACATAGATATATGTGTGTATGTATGCAAGTATACATGTATTTATGTATGCATGCAAGTATACATGTATTTATGTATGCATGCATGTATGTGTGTATGTATGTATATATGTATGTATGCAAGTATACAAGTATGTATGCATGCATGTATGTATGTATGTATGTATGTATGTATGTATGTATGTATGTATGTATGTATGTGTGTATGTATATATGTATGTATGCATACATACATACATATGTCAGGACACCAGTTGGTGATACTGGTAACATGTATCCCAGTACAACCTGTACCATGGTCGGGTCGTTTTCGACTAAACTGGCAACCCCACCAAGGTTTCTTGGTGAGGAGGGTGACTTTGGACATCCTGCAGGACTAAAAACAAAACCTGTCAAAGGGCAACGGAGCTCTTAAGAGTCAATGGCCATCCAAAATCACCGGGAGAGATGACTCCTTAGCCTTTGTCAAGGCAGAATTCTAGGAGAAGGAAAACTCTGATATAACACCTGCAACCCTGATGGTATCCAATGATGTTGACTTGTTCTTCTTTTTGGTAAATATCATCTTGGTTAAGAGAGTGGGACTGGCTTTGTGCAGTGCCTTTGCTCACTATAAAAGCTTCACAGCACAGGCATTGCTTTATATCTGGAGATCTCTCTGCACTTGTCGTCACATGGTACCATGGGCCCAGCACTATGTGTCAGTAATTGTCACAAGTGTAGTGTTTGTATCAGAGTTTTCAAGTCGCTGGCCCTATACAAGCTGGCCCTATACAAGTTACAGCCCTATACTTATGAGTCCAAATCCCGCCTTTACTGCATAAAGTTATGGCCTTTTGCGTTCTGCGATCAAATCCCTCCGAGGTTAGCTTTGCCTTTCATCCTTACGAGGTCGATCAAGTCATGCAGTGGGGTCGATTTAATCGACTTTCTCCTCCCCTTAAAATTGCTGGCCTTGTGCCTAAAGCAGAAACAATTATTATTATTAGTAGTAGTTTCTCCCACTTCCAGTCTTCCAATGAAGTTTTATCTTGATAAAAAAAAGTATGGCTTCCACGATTATGTCACGTCTAATTATTGCCAACCACCCGTCACCACCACCACTGCAACCACCACCACTGCAACCACCACCACCACCACCACCACCACCACCACTGCAAACACCCTACTTGTAACACCTCCTACCATTACTCTCACCCCATCACCATCACTGCAACCACCCTACTTCTAACACCTCCTACCATTACCCTCACCACTTCTCTGTCACCACCACCACCACCACCAACAACAACAATAACAATAACAACAGCAATAACAATCGGCGTTGACACTTAGCTTCATTCTGTAGAAGCTTTACATTCATTTTGTGTTTTTATTTCCATGTATGTTAATATAGTATAGTATTCAATAATGTGTGTGGCAGGAGGAGGGTGGACAAGTGAGTGAGGGAGAAAAGGAGAGGGGCAGAGAGGGGGTGGGAGAAAGAAAGAAAGAAAGAAAGAGCAAGAGAAAGAGAGAGTGTGTGTGTGAGAGAGAGAGAGTGTGTGTGAGACAGAGAGAGAGAGAAAGAGAGGGAGAGTGTGTGTGAGAGAGAGTGTATGTGTGTGTGTGTGTGTGTGTGTGTGAGAGAGAGAGTGTATGTGTGTGTGTGTGTGTGAGAGAAAGAGAGAGAGAGTAGAGAAAAGAGTTAAACTCTTTATAACAAATCTGAAACCCGAGAAAAGGAGAGGGGCAGAGAGAGAAAGAGAGAGAAAGAAAGACAGAGAGAGAGAGAAAGAAAGAAAGAGAGTGAGTGTGAGAGAGAGAGAGAGAGAGAGAGAGAGAGAGAGAGAGAGAGAGAGAGAGAGAGAGAGAGAGAGAGAGAGAGAGAGAGAAAAGAGTTTAAACTCTTTATACCAAATCTAAAACCTGGTTCTATGATTTAAAGCTGTGTTTTAAAGTATTCATATTAACATTTTTAAAACAAGTATTGATATTTAAATTAAACGGGTAGACAGAACTCGTTAGCCTTGGTTAGCAGTCTGTCTAGAAGAAGGACCACTCTAATTTTAAAACCGGAGTTGATAGGACGCCTTAATCACCTTGGTGACAATCTTTCAAGTGGTCAATGACTTCATCCTTGTGATGGAGGCGGATGAGCTGCGACTTGGTAGCTAGCTTCGGAGTAATGTTCGGGCGAGGATTCGAGATCCACCGACATCACGTTTTTTCTCAATGAGAACAATGGACATACAACATCATATAGATTAGCAATGAGGGTGGAAATAGAACAAGACCAATATCATATTTAAATTTATACTTTCTACCATAATTCTATGTAAGAACCTTTGTTAAGTTATGTTCCCAACACCAGCTTAATAATTAGTTATATTACATAATTCCTTCAAAATTCTTGATTATATTCTAAATTATTTAAAAACCATAGGTATCAATCATCATTCATTAGAAATATGGTAACAAAAGAGTTAAAGAGTTTATATTTATCTAAAATCATTCCACGATAAATTTATGTAATAACTTTTGTTAACTTATGCCTCAAATACTAGCTAAATAATGATAAAAGTAGCTGTATTAATAAATCCATTCAGGCAATTGATGTTTTTCAAAATGAAATCAAAATCATGGGTTTTTCATTAGAAATATAGTAACGAAAAAGTTAAGAAAATATATTCTGTCTATAATTCAATATATTTTCTTTTTCTACTTGACTCTGAACCCTTGATCGGGTCGTAGTGACTGAGCTCATCACTCTCCGGGTCTGAACATAGCCGATTACTTCCAGTAGAGGGTAAGAGAGAGAGAGAGAGAGAGAGAGAGAGAGAGAGAGAGAGAGAGAGAGAGAGAGAGAGAGAGAGAGAGAGAGAGGAAAGAAAAGAGAGGATCGATACTATTACTGGAATGGTACTTTATTAATCGATCTCGGAAAGATGAACGCCAAAATTGACCTCGAGAGATTTAGAACTCAAAGTAGCACAAATAGCTGAAAGGAATACCGCGAAACAAGTTGTCTGACGTTCTAATGACAATTGGCTACTTGGAATATACATAGGTAAAACTGAAATGAAATGAAATACCACAGCTCACACCTAAGTATCTGAGGTCTTTCGGGTGTTTTTAATGACAACAGCCCCAGTGTTATTACAACTCACAACTATGCAGGTTTAGCTGACCTCCTATCAAGTTGTATCTCATAGGAGATTTTGTTAGATGTTTTAATGATAGCGGCATGGGTTGCTGTTGTTGTTACAGCTCACACCTATGTAGGTTTAGCAAACCTTTTATGAATTAATATCTCATAGGAGGTTTTTCAGGTGTTTTAATGATAGCGGCCTTGGTGTTGTTATTGTTTCAGCTCACGCCTATGTAGGTTTATCTGACCTCTTACGAAGTTGTATCTCATAGGAGGTTTTTCGGATGCTTTAATGGTTAGTGGCCCTGGTGTTGTTGTTGTTACAAATGACGCTTATGCAGGTTTAGCTGACCACATTCAAGGTTACGTTTCGTAGGTGGGTTTTCGAGTATTTTGATGATAGGGATCCTTGTCTTATCATGAAAAACAACGAAAAATGAAATTTTCTTTCCCAAGTACACAACGCACTGCCTAGTCAAGAAATCATACGAACGATCTTATGTCTGTGATTCCAGCACATTAACCACCCAGCCTTCACTATAGAATATACATAGCTGAGCTAAAATCAA
>OZ024742.1:224440744-224445744 GCA_964016885.1 Eledone cirrhosa
ATTTGTAATTCAAAAGGCCAGTTTTTACACGCACTGTGTCATACTGAATCTCCCTGAGAGCTATGTTAGGATACATGTGTTTGTGGACTATTCAGCCACTTTCACGTTAATTTCACAAGGAAGCTGTTTTGTTGCTCAAATAACGGGAACACATGTGGGAACCGGTGAGGGTCGAACATAGCTTGAGGGCGAGTGTGTATCTGTGTTTGCAGAAGCAGCTTGACCAGAATAGGTCCCGGTTTCGATCTCACTATGCGACGTCTTGGGCGTGTGTGTATCATTTACCATAGCGTCAGGTCATCCCAAGCCTTGTGAGTGAAGTGAGGGTAAACAGCGACTGTCTGGAATCCCGCCCGATGGATAGTATCTTCCTACTCCGTCTATTGGCTAAAGAAAGAAGTATAAATAATTTCTCTGTATTTTTAATTATCTATATTTCTACTTTATTTTATGTTAATTGTTTCTGATGAAGACGGTGGGATGGATCTATAGTATCGAGACTAATAATATGGAGTTACATAACTACTATCGATTAATCACTATATCGATTTATCATGATCAATCAACTTTCTGAAACGATCGTAAAATATTGAACTGATAAAGCATTAAACTTCGCCTTTTGTTTTCATTGCTCAAAACACACACACACACACACACACACACACACACACACACACACACATGCGCACGCGCACACACACACACACACACACACACACACACACACACACACACACACTCGCGCACATAGCTATGGGAATGTGTATAAATACCTTTTCATTAATATTTATAAAAAAATTAAGTACAAAGTGCGTGAAAATATTTTTAGTGTGTCAAAGGTAAAAACACGTTTAAGAACCACTGGTGGAGGAGTGTGTGTGTGTGTGTGTGTATGTGTGTGTGTGTGTGTGTGTGTGTGTGTGTGTGTGTGTCTTTGTGCGCGCGTGTGTGTGTTAGTCTGTGTGTGTATTAATGTATCAGCATGTGTGTATATTAATGTATTAGTCTGTGCATGTGCGCTGTGTTAGTCTGTGTGTGTATTGATGTGATTTTGTTGTGTGTTCATGTGTATTAGTGTGTTCATGTGTGTGTTACTCTGTGTGTTAATCTGTGTGTAAGTTTCTGTGTGTATTAATGTATGTGTTAGTATGTGTGTTAATGTGTGTGTGTTAGTCTCTGTATGTATTAATGTGTGTGTTAGTCTGTGTGTTAATGTGTGTGTTAGTTTCTGTATGTATTAATGTGTGTGTTACTCTGTGTGTTAATTTGTGTGTAAGTTTCTGTGTGTATTAATGTATGTGTTAGTATGTGTGTTAATGTGTGTGTGTTAGTCTCTGTATGTATTAATGTGTGTGTTAGTATGTGTGTTAATGTGTGTGTTAGTCTCTGTATGTATTAATGTGTGTGTTAGTCTGTGTGTTAATGTGTGTGTTAGTTTCTGTGTGTATTAATGTGTGTTAATGTGTGTGTTAGTCCCTGTATGTATTAATGCGTGTGTTAGTCTGTGTATTAATGTGTGTGTTAGTCTCTGTATGTATTAATATGTGTCAGTCTGTGAATGTATTAATGTGTGTTAGTATGTGTGGGAGACTAAATAATTGTTTCTACTTTTGGCACAAGGCCAGCAATTATCCCAGTGTATTACTGGTACTTTATTTTATCGACCGCGTAAGGATGAAAGGCAAAGCTGGGAGACTAAATAATGGCTGAGTGTGAGATGACGTTTGACTAACTCGTTATTTCTCTTGTCATTTATTCCTATCACCAACACCACCACTACTACTACTACTACTACTACTACTACTACTACTACTACTACTACTACTACTACTAACATAATCACTACAATCAAGTTCTATCACCACCACTACCACTTGTCACCACCACCACCAACACCAACATCACTACCACTACCAACACCACCACCTCAACCACTACTACTACTACAACCACTACTACTACTACTACTACTACTACTACTACTACTACTACTACTACTACTACTACTACTAACTTAATCACTACAGTGAAGGGGCAACCACCAGCACCACCACTGTAACCTCAACTATTACTACCACTGTTACCTTAACTACCACCGCCACTGTCACCTCAACTATTACTACCACTGTCACCTTAACTACCACCACCACTGTAACCTCAACTATTACTACCACTGTCACCTTAACTACCACCGCCACTGTAACCTCAACTATTACTACCACTGTCACCTTAACTACCACCGCCACTGTCACCTCAACTATCACCACTAGCTCCACCATTACCAATACGACCCTGAGGAACTGCAGCACCTTCAACTGCCACACTCACAACCACCATGCTAACAACTTCAACTACTACTATCACGACCCCCTAATATAACAATTGCAACCAAACCCTGTGACACTATTCTTCACCATCACCATCACCATCACCATCACCATCACCATCACCATCACACTCACCATCACACTCACCATCACCATCACCATCACCATCACCATCACACTCACCATCACCATCACCATCACAGTCACCATCACCATCACCATCACCATCACCATCACCATCACCATCACATTCACTATCACCATCACCATCACCATCACCATCACACTCACAATCACCATCACACTCACCATCACCATCACCATCACACTCACAATCACCATCACACTCACCATCACCATCACCATCACCATCACCATCACCATCACACTCACCATCACCATCACACTCACCATCACCATCACCATCACCATCACACTCACCATCACACTCACCATCACCATCACCATCACCATCACACTCACCATCACCATCACCATCACCATCACCATCACCATCACACTCACCATCACCATCACACTCACCATCACCATCACACTCACCATCACCATCACCATCACCATCACACTCACCATCACCATCACACTCACCATCACCATCACCATCACCATCACACTCACCATCACACTCACCATCACCATCACCATCACCATCACCATCACCATCACACTCACCATGACACTCACCATCACCATCACCATCACCATCACACTCACCATCACCATCACCATCACCATCACCATCACACTCACCATCACCATCACACTCACCATCACCATCACACTCACCATCACCATCACACTCACCATCACCATCACCATCACCATCACACTCACCATCACCATCACCATCACCATCACCATCACCATCACACTCACCATCACCATCACCATCACCATCACCATCACCATCACCATCACACTCACCATCACACTCACCATCACCATCACCATCACCATCACACTCACCATCACCATCACCATCACCATCACCATCACCATCACCATCACCATCACCATCACCATCACCATCACCATCACACTCACCATCACCATCACCATCACCATCACCATCACCATCACACTCACCATCACCATCACATTCACCATCACCATCACACTCACCATCACACTCACCATCACCATCACCATCACACTCACCATCACACTCACCATCACCATCACCATCACCATCACCATCACCATCACCATCACCATCACACTCACCATCACACTCACCATCACCATCACCATCACCATCACCATCACATTCACCATCACCATCACCATCACCATCACCATCACCATCACCATCACACTCACCATCACCATCACACTCACCATCACCATCACCATCACCATCACCATCACCATCACACTCACCATCACCATCACCATCACCATCACCATCACACTCACCATCACCATCACCTTCACCATCACCATCACACTCACCATCACCATCACCATCACCATCACACTCACCATCACCATCACCATCACCATCACACTCACCATCACCATCACCATCACCATCACACTCACCATCACCATCACACTCACCATCACCATCACCATCACCATCACACTCACCATCACCATCACCATCACACTCACCATAACATCAATAACTACTACGATCGCCAACACCACAACTGTCACAACTACCACCACTAACATAGCTATTACAATCAACACCCTCTACCACCACTACCACCACTACCACCACTACCACCACTATCACCACTACCACCACTACCACCACTATCACCACTACCACCACTACCACCACTACCACCACTACCACCACTACCACCACTACCACCACTATCACCACTACCACCACTACCACCACTATCACCACTACCACCACTACCACCACTACCACCACTATCACCACTACCACCACTACCACCACTACCACCACTACCACCACTATCACCACTACCACCACTACCACCACTGCCACCACTATCACCACTACCACCACTACCATCACTACCACCACTATCACCACTACCACCACTACCACCACTACCACCACTACCACCACTACCACCACTACCATCACTACCACCTCTACCACCACTACCACCACTACCACCACTACCACCACTACCACCACGATCACCACTACCACCACTACCACCACTACCACCACTACCACCACTATCACCACTACCACCACTACCACCATTACTACCACCACCACCACCACCACCACCACTACCACCACCACAACTACCACCACCACAACCACCATCACCACAACCACCTCTAATATAGACGTTACAATCAAGGCCTGTCACACCAGCTTCCACCATCACAACAACAACAGCTACCGCCATCCCCACCACCTTTACAATAACCACTGCCCCCTCCCCCCCATATTCTAGAAGCCGAGGGCCGTCAAAGTTGTCATGAAATGTGACAAGCAAGATCCCCTAAAATAATCGGGGATGGATGGGATGAAATTCCCAAAGTTAACCATCAAGGTCTCTTTCTCCCTCCCTCCCCATTCCCTCTCACTCCCCTCACTCTCTCGTTCACACACACACACACACACACACACTCACACACATACAGATACACACAGACACGCATGTACACACAGGAAGACACTTGTCAATTTACACCTGTCTGGCCAGGTATGTC
>OZ024742.1:224450744-224458244 GCA_964016885.1 Eledone cirrhosa
TGGATCTTTATTTTATCGATTCCGATGGGTGAAAGGCAAAGCTAATCTCAGCAGGATTTGAACTCAGAACGTAAAGGGACGTAACTATATGCCGCAAAGGATGGTGCATAACGCTCTACCGATACTGCCAATCCCCCACCCTTCAAACAAGTAACATAATAAACAAGTACCATTTTAACGTCTTTCATTTTATTTAACTTAAATCTGTTTTCTAAACAAGCAAGGCCACCCGATCGATCTTTTAAGTCTTTCATATGGTCACTCCCTTGATAATGGCTTTTTAAACCCGAAAATATTTGGGATCGTTAAATTTGCTAAGGTAAGATTCTTTTGTTATCTTGGCAATTTAATGTTCTTCATACGCATTGTTAATTTTAACCCTTCTGTTGAGAACTCTATTCGATTTCTGATGTTTTTGCATTCTTGCAAAGACATACACAACTGAATTCATTCGCCTGATATAGGGGTTGCCTCCCTTGCCGATCCCCACGTGGGGTCAGCAATAGTCAGTCCTTGTATTAACATTGAACTAAAACCTGTTGAGAAAGTGGCTTCCTTGTTCAATCATCATACCAGAAGCCTAACATTATTTATGTAAGTGGACAGTACTTGATTTAGGAGCCGCAGAAACCCAAATAATGGGTTTTACCAACCTTCCAGGGGTTCGGGTAAATTTTCAATCACAGATATTTTTTATTTGTTTGACCCGAATTACTTGATCGTTTTTTTGGCTATGCGAATGATTGTTTAACCATCGTGTCTCAGTGTGTTTGGCCTTTAACGTTTGTTATAGCTCTGGTTCATCTGAATCATTGAGCACTTGCCACACATCTCGGAGGTTGTTTTTCGTTATTTCGTGGGCCAAAATGCGATTCTCGATAACGAAGGAGTTGTGGTAAGGAAACAGATGAACCATAACGCACCAGAGTACTCAATACTTAGGGTAGTAGAGTGGGTAATAGGAAAATGTATGACCCCGCCGGCAGAGCTCAAGCCGTTTCGACGGCTATTTCTGGACCTTCTTATTTCTGAACCAGAAATAGCCGTCGTAACAGCTTGAGCTCTGCCGTCGAGGTCATACATTTACATTTTCCTATATATATATAGAGAGAGAGAAAGAGATAGATAGATATATAAGTAAATATACACGGGTGTGTATGATTGTGTATAGAAGATTATATTAATAAAAGGAATTCCAACTTTGTCTGATTTACTCGTTTTATTTACAATCCTTTAAAATTTATAATGGTATTAGAATGAAATAGTATGGTAGAATATTAAATCTTAAGTGTTAATTGAACAAGTACTTTCATGCTTTCGCAATCTTCAGGTTCATATTCTGTGGTGACAGTCAAGTTTGCAATTTTCAACTGTGACAGTTGAAAATTGCAAACTTGACTGTCACCACACATTATGAACCTGAAGATTGCGAAAGCATGAAAGTACTTGTTTAATTAACACTTAACATTTAATATTCTACCATAGTATTTCATTCTAATTCCATTATAAATTTTAAAGGATTGTAAATAAAACGAGTAAATCAGACAAAGTTGGAATTCCTTTTATTAATATATATATATATATATATATACATAAATAAAATCAAAATGGATTCAGTAAAAACCTGTTAGACCATTACTGACAAGAGTACTCGATACATACATATATATATATATATCCGAGTGTGTGTCTCTGTGTGTGCATGCATATATATATATATATATATATATATATATATATATATATATATCAATGATATTAATAAATGGAAACTATATTTATAAAACCATATTTATTCTATTATATATATTTCAAGGGTATCAAAACTTTGGTACGCCCTCATCAGATAAAATACAAAGTTTGTTTTATAAATATTGACATATCCAGGAAGCGTATCTTAACGGTTCAAGTTTCTCCTGGATAGTAAAAGGAAAAAGGGGAAAGAGAGGAAATATCAAATATTTCAAATTATTAAGATAAATATGCAAATGAGGTTGAGGTATAGGGCTGAAAAAAACGTTATTTTTAGACGCTAGGTAGATTTAAATAATTATTAGGATATATATATGTATATATGTATGTATATATATATATATGTTATGTATATATATATACGTGTGTAAATATTTCTAGCGTGGGAGAGTGTCTGTCTATAAGGGAGCATGTCGATGTATATATGTGTGTATGGTTTAGAAACAGGATCTGTAAGTGCAAATGTAAATATATTAGAGATTTAAGGGAATTAATCCCCTTTTGAAGGAGATCGGTTGAACAGTAGTGTGTTATGAGTACCATATGGGAGCAATGAGGATTTAACAGTATCCATAGATCTCACAGGACGATAGGAGAGAAGTATTTAATATAGGAAATATCTGACACCTACTAACTAATATGACATGCTGGCGTCTTACGTCGAGTTGGCTTTAACGAAGATTTAAGAGCATCAGACACAGAGACGATAAAGGAGAGAAGGACAAATGCCTAGGTGGTAGTTCAGGATCGCTGGATGTCGTCAATATTACATTGAACGTTCGGAGATTGAAAGAAAACAAAATCGTGCACAAGCACACTCGCACACACACACACAGACACAGACACACAGACACACACACAGACACACACACACACACACACACACACACACACACACACACACACACGCGCGCCTACAAGCACACAGTTTCTTGAATATTTCATAATAGGAAAGAATGAGCCCTCGATATATAAACATGGAAATTAATGTTCATAATGATTATATATATATATATTTAACCCATACCTTATAAAATTAGTTGTTTAACACACACACACACACACACACACACACACACACATAAGCACCCGCACACCCACACGCACGCGCACACACATGCACAGATACTTATAGTCTCTTTTACTAATCTTCTAGACCTCTGAACATTGTTTCATTGTATGTTCTATTCCGTCCCATAGTTTAGGTTGTTAAAAGCATAACACTTGGACACATTGTGACAAGTAAACTAATATTATAGAGGAATACATTTTTGGTGAAGGGAATAAATGAGGAAAAAAACAAACATGACTTTCACTACTATGTCTAACTTATTTATCTTTTTATATTTAATTGTGTGTTCTGAGTTCAAGTTTCGTCTCTTGTCACCGGAAAAGCAGTGACACTTCTGCCAGGAGTTGCGACCGAAAGATAGTATCAGCAATGGAAAGACCGATTGAAACACTGTTTCCTTAGTCCGAATTGGCGATCAGCTCTTTTCTTCTTTTTTATATTTTTATTTTATGTAAACAACAAAGACGAGATGACTTTTTCGTCAGCCATGATTGTGAGTGGAACGTCTTTGAACATAGGTCTTCTCGATCAGGGATTGACTTAGGGCTCAACAACAACAAGGACAACAACAACAACAACAACAAGAGTTGCAGATAGAACGACTAAAACATTTTAGACAGTAAAGATGTGTGGTTTATATGTTCAGTTAATATAAACTGACACGGAATAGAATAAAATTGATCGTTATAATGTGACCAGACAGGAGGAAGAGATTTAATCTAAGTCTAGATTGACGGTAACATAATGGCGGTTTCTGCTGAGAAGATTTTTTTTAGATAATATTTTAACGGTATTGCCGTAGTAAACTGATGATACTGGATCCTCCATCCGTTTCGACGATCAGCACTTAGTGAAGGTGCATGGTTTATTTGTTATGGTGCTGGACTCGTGATCATTAGGCCGTAGGTTCGATTCCTGAACCAGGAAGCGTGCGATGTTCTTTAGCAAGATGTTTCCTTTCACGTAGGACTGTGACTTCTATCACTAAAACACCCTAGAAACTTTCTATGATATGCAACTTCATTAGAAGATGGGAGCAGCTAAACCTGCATACGTCTGAGCTGTACATTTTAATTTTCTTCATAGTTGTCCAATCAACTGAACATCCAGCTCGAGAATTAACGTGTAAATGCTTGAGCATTCCACAGACACGTGTACATTTACTGTAATTTCCAAAAAAATTCAACGTGACACAGTATGTGATAAGGGTGAAGCTATGATTTACAGGATACACAATCTATCTTGTACTATAGTGAAATTTGTTGAGTATTCCACAGATACATGTACCCTTAACGTAGTTCCCAAGCCGAATCAGCGTAACATAATGTCTGACAAAGCTGGACATTGGAATAGCAGCCACAGTCCATCTTGTACTTAAGTGTAAGCGGCTGCGTATTATTAACGTAATCCCTAAGCTCTATCAGGGGGAGTGTTCCACCATGTATATTATGTACACTGTTTATATATAGGCCTCTGAACATTGTTTCATTCTGTAGTTATATATATATATATATATATATATGTGTGTGTGTGTGTGTGTGTGTGTGTGTGTGTGTGTGTGCGTGTGTGTGTATGTATGTATGTATGTATGTATGTATGTATGTATGTATGTATGTATGTATGTATGTATGTATGTATGTATGTATGTATATATGTTCGTATGTATTTTTCTCTACCTGCACCCCATAAGAGCTAAACCTGTGTGTTTTCCAAGGACACCTCTCAATTGTTTTATAAGTAAGATAGCGGACAATGATTTTACTTCCGCAAGAAAGAACAGCCAATGATGTAAGAGCCAAAATTCAGAAAACAGTGACAGCAGCACACCAGCAACTCTGCACGGGAAAATTCTAAAATGAATTTCCCGCATTTCAAAAATTCTAAACCACCGCCACCATCAAAATAAATACAAAGAAAAACAACAAACACAAGAAAACCAACAACAACACTATCACGAACACTTATTTAGGAAGAAGGACGATAAGGGTCAAGATTTCTGGGATCCCACCAGAGGTGAACATCTGGTGGATATTGGCCAGCATTGTCCTAGAAGAAAGCAACACAACCCTGGAGGTGAAACGAACCCGAGTGAAAACTGGTCCGGGATAAATGGGGAGATGCTACTCCACACAAAACCAGATAATATCCTCATTCGGGAGGGGTGGAGTTGCATGTTATGGTTGATGCCACAAAGCCTCGTTGGGGAAAAACCCTTAACAAAATACGGGAAACCATTAGGCCCTTTCGCTGCCAACACCAGGACACCCAAAGCCACAACAATAACACAAATAGCAAAAAAACAAACAAAACAAAACAATAATTTCACCAACCCCAGTAGCCTTAGTAAACTCAACAACAGTACCCAGCGAAACCAACAACTGCAGTAGCAGCCCCAACACCAGTAACAACAGCAACACCAACAGCAGCAGCAGTAAGAAAAACAAGCGTCAAAAACTTCTAAGAGCTTTCTCAAAGAAGCTTTCCCTCTTTCTCTCTCCGTCGCCACGAAACACAAATACACACATAGACACTCACACAAACAGACGCACACTCTCACACATATCAGAGACAGATTAAGCAAACACCGGTACCTCTTCTTCTCGAAGTAAAGATGAGGGAGAGCTCTCCTAAAAAGAAAACAAAAAGAAAACACAAAATATCTTGCCTCAGGCCAACATGTGTGCCAGAAACACAGAAAACACATCCACAACAAATACAGGCACATCTACAACACCAACCCCACCAACACGACAACCGGCAACAAAACTACCGCTACCACCACCAAACCTACCATAACCACAACTACCTACAAAAAGAAAACAAACACAACAACTAACCATACATACATACACCAAATTCGCGCTAGTGAGGTAGGCCAACGAAGAAATGATGGCTCTTATAGCAAGAAGTGAGGATATTGAGAGATAAGGAGACATTTTTGGCACCAACAAACTTATAGCACCACAAACATTAATTGTTTCTACTTTTGGCACAATGCCAGCAATTAAATCAGTGCATTACTGGTACTTCATTTTATCGACCCCGTAAGGATTAAAGGCAAAGTTAACCTCGGCAGGATTTCAACTCAGACCGAAAATGGACGTAACTCTATGCTGCAAAGCATGGCGCCCGACTCTCTACCGATACTGCCAATCCAAACATTAATGGTGGTGCGTATGTCTCTTGAGAGTTAGAAAAATATTAGCGAGAGCTTTCCCTACGACGTGGGAACCTTTTACTCGGAGGGTAAGCATCCCCCCCCCCTCTTTTTTTCTCTTCACCTTTTCTGGCTAAGATAGCAATTTTAAGACTAACTTGCATACATATACTTGACCTGGAGACGTGCTGTAAGCAAGGTCGCTTGCTCAATGAATTCGGGTCACAAATGATAGATGTGACACTCGTCAGCCAAGACCAGAATTTCCTACACCTACGCGGTAGCCAAAATTTTTGATGGCTTTGAAATCTGCGTATTGCTTAGTCGACCTGAAAAATAGGGGCGGGGGCTGAGTAGCAATGCTGTTTAAGAAAAGGCTTGATCTCGAGTTACGGAAGATCTTCCTGGACTCTGTCGGTAAGTTTGTGGTTCTGGATATAAGCAATAGCGAAGGTGGTGGTTTTAGACCGGTGGTCGTCTATGCCCCAGTTGGAGCAGCACGGCCGAATTTCTTCAGGCATCTGGAAGTCTTTCTTCGAAAGTATCGTCCTTTACAGTTAGCCGGGGACTGGAACGGCATCTTAGACGCACGTTGGGACTGTGAGGGAGTAGCCGATAGAAGTGGAGTGTGTGCAAAAGTCTCCAGAACCTGACCAGACAATTCCAACATTCTGACAGCTACCGAATGCGCCAGTGACATGGAGCAAGGGTCATCAAGATCGTATTCTATTAGGTTAGGGATAGCGTAGTGTGTCCACAACTACAAACGGTCGTCTATTCACACCATAAATTTGTGATGTGGATGGGCGACCTAGATAGAACACGTAGAAAGATTACTGGAAGGTTACTGGAAGCTTAATGCGTCGTTTCCGGACCATAAAGTCTACAGAAACAGGATTAGCGCATTATTTAAGCGCCAGTTGTCTGAGACAATCGTGGTGATTAGAATAGAATCAATAGCTTTTAGTAAAGAAGTAGCAACAGAAAAATAGAGCAGGAAGGGGGGTTAGTAGCTAAACTAGAAGAGGTGATTAGAAATGGCCTTGGAATCGTCGTGCTAGCCGTGAGAATGGTACTAGATAACTTCTTCAATGCGAAACCCGAAGGCTGTATTGTCAGAGCTAAGGAACGTAATCTGTTCGATGGGCCCGACTGGAAGAGGCGCAACGTAGAAATAAAGTCACCTTAACGCTGTAAAGAGAAGTAATGGTGGTCAACTGCACCGACTTTCTCGGGGAGATTCGTGGTGTCTTTCCGGAGGATTTTGGTCGGGGGTCTATCGATAATTTTCAGGAATCCCTAGCCTGGCAGTACTACTGGGGGGCACTGCCTGTTCGAGACAAACTCTACAGGCACGAAAGTGCTGTCAGATGGACTTGTCCGAGATACGTGCAGAGTGACGAAACCATTCTGCACGCACATGTCCAGTGTCCTGGAATTATTGATTTGTGGAGTTTTGTCGGACAGCTATTGTGGCATGTACGACGGATCCGGCTATCGACCGACCCCATTGTGAGGA
>OZ024742.1:224468244-224470744 GCA_964016885.1 Eledone cirrhosa
TGGGTGTGAGTTTTTGATTATCACACAGGGAATATCTCTCAAGGAGTTCCTTCCCAACTCTCATGATCTTATCTGTTTCATGCAGATAGACTTGCTCAATAGACGGGCTCCTACGCTTCGAGGTTCGTAGATGTTGTCGGAGAGATATGATGCGACATTCAAATGCTGTCTGGTCTGATGTTAGGCCTCTGCCTCCCTGCTTACGTTTCAAGTAAAGGCGGTCTATGTCACTGTTGATGTGGAAGTTTCCGGTGTTGTTCAGTATTTTTCGAGTTCCAACATCAACTGCTCGGATTTCGTCTATCGTCCAATTGAGTATTCCAAACGTTGGTGTTAGGACAGGCACAGCAAACACATTGTGAGCCACTGTTTTGTTTTGCGCAGAGAGTTCCGATGACCAGATCTTTCTTAATCGGGTGTAGTATTCCCTGGTTACGCGTTCTTTATTACAGATACCATTATAGGATATGTTATCATCTATCCCCAGGTATCTGTAGCAGTCCTCATCAGATATCGGTGAAACAGTTAGACCATTGATGACAATGTTGCTAGATTGGGTTGTTGTTTTTCCCCGCTTTACAGTCATGTATGAGCATTTATCTTGGCCAAACTCCATTCCTATATCCTTTGAGAACGTTGTAACCAGGTCAAGATTTTTCTTGATCCCATCCATGTTCTTGGCATAGAGTTTCAGATCGTCCACAAAGAAATTATGGGTTAGGTTCGTATTTCTGTCCTCCTGTGAGCCAATGATGTATCCCTCACATTTCTTGAGCAGAAAGGACAAGGGGTTTAATCACAAGATGAATAATATCACAGAGAGACTGTCCCCCTGAAATATACCCCTGCAATATTTTATTTTATCAGTGAAAATAGAGTGCATGTATGTATGTATGTATGTATGTATGTATGTATGTATGTATGTATGTATGTATGTATGTATTTTTCTTACAACGTTGACATCAAGTGGGCAGCTGATCTCTGCACGTTTTCAATATGTGGTCCCAAACCGGTTGTGCTTTAATTTGGTGGCAGTTTTTATGTAACTTTTATGTAGGATGCTTCTGGACCGTCTGCTGACACACATTGCAGATTGTGTTCTTCCTGAAAGTCAATCTGGTTTTCATGCTGGACGTTGCACTACTGATATGATCTTCTCAGCTAGACAGTTCCAGGAGAAGTGCATGGAACAAGGTTGGGATCTGTATAAGGTTTTTGTCGATCTGACAAAAGCTTTCGATACTGTTAACAGAAATACATTATGGAAGGTTCTGCAGAAACTTGGTTACCCTGATAAGTTCCTTGCTTTGGTTAGGTCTTTCCATGACGACATGAAAGCTTGAGTTAATGTCTGGAGTAACATGTTGGAGCCTATCTCAGTAAAAAATGGAGTGAAACATGGGGATATTCCAGCACCGACCCTGTTTGCCATATACTTTGCAATGGTTTTCTATATTGCATTCAGGAATTGCGAGCATGGTGTTTACATCCAATATCGAACCTCAGGCAGCATATTTAATATCATGCGCTTTACTGCAAAAACAAAAGTATTTACATCAATCATAAGAGACCACTTGTATGCAGATGATTGCGATCTTGTAGCGCACACAGAAAGTGATATGGAGCACATTTTGAATGTATTTTCTGATGCTTGCACTGCCCTAGGATTGACTGTCAGTCTCAAGAAAACCGTCGTCATGTACCAACCTGCCTCTGGTAAGCAGTACAGTGAACCAAATATCTATGTGCATGGTAAACGACTTGGAGTGGTTGATCAGTTTGTCTACCTGGGAAGCACTGTCAATCGATACAACAACCTTGATAATGAAATCCCACTCAGGATTAGGAAAGCAAGTGATGCTTTAGGAAAGCTAGAAAGGCGACTCTGGGGCCGGCGAGACATATGCAAGAGGACAAAGGTAAAGGTGTACTATGCATGTGTGCTTTCTTCTCTTCTTTATGCCTGCGAGACCTGGGTCACATATCGACACCACCTTAAGCAATTGGAGCGTTTCCATCAGATGTCTCTCAGACTGATCCATGGCGTTCACTGGAGGGACCACATCAGTGATGTCGAGATTTTGGAAAGCTCTTTGTGTGACAGTATAGAAGCTCTTGTGCTTAAGCAAAGACTCCGTTGGAGTGGTATCTTTCCAGGATGAAGGATTCTAGAATACCAAAATAACTCTTTTAGGGAGAGTTAGTTAAAGGAAAACGACCTCCATATAAACCAAAAAAGAGGTACAAGGATTCCTTGAAAGCCTCTTTGAAAGACGCTAAGATCTCTGCTGATACATGGGAAAATGTTGCTGCTAATCATAATAAATAATATGAGGGGAAAGTTGCATCTCGAATCGCATACAAGAAAGTAAAGCGGGATGTGAGGAAAGGCATTACTGTTGCATTTCCAGACAGCGAAGGTCCTCCTATGGCGCTGACATGCAGCGTCTGTGCGAGACTCTGCCTAAGCTGGACTCCCAGTGAATGTTTTGGTTGCCAA
>OZ024742.1:224475744-224485744 GCA_964016885.1 Eledone cirrhosa
AGCAAAAGAGTCTTAACATTTCGGATGTTAGTCCTCCAGAAGATATATATATGTATGTATGTATGTATATATCTTTATATATATTACAGAAAAAAGAGAATCAGTGTTGCGACGAAAGGAATTTATCGGACATATTACAATTGTTTCTCGGGCGACCAGCTCGAGGCACGATCGATGTGGTGATCAAACCTAACTCTGAAATCGCGCGGTCCTCGGATACATCTCGATTCTACGAAGCAGATTTTCCTATATATATATATATATATATATATATATATATATATATATATATATATATATATATATATATATATATATATATATATATATATATATATACATATATATATATACATACATATGTATAGATACATATGTTTAGAATGAGTTGGTGATCTATCCTTTTGAACTTGGTGGGAGCAGGCGATACATAATGATGATAATGATAATGATAACGGTGATGATTATGATAATAATGATTACGGTGATGGTGGTGATAATGCAGATCATGATGGTTATGATATTGGTGACGTTAATGGGGTTTGGTTGTGTTGGTGTTGGCGATAATGATGATGATGATTCTGCTGCTGCTGATGGTACTGCTCCTGTTGGTGTTTGTGGTTAGTGATGATGACGAAGGTGTTGGGGGCTGCTAATTGTGGTGTTGGTGTTGAGATGTTGTTGGTAATGATGATGGTGAGGATCAGCAGTAGAATACTTCGACAAAAAAATGAACGCGACGTTTCCAAACAGTAATGTGTCACGTTCAGGAAATCTTCTTCATTAGTCGTTTGGAATTCCAAATTCCAAAATGTCTTCCCCTCACATCAATTAAGGGAAGACGTGAAACATTTTATGGAGAATCAGCCATTCCACCATCCAACCATCCATCAATTTATCCATCTTTCTACCCATTAATGTATCCATTCATCTATCTATCTATCTATCTATCTATCTATCTATCTATCTATCTATCTATCTATCTATCTATCTATCTATCTATCTATCTATCTATAAAGAAATATATCTATCTATCTTTCTAGCGATCTATTTATCTATCCATCAATCCACTTATCCCTCCTTCCACCCATCCATTCATCTATCCATCCAACCAGCCATCTCTTCTTCACTTCTGTGAAGCGGAACCATTCAATGGTGTATTTTCAATTTTCATCCCAGGAGAGAAGACGTCTCGCAGACGAGATAATGGAAGATATTCTATCACTTTCTCCTCCATTAAAAGCACGATGTATCTTTACATCGCAGCTACAACCTTAGGTTGGGGACGGTAGAATTACGTACTTGGTATAGTTCCATGGCAAATATCCTTTGAGTTAGGCCTCATGCCTCTACACACTTAGCCCAGCGATCTTTCTAGTTTTTGAAGCACGTCTGAACTTCTACTTCTGAAATGGCTCTCACTTCCACCGTCACAGTATATGTGATTTCCTCTCAGCTTTCCAAGCGGGGGCTCTTCAATGGTACCTTTATTTTTATGAACAAGCTGTAGTCAGGAGGAACCATGTCTAGAGGGTAGAGGGCCTGTTAAATGAGGAAAAACTTTGGATCAGCTGCGACAAAAGAGTCGAGTTGTCAAGAAATCTCTTACACTGAACAGCATCGCGAAGACGTCGAAGTACTTTCTGATAGTATTCTTTTGTAACTGTTTATTGTTCTGGTTCTCATTGATGATGCACAATCCTTTGGTATTTGAATAAAACCGTGAGCATTACTTTGAATCCCTCCCCCACCTGACGTATAGTTCGGGCCTTGGCGACGATGGATGCTTTCACTGTGATGCCATTCCATCGCAGGGTTAAATACCTAGCTACTGCTGGTACTCATTTTCAGCTGAGTGGACTGGAGCAACATAAAGTATTTTGCTCAAAAACACAACATACAACCCTGTCCAGGAATCTAACCCACGACATTATGATCGAATGTCCAACACTCTAACCATATATATATATATATATATATATATATATATATATGAAAAGTATAGAAATGATTGTAGCAAGAAGCCAACAGTATTCCATAATATATAAGTGACTATAGCGTCAAAATGGGAAAATAGTTGACGAAAGATGTGGGGAAAATAATTCAAACTCAATTCAAAAAGAATCAGGATATAGATTCATCCAACAGATTTTAGTGAAATCCAGGGAAAAATCAATAGAACCTTAACTCATGATAAAATAAAGTTTAAAATACTCATCCTTCAATTATATATATATATATATATATATATATATATATATATATATATATATATATATATATATATATAGGAAATGTTCAAGACCCCGACGGCAGAGCTCAAGCCGTTTCGACCCTAAGTATTGAATACTCTGGTGCGTTATGGTCCATCTGGTTCCTTACCACTCTTCCTTCTTTATATATATATATATATATATATATATATATATAATAATGTTATAAGCAATAAACATGTTTTGATCCGCCTCATTATCTCAATGTCTGATTGACGGATAGCAACAATTAACATCACAGCAACTAATATACTGACGACTTAACTATTGAGCCATGTGTTTATATGTATGAACTCAACGACCAGCTTCATTGACTGATCAATTGCTAATTACATAATTAATCCTCTAATTAGTTCATAATCAAAGGAAGTATCAGACACCCAACAAACGATAAGATTTACTAATTATTTAATTAATTAATTAGTAGTCTTAATGACACTGAATAATGAGCTATCACACTTAACACTTAATGTGATTGATCTTCAGACGATTTAAACGATGGACATTCAGGTGTTCGGCCAACTGAACGCCATTAACGTGTAAGTGGCTGAGTATTCCACAGACACGTGCACACATAACGTAATTCTTTGGCAGAATAAGCATGACACAGGGTGTGACAAGACTGGATCTTTGAATTACAGTTGCAAATCTGTCTTGTAGTATTATATTATAAGTGGCTGAGCATTCTAGCAACGGTTGTAGCTTTAACCTAATTCTTTGACTCAATCAGCTTGACAAAAATTGTGACAGGTGTCTCTTTGAATTACAGGTACAATCCATCTGACTGGCTTCCATGCAATTTTTTGCTTACACATTTTCACTCACAAACCTTGAATCGACTCGATGCTATTCTAAAAGAGGCCCAATATATCATACAATAGGACTGAGCCCGGGACCTTATGTTTGCGAAGCGAACTTCTTAACTACTCAATCATGTCTGAGATCTTGTCTTAATTTCAGTCTAACAAATTATTTAACTGTAGGGAGTGTTTTGTCCTTGATCGGTTATGACGATGAGCATACAGTTGTTCGGTCAACTGAACTTCCTACTTATCAAAATAACTTGTAAGTGGCTAAGTATTCAACAGACACTGGCAGCCTTAACGTAATTCTCCAGCAGAACCTCGGTGACACAATATGCGACACAGCTAGACATTTGAATTACAGGTACAGTCCATCTGATGGGGCTCAGACATCTCGTGTGATGCTTTAACAATTCGGCAAACCCCACACTCACCCATAAACAGTTAGTTTATTTTATTGGTAACCAAAAAGATGAAAGGCAAAGTTGATCTTGATGGGATATGAAATCAGAGAGCAGGGAGCCGGAAGATAAACCGCAAGTCATTTTGTCCTACGCTCGTATAGACACACTCCAGCTTCTCACCCGTAGACACACTCCAGCTTCTCACCCACAGGCATATTCCAACCTCTGGTCCATAGACACACTCCAACCTCACACTCACTGTCTCACTCCAACGTCTAGTCTTGTCCACATTTACACTCCAACCTCTGGCCCATAGTTACACTCCAGCCTCTCACTCACATTCACACTTCAACAATTCACACACAGGCGCACTCCAACCTCTCACAGTCACACTCCAGCCTCTCACAGTCACATTGCAACCATTCACATCCCCTACACTCTAACCACTGGTCCACAGACACACTCTAACCTCTAACAGTCACACTCCAACCATTCACACCCCTTAGACTCCAACCACTGGTCCATAGACACACTCCAACCTCTCACACTCACACTCCAACCATTCACACCCCCTACACTCCGACCACTGGTCCACAGAAACATTCTAACCTCTTACAACTCTGCCTTGTAAATTGTAAATTGTAAATTCCATGATTCCAATCCGACAGAGAGTTCGATATCAGTAATTGAAAAGCCAATGGAAACATAGCTCCGTTGGTCCGATCTGACGATCGACTGCTTTCTTTTTAGCTAAATCCAAGTCTTATCTCATCAATTCAAGAATTATAGAAGTCAATCAGTAGTGATCGAGTGGCGATAATCATGTAAGACACCCCCACAGCAAAGGAGATTAATTCAGACCCTGTTTGAAAACATGTTTGGTCTTGTTAACACGTTTAGTTATTTTTATTTCATCTTCCGTCACTATTGTTGCTGAAGCAGGTCATTAGCTTAGAAGACATTGAGAGATTAAACCACTTAATGCCTCCTTGACAGCTTCTTTAGAACGTGGGCCCATCACTGATTCTTGCTCATGAGAAGATTCGCCGTTAATTTTGGAAGTTAACAAAATACTTCAGCTTTACAGCGTCCGAGACATGACTAAATGACATAGATTCTTTTACAGACACACTCCAGCTTCTCACTCAGACACACTCCAGCTTCTCACTCACAGACACACTCCAACCTCTCCCCACAAACACACTCCAGCCTCTCACTCACAGACACACTCCAGCTGCTCACTCACAGACACACTCCAGCTTCTCACTCACAGACACACTCCAGCTTCTCACTCACAGACACACTCCAGCTTCTCACTCACAGACACACTCCAGCTTCTCACTCACAGACACACTCTAGCTTCTCACTCATAGACACACTCTAGCTTCTCACTCACAGACACACTCCAGCTTCTCACTCACAGACACACTCCAGCTGCTCACTCACAGACACACTCCAGCTTCTCACTCACAGACACACTCTAGCTTCTCACTCACAGACACACTCTAGCTTCTCACTCACAGACACACTCCAGCTTCTCACTCACAGACACACTCCAACCTCTCCCCACAAACACACTCCAGCCTCTCACTCACAGACACACTCCAGCTGCTCACTCACAGACACACTCCAACCTCTCCCCACAAACACACTCTAGCCTCTCACTCACAGACACACTCCAGCTGCTCACTCACAGACACTCCAGCTTCTCACTCACAGACATACTCCAGCTGCTCACTCACAGACACACTCCAGCTTCTCACTCACAGATACACTCAAAGATCTGACTCACAGACACACTCCAAGCTCTTACTCACTGACACACTCCAAGCTCTGGTCCATAGACACACTCTAACCTCTTACTCAAAGACACAGTCCTACCTCTCACCCACCCACACAGTCCAACCTCTTACTCACTGACACACTCCAACATTTCACCCACAGACTCACTCCAACCTCTCGTCCACAGACACACTCCAGCCTCACACTCACTGTTACACTCCAACCAATGGTCCTCAAACACAGTCCAACCTCTTACTCACAGACATACTCCAATTCTGGCCTGCAGACGTGCTATCTCTTTTCTCTATCTTTTACACAATTACTATAATGACCTCTGCTACTCAAATCTACCTAGTCTCATGTTACCACAAATTAGACATTTCTCAGTCACTCATCTCTCCTAAGTCACCAAGATAATGTAAATCTTCCTAATTCTTTTTATACCAAACTGCTTGAAGCAGTCTCTAGTTCTGTGATACAAAGCTTTATTTCAGAGTGGTTATAGTTATCTAACATTCTTTGTTACATTTTATGTAAGATTCTTTGTTTTAGACATCAAATTAATAATGGGAAAGTAAGTTATATTACAAAGTCACTTCAATTATTGAAAATTATTACAAATATGGTGGATTGGCAGTATCGGTAGAGGGTCGGACGCCATGCTTTGTAGAATAGAGTTACGCCCATTTACGGTCTTAGTTCAAATTCCGCCGAGATTAATTTTGACTTTCATCCTTACGGGGTCGATAAAATAAAGTATCTTTTGTGCCGAAAGTAGAAACAATTATTACAAATATTGTAATGAAATAATTGTTTCTACGTTTGGCACAAGGCCAGCAATTACTCAGTACATTACTGGTACTTTATTTTATCGATCCCGTAAGGATGAAAGGCAAAGTTAACCTCGGCGGGATTTGGACTCTGAACTCAGAATGGAAATAATGTACTTTATACATACTAGTAAAAAAACCACCCTTCGGGTGGTTTTCTGCTAGCATGTGTAGTGTGTATATTGGTATTATACGCAGCTATATATACATGTAGATATGATACATCAAATAAAATCGTAATTGACAATATACACAGAAATTGAACGGAGACTACGTTACACTGTCTTATGTAATCAGTAACGTAATCCATGATACATTAAAAAAAGATGATATTATATATAAACTGCATTAGGAGAAATTAGGGACACAAAATTAGTATGTTTATTTAAGCGATCGCCACCGAAAGTCTTGACGTCACATACTCTCTCTTTCTATATATATATGCTAGTTGAAGTGATGGTGGTGTTTACGAAATTTAGTAGACAAATTATGTAATATTCATTCATTATTTATTCAAAGTCATCCAACTTATTTTACTAACGGGGTAAAAAAAATAAATAAACCAGACGCAGTCCCGCAGACCTTCCTTTATTATAGTTTAGATATATCTTTAAGCCGTTGGTGGCTGAGAGAAGGGAGTACTCAGTACCGATGTATAGTTTTGATATTCATTTTTATTAAGACTAAAAAAAGCAGTCTTCTTTACTCTGGAGTTTCGCCTGCTTATCACAGAGTCATCAAACAAGAGCTATATTGTCTAACGACCCTGTGATAAACAGGCGAAACTCCAGAATAACAAGACTCACTTTTCTGCCTTAATCTCTCTCTCTCTCTCTCTCTCTCTCTCTCTCTCTCTCTATATATATATATATATATATATATATATATATATATATATATATATATATATATATATATATATATATATATATATAGTAATAATAATAAAATTGAAGACTAAAATCCAAAGAGGGCTCGATAAGGAAAATATATATCAAATATATAAGAACCGTAGAGCAAATATTTAATTAAATAACAGATTAAAGTTTAAGCAAAGAATCGCTGCTTTCACCCTTAACGGGATCTTCTGAAACTCAGAAGATCCCGTTAAGGGTGAAAGCAGCGATTCTTTGCTTAAACTTTAATCTGTTATTTTAATAAATATATATATATATATATATATATATATATATATGTATAAAACAAAGGGAATTGTGGTAAGGAACCAGATGGACCATAACGCACGAGAGTACTCAATACTTAGGGTAGTAGAGTGGGAAATAGGAAAAAGTATGACCCCGACGGCAGAGCTCAAGCCGTTTCGACGGCTATTTCTGGACCAGCAATAACCGTCGAAACGGCTTGAGCTCTACCGTCGGGGTCATACATTTTCCTATATATATATATATATATATATATATATATATATATATATATATATATATTTTGAGTATATGTTGGTTGTATACCACACGTCAGTATGCAGATTGGAGCACTCGACGAAGTGCGCAGGTTGGTTTGGTTACTCCGGAGTAATGTAAAATAAAATAAAATAAATAAGTCAAATGTTTAAAATTTGGCTTCGCTTATTACTGCTATATATATTTTGGTGACAGCCATCTCTGGCTGTCACCAAAATATATATAGCAGTAATAAGCGAAGCCAAATTTTAAACATTTGACTTATTTATTTTATTTTATTTTATTTTATTTTATATATATATATATATATATATATATATATATATATATATATACTCTCTCTCTCTCTCCCTCTCTCTCTCTCTCTCTCTCTCTCTCTCTATATATATATATATATATATATATATATATATATATATATATATAGAGAGAGAGAGAGAGAGAATATATATATATATATATATATATATATACATATATATATATATATATATATATATATATATATATATTCTCTCTCTCTCTCTCTCTCTCTCTCTCTCTCTCTCTCTCTCTCTCTCTATATATATATATATATATATATATATATATATATATATATATGTGAAGGCGTTTGGCTGAGTGGTTAGAGAATTGGATTCGCAATCGTGAAGTTGTGAGTACGATTCCTGGACCAGGCGATGCGTTATGTCCTTGAGCAAGGCACTTTATTTCACGTTGTTCCTTCTACCTGGAGTTGCGACCGATAGATAGTATTAGCAATTGGAAAGTCCAACGGAAACATTGTGTCCTCGGTCCGATTTGACGAAAGTCGATCGCTTAAAAAAAAAAAAAATATATATATATATATATATATATATATATATATATATAGTACTGTGAGATACTGGTGTTGGTACCAAACAAATATATCCTTTCTCGCATCACCAGTCTGAGGACCAGATCGATACTGGAGTTGGGTCCATAACTCACATTGTTCACCTTGAGCCATCCTCTGCGAAACGCGTGTAACAGGTCGATACGCTAATAATATTTTTCATATGTAAACGAAACTTCCATGTTTTTTCTATTATATATATATATATATATGAATGTATATATAGTGTATTTTGCAATACACTGTATGCTTAATTACAAGTATTTCGAAGACCTTACGCTATTGTTTTAGAGTAGTGACAGTCTCACTTACTTTAAATTTTCAGCAAACACGGGAGATAAAGCTGACAGAGCTCTGTTTCGTACTTTTTGGTACTTATCAAAACTAAGTACTCCACCTGTTTGCTGAAAATCATGAATGTTTAATTCTTATAGAATTCTAGAAATAATCAGGAACTGATTATACAGAGCGGTTGCTGGTCAAGCAGAAATTGAAAATTAGAATTGGTGCTCTGAAATATCGATATATATATGAATGTATATAAAGTGTATTTTGCAATACACCGTATGCTTAATTAAAAGCATTTCGAATAAATCGTTATTTGAGAGCACCAATTCTAATTTTCAATTTCTGCTTGACCGGCAACCGCTCTGTATAATCAGTTCCTGATTATTACTAGAATTATATAAGAATCAAACATTCATGATTTTCAGCAAACAGGTGGAGTACTTAGCTTTGATAAGTACCAAAAAGTACGAAATAGAGCTCTGTCAGCTTTATCTCCCCTGTTTGCTAAAGATTTAAAGTAAGTGAGACTGTCACTACTCTAAAACAATAGCGTACGGTCTTCGAAATACTTTTAATTAAGCATACACTATATATACATTCATATATATATCGCTATTTCAGAACACCAATTCTAATATATATATATATATATATATATTGTTATACTCGAGGAGGGTCATATTGTTGTAATAATATCGCCAGAAATAATATATATATATATAATTCAAGTGAAAAATCAAAGATGTTACTTCAAATGGTTTGAAGTATTATCTTTGTTTTTTCAGTTTTACACTTGAATTAAAATTATTATGGTCTGTATTTTTCCCGTAAGCAATTAATATATTGAGCACTCAAGCATTTGGTAAGGAACGTTATATACATACATGCATATATATAATATATATATATAAAGAATTAGTATATCTACCAACATATATATACAGATGTATACCTATGCAAGAAATATATAGGTTTTGTCTTAGTAACATTGTGGTTCAATGCAAGGGGATGCAGAACAATTATATGAAAAACGTAAAATAAGAAAATTTTATTAATTAGCTTACTTACTTAAATATTCACTCCGACTAATTAGTTTCTGAAAGGGAATATACATATTCTCCAAATAGAGATATGGAGAAACCTTTTCTTCATCAGGGAGTCATTCTTATCCAGCTAAGATACCTGGCGATGCGCGGACACAGGGAACTTACACAAAAATAATTCAGTGAATGGATAAGAGCAAGCGGGGACTAAATTCCAAGACACTGAAAAAATCATTGCCTTCTTGTTCGGTGGCAAATTCAAAAGAATCAATCACGTGA
>OZ024742.1:224495744-224498244 GCA_964016885.1 Eledone cirrhosa
AATTTTATTTTCGGTTGACCGAACCATAAATGTTGAAAGGGTTGTTCAACAGTATAGCAGAGAATTCGATCCTTTTTTCTATTTTTTGTAGGGTGGGGGTCACCCTTAATTATAGAAGTAATCCCTATGGACGTCGTTATTACAAATCAGAAGAACTCAGTAAATGAAAGCATTATCAAACGGAACTATAAAATAATTGTTTCTACTTTGGGCACAAGACCAGCAATTACCCAGTACATTACTGGTACTTTATTTTATCGGCCCCGTAAGGATGAAAGGCAAAGTTAACCTCGGCAGGATTTGAACTCAGACCGTAAAGGGACGTAACTATGCTGGAAAGCATGGCGTCCGACTCTCTACCAATACTGCAAATCCACCGGAACTACAAAATAATTGTTTCTACTTTTGGCACAAGGCCTGCAAATACTCAGTACATTACTGGTACTTTATTTTATCGACCCCGTAAGGATGAAAGGTAAAGTTAACCTCAGCGAAAGTATTGCACAATTGCAAACTACATCATAGAAGATGTATCATTGCAGATTTTCGTTTAAAAGAATACAGGGTGGAAGGAAGGAAACTCCCTACTTAAAATTGCTAATAACTTTATTAATTATTGATCGATTTTCATAAAACATGTTTTATTTTGAACACTGTAATGGCAGAGTACAGTACAGTGTTAACATTCTACATGGACACCAGCATTGTCCACCAGTGTTTATAATTGTTTGGGTATATCCTCGACTGACTTCATCTGGAACTGAGACGGTATCTTAGTCAGTACATGACGAATGTGTTCCTCCAATTGAGTCAGAGTGTTTTCGTTTTGAGCTATAAACGTATTTCTTCGCTCATCTCCACTGGAAAAAATCGCATGGTATTAAATCAGGGCTTCTTGCTGGCCATTCATATGGACCTCGACGCCCCAGCCCACGTCCTGGCAATTGGACATCAAGCCAATCATGGACAGTGCGTGCAAAATGAGATTTCACCATCCTACACGAATGTAAGGTCATTGATGTTGTCCAAAGTGCAGGCCAAACGTTATAAGTAATTTTCAATAGAGAATAGGGAATCTATCCATTCTGTCCATAATTAAGAAAGGAAACAAAGTCGGACTGGGGGAAGCAGTAAACTGTAGTTATGTCCTAATGTACCCGGTAGATTGTGATTGAGATGAATTTGCTTTATTTTAGGCTCAATGCCACTGCGTACTCATCGGAGAAGTGTCTTTTAACCATAACCTCGTTTGAACAATGCCTTCTCAGAAGAATTTGGTAGACCGAAACTGTTAATTATATAGCATGCTGGCTTGGCTGTAGGGTTAAGATGTTCGCTTCTCAATCAGAAGGTCCTGGGTTAGAGCCCACTGAAACGTTTCTTGGGTTCTTGTTTGGGTTTTTTACCAAGAGTTAGCACTCCATACTAAATTTGCTTAGGTACCCTCTCTCCTTCCATCCGCCTAAAATGCCTTGCTCAACGCAGTTGGTTTTGAATGAGCAGTTTTTCTATGATGGTTGTATCGACCCGCTGCAGAACAATGGTGTCAGGTGTAAATGTCTGCCACTTAATGTTCATGGTACACCTTACGCATTTTTGGTGGAATCTTTCTAATGTCTTGACATGATACCAGTATGTGGTCCAAGTCTCAGAAGAGTACAAGAGAGCTGTCAGGACACTGGATTAGTAGACATTTATCTTAGTGCCAATCGAGATGTTTTTGTCCGACCAACTTACCTAATGCATTGTTGGCTTTTCCCATGCTTAGTTTGATTTCGGACTACCAAGCTAGACAACTGTATCAACAACCTTCAACCTTTGATCCTGAATGTTGCTCAGGAGGATGTGTATACATGACCGTGGTCATTCAGAATTGACGGTAATACCGAAGGCAGTGCATGTCCCATAAAACAGGTCTATGATTGCCTTCATGTTCTCCTCGAGATCAACAACAATGTCTGCATCGTCAGCATAGAGTAACTCTCATATAACATATTGGAGAGTCTTTGATTTAGTCCCAAAGCGTGTCAAGTTGAAAACTTTATCTGTGGTCTTGATAACAATTCTGAAAAGCATATGGGAGATTCATAGCAAAGATAGAGAAGAGCTTCATTGCAAAGATAGAGAAGAGCTTCATTGCAAAGAAGATATAGACCTGAATTGGTGTTGGGATATCCTCTTGCTTAACTTCGTTGTCGACGGCTATGGATTCAGGCAGAGAACCACTGAAATTAAGCCTCCTTTTCATACCTTGATGACATGAATTCCGGGGGGTATTCTCTCTTATTAAGAATGGTCCACAGAACATTCCTATTCATGGAGTCAAAAGCTTTGGTGAGATCAAGAAAAACATGTACAAAGCCATGAACAAGGAAACAACGATCGCTTTAACCCAGTCTTGAGAAAGAGGAGTACCCGATCAAATATCAGAAATGAAATGGTAAATCTCCATAGTAATTTTGTCACCCCCATGAAACAAGACCTCGACAGGAATACCATC
>OZ024742.1:224503244-224508244 GCA_964016885.1 Eledone cirrhosa
GTCAAACCAGACCAAGGGAACAATGTTCCTATTGGGCTTTCTAATTGAAAATACTATCTAACGGTCGCAACTCCTGGCAGAGAAAGCAACGTGAAATAGAGTATCTTGCTCAAGGGCACAACCCATCACCCAACTCTCTAGCCACTAAGCCACGCGCCTTCACATACCCTACTATGTGAAATCTGCTAGAGAATAACGTTAAAGTTACACATATGTATAGAATGCTCAGCGACGGAATCTCATTTCATTCATGATTCTGAACAGAAACATTCTGTAGGATTATAGTATGAAGAAATGTCCAAATTTGGTGTTATATGTTATGTTGTGTGGTGTTTGGTGTAGTAGTGTATGTTGTGTGGTATATGTTGTGTGGTATATGTTGTGTGGTATATGTTGTGTGGTGTAGGTTGTGTTGTTTTTTTTGTGTAGTATATGTTGTGTGGTGTATGTTGTGTAGTATATGTTGTCTGGTGTATATTGTGTAGTGTATGTTGTGTGGTATATGTTGTGTGGTATATGTTGTGTGATATATATTGTGTGGTGTATGTTATGTGGTGTATGTTGTGTGGTATATGTTGTGTGGTATATGTTGTGTGGTATATATTGTGTGGTATATATTGGGTGGTGTATGTTGTGTGGTGTATGTTGGGTGGTATATGTTGTGTGGTGTATGTTGTGTGGTGTATGTTGTGTAGTATATGTTGTGTGGTGTATGTTGTGTGATGTATGTTGTGTGGTATATGTTGTGTTGTATATGTTGTGTGGTGTATGTTGTGTGGTGTATGTTGTGGTGTATGTTGTGTGGTGTATGTTGTGTGGTATATGTTGTGTGGTGTAGGTTGTGTGGTGTATGTTGTGGTGTATGTTGTGTGGTGTATGTTGTGTGGTATATGTTGTGTGGTGTAGGTTGTGTGGTATATGTTGTGTGGTATATGTTGTGTGGTGTATGTTGTGTGGTGTATGTTGTGTGGTATATGTTGTAGTGTATGTTGTAGTGTATACTGTAGTATATTCTATAGTGTAAGACGTAGTGTAACATATATGATAATCGTATGGTAATGTGTGACTACATGAAAAATAAACATACTTGACATCCAACCAATGAACTGTTGCTTCACGAGATATGTATTGGGGTTCCGTTGGCTTTGACGATGAGTGTTCCAGTTGTTTGATCAATGGATCAGCCTGCTTGTGAAATTAATACTGTCTGAGCATTCTACAAACATATAGTATACCCTTAAGATATATCTGGGAGACATTCGGCGTGACACTCTGTGTGACAAAGCTGACCTATTGAATTACAGGTATAACCTCTTGTTCCAGCAGAGTGAACTGGGGCAACGTGAAGTAATGTATATTGTTCAAGTACACAACACGCCGCCAAGAATCTAATCGAACTCACGACCTACGATTGAGAGCCGGACACCCTCACGACTAAGGCACGCGCTTTCACTGATGAGTTAGATTTACAATGAATTAGTCTTGTTTTAATAACGCCAACACACACACACACGCACGCGCGCGCGCGCGCACATACACACACACACACATACACGTACACACACACACGCGCACGCACACACACACGTGCACACACACGTGCACACACACACACACACACACACACATACACACGCGCGCGCACGCACACACACAAACACACGCGCACACACACACGCACACACACACGCACACACGCACACACACACACACACACATTCACGTGTATATAACCACTTGTACATCTATATCAAAACATCAGTAAAATTGTTGTAAAACCGGGTGTTAGCAACAGTGTAATGTCTTGAATATAACTTTAATGCTGTTATCTGAAACACATCTACAATAACAGTAAACATAGTTCATCTGTAGAAATGTTCCGATGTGAAATCTTTTATAAAGACAACACTATTTACAAAGAACAGAAGTTTTTGTTTAAATGGGTTGAAAGATTAGCGGGTACTTTAGGTTCTAGATAAAATGGTTGCCGTCAGTTTTGAATAAACGAAAAGGGAAAGATTGAGTTGGACCTCCATGGCGTTCCGAGGATGAGTGTTCCAGTTGTTCGAAAAAGGGAACAGCCTGCTCGTAAAAATTGGTTAGAGGATGCCTCCATCTCAAAGGCCAAGTGAACATTTCACATGTGTACATTTTGCGTAGTTCTCAGTTCGATTCATCGTGACATAGTTCATGTGACATGGTTGGCCTTTTGAAATGCAGGTACAGCTCAAGGAAACAAGGTGCAGCTGGGAATCGAACTAATAAATTTGCGATCACGAGGCGAAAAACTTAATCAGTAAGCCACGTGCCTTCACATGCTACCAATATATACAGTATATAGTGTAATGAGGACTAATTTGGTGCTAAACAAAAACAATGGTTTTAATTTAAGCACAAGATCAGCAATTTTGGTGGTGATGGTGGTGGCTATAATTGATTAAATTGATCCCAGTATTTGACTTCTACATCGACTCCGGTGGAATTTGAACTCAGGACGTAAAGTACTGAAAAAGAATACCGCAAGAAATTGTCCGACACTCTACCGTCTCTGCAAGTTGCGTATATATTTGGGGATATAATAGTAACGAGCTATTTGTATATAAAGAGATATGTATAGATGTGGACGGAGCGTGACCGAATGGTTTAGAAGTTCACTTAATAATAATTGTTTCTACTTTTGGCACAAGGACAGCAATTACCCCAGTGCATTACTGGTACTTAATTTAATCGACCCCGTAAGGATGAAAGGCAAAGTTAAACCTCAGTGGGATTTGAACTCAGAACGTAAAGGGCCGCAATTCTATACTGTGAAGCATGTTGTCGGGCGCTCTACGGATTCTGCTAATCCACCAGCCTCGGTTCGACACAAGTTTTGTTAGTGAAATTGGATAAACTGAAACTGTTTGGAGGCCTGTTGAATGGACTGTACCTGTAATTTTAAATGCCCCCTCGCCACACACTTCGTCACGCTGAGTCTCCCTGAGAATTAAGTTAATTTAATAAAAAATGCATCAGTCCAGAACTGGGGTTGATTTTTCCTCAATATCTGTTTCTCACTTCCGCTATATCACTCTCTCTTTCTCCCACTCCTTTCCGGGAAGAAATCGCTGTATGTCACTACGGTGCCCCTACAACTACATCAATGGTTAAAGGTCCATATATTTAAAAATATAATTTACTTATTAATTATTAGTTTATTCATAAAAAACTATGATCATATTCCTTACAGATAGTTTGAACATACCACATAACCCATGATATATATACTAGTTTACATCATATGATAAATGTTCCCTTATATAAATTCACCCACCACTATAATATGTCATTTCTATATCTATTTAGATAAATACCTCAACTTTTTCTGATGAAGAACTATCGCCCGAGAGGTGGAGACATACATTTTCGTTTCCTCCACAACTAATTAGACTTTATGGAATTGTTCTTTATGTCTCTCTCCTCTTTTTAAACCGTGAACTATATATATATATATGTATATATATAAGTATGTATACGTACATACATATATGTATACAGACGTACAGTAGTATGTATACATATATATATATATATACATACATGCACACATATATATATGTACGTATGGATTCACCGAACATTTATTATAATGCTCGGTGTGTTTGTAAACAAACATCCCGAATTAAGCCGTACAGTGTCTAGCAACCATCGTTGCTCATTTGTTCAACACTGACAAAGGAACGCTGTACTAGTTTCAAGCTTATTAGCTATCGTCAGCAACTTATACCTTCCTGCCAGATGATTGAACGTATATACTTACCTTATGCATATTAACGGCTGAGTAGCCCAATTTGCATATCAAGTGAGTTAATCGGCCGGGTGCACCGAAAACGATAAACGGAAAAAATGAAACGAAATTTCATTTCTCACTATTAGTTACTTATATTTAAGTAAGAATGAGAAATGAAATTTCGTTTCATTTTTTCCGTTTATCGTTTTCGGTGCGCCCAGCCGATTAACTCACTCGATATGCAAATTAGGCTGCTCAGCCGTTAATATGCATAAGGAAAGTATATACTTTCAGACGTTCAATCATCTGGCAGGAAGGTATACGTTGCTGACGATAGCTAATAAGCTTGAAACTAGTACAGCGTTCCGTTGTCAGTGTTGAACAAATGAGCAACGATGGTTGCTAGACACTGTACGGCTTAATTCGGGATGTTTGTTTACAAACACACCGAGCATTATAATAAATGTTCAGTGAATCCATACGTACATATATATATGTGTGCATGTATGTATATATATATACATACTACTGTACCTATGTATACATATATGTATGTACGTGTACATACTTATATTTAAGTAACAGCCGTACTAAGAGTGAGAAATGAAATTTCGTTTCATTTTTTCCGTTTATATATATAAGGGCGGTGCCCCAGCATGGCCTCAGCCGGATGGCTGAAACAGGTAAAATATATATATATATATATATATATAGTTCACGATTGAATATATTACTTTTAGTACTAATTTTCTGAAGATGCTTCGAAACAAGTCTGTAATGTGTCAGTATTAATTGTCTTTTAAATGATAACTATAACTGAAGCATAACAGAACACACACGTATATATATATATATATATATATATATATATATATATATATATATATATATATATATATATATATATATATATATATATATACATACGTGTGTGTTCTGTTATGCTTCAGTTATAGTTATATATATATATATATATATATATATATATATATATATATATATATATACACACACACACACACACATATATCTGTATTATCTGTATATACTATATTTATCTCTCCTTCTCTCATTCTGTCTTTCTCTTTCTTTCACTGAACTCACCTTTTATTATCATCTTAGACAGGTACAACACCACCACAACAACAGTTTGAAGGTTATTTTCTCCACAATAGACATCATACTCATTATGAGATCCTTTTCAAGGAAATGGTTTATAAGTGGACACCCT
>OZ024742.1:224520744-224528244 GCA_964016885.1 Eledone cirrhosa
CCTCCGAAGAAGAGATATTATCTCGAAAATTAAGGACATTTAAATAAATCTAAGGTAAAAGACTAATTGTCAACAATATCTTTTGCATTTGCATTCTTTATTCTATGTCCATACCTGCATTGTTTTGGCTTTATACCAGTAATGAACTGGGGATTTGCTGGCCTTGTGCCAAAAGTAGAAACAATTATACATATACAAACGTATATATATATATATATATATATATATATATATATATATATATATATATATATATATATATACGTATATATAATATATATGATGAGACCATATATATATATTTATATGCATATCACTGGTATCTCCCCACCTTCACTCCAGGGAGTTGACTCTCAATTCTTTCAGTTCTCTCAGTAGACAAGCAATGCTTTTGATTTAGCTTCGTTGGTTAGCAGTTAATTTGATATTGTGGGATGACCACGGCTGGGTGCAATAATCCGAAAGGATGAGGACAAAGGCCATTGAAAAGACCATTCACAATCTACCAGGGTAGTCGTTTACATTTTGTCAACATCTTGGTGTTATGCACATGAAAGGATACATCGTTGTCATACCAATTCCCGGACCCAGGACCGAAATTTACTCAGGGTTTTCAATGTTTCCTGCCTTGGCTGACATTGTTTGAGTGGATTTGTGTTAACTGGGTGATAGCGGACTGTATTGTTGTTTATGTTCTCTCTTTCTCTTAATTTCGAGTATATTTTTTTTGACCGGCCACCTTCCTGGTGGCAAGGTTGTAAAAGAAAAGAAATTGTCATCCCTTGAATCGCTAGAATGTTTTGCAAATTTTGAAGGTGCCAGCTATCGCAGCCATTTGTAGACTATGAATTAGGGAGCTGCGCTTTTTGTCCGCAAATCCAAGTTCAGTCATACTTTGGTCCAAGCGGGTTGGTATATAACCCGTAGCTCCAATAATGATGGGTATGAAGCTAAAGGTGTATCTTGGATACTGGATTTGTAAACTCCTCATCAATGGTCCGTAGATGTCCTCCTTCGCCTGTATTTTTCTGACAACGTTTACATCAAGTGGGCAGCTGATCTCCACAACAGAACACGTTTTCAATGTGTGGTCCCAAACTACAATATCAGGCCGGTTGTGCTTTAATTTGGTGGCAGTTTTTATTTTCAGGTTCCACCAATATTCCTTAGTGCCATCTGTCTCAATATATTCTTCCTCGTTTGTTGTTAATTTTGTTTTCCGAAGTGCGTACGCACGTATGTATGTATGTATGTATGTATGTATGTATGTATGTATGTATGTATGTATGTATGTATGTATGTATGTATGTATGTATGCATGCATGCATGCATGCATGCATGTATGTATGTATGTATGTATGTATGTATGTATGTATCTATGTATCTATGTATCTATGTATGTATGTATGTATGTATGTATGTATGTATGTATGTATGTATGTATGTATGCATGCATGCATGCATGTATGTATGTATGTATGTATGTATGTATGTATGTATGTATGCATGCATGCATGCATGTATGTATGTATGTATGTATGTATGCATGCATGCATGTATGTATGTATGTATGCATGCATGTATGTATGTATGTATGTATGTATGTATGTATGTATGTATGTATGTATGTATGTATGTATGCAAGTCTCTAGCAGGCTTGAAAAGCCATATCCGAGCGTCACATATCTGAATCTGACAAGCGATTGCAATACTCTTGGCAGAGTTTGCAGCCATCATGTATATATATATATATATATATATATATATATATATATATATATATATATATATATATATCTTTCGTAGGTGTCACCAGTATTCGCCCAGCTATGGTTATCTTAATAACACCAAATCAGAATGTTTCCGAAGAGATATGCATACATATATATATATATATATATATATATATATATACATATGCATACACACACATACACACACACACATATACACACATAACACACACACACACACAGACAGAGACACACATAATACACACACACACACACACACACACACACACACACACACACGCATAAATATATATATGTATATACACGTATATTACAAAAAGTCATGTCACGTGTCCCTGTTTTGTTTGTTGGTTTCTCTTATAATGTGGGGAAAGATGTGGGGAAAGAATTATATTTACAGAGAGAGGGGGATTAGATAGATAGATAGATAGATTGATAAATAGATGAGATAATGAGAGAGGGAGAGAGAGAGAGAGGGTAAGAATTAAGAGAGAGGGTGATTAGATAGATAGATATGTTTCTTTTATTTGCCACCAGGGCATCAAAAAGTGGGACAAGTACAATGGGGGGAGTTTACAAAACAAGGCGTCCTCAATAATGAGGAGGCAATAACAATATATAAAAATAAAATAAAATATAACAAAATAAATTTTATAACAAAATCCTCAATAGGGAGGAGGCGCCTTGGGGGTCGCACACATCTCCGAAAAAAAGTGTGCAACCCTTCTCCGCAGGAGCACAGAGAGGGGGTGCTCCCTTGATCTTTCATCTTCCTCACCTATAGTCTGATTTAGAGTGAAAGCCCATTCACACGGGCCATACTCGCCACTTTCACCCATCTTTCATAAAAACGGCTGGGGTGCAGCACCTCTCTCTCCATCCTGATCCTTCTTCCGAAATGATATCGGAAGAAACGGACCAGTTGTTGGCCAGAGAGAAAGGTGTCTGACCTCAGTCCTTTCAGACGCGTCAACCATACAACCTCTTTCGCCATGGCTATTACGCACAGAAACACCGCCTCTCCTTCGTTTTTGAAGAGGGGAGGCGGCTTGATCGTTACAATAGACTCGGTGGTCAACCGGATCGGTCCCACCCGTGACAGCAGTCGTTCGACATAGCCCCACAGATCGGCAATGCCCGAGCAGTGTACCAATGCGTGTGCAACGGTTTCCTCGTCGCACACGCATCTGGGACAGATCTTTTTCGAGGGGTCCCTACCCGGGCGCCCGTGTCTGTAGAGCCTTTCTCGAACGGGCAGAGCCCCTCGAACGGGCAGGCCAGGGACCTCTGGAAGTATTCCATGGGTCCCGGGCTGAATGTCCTACCGAACAGGTTGTCCAGTTCGTCTTCCTCCATGCCTAGGGCTTCTCCGAGGGCGTCGTCGCACCTGCTAACCACCAGCCCTCTATAGAATGACGAGGTGGATTCTCCACTGACAACCGGGTCCGCCTGCCAGAGAGCCGTGAGCGCCTGGGTACACTCGGTGTGCCAGTCGCCTAGTTTTCTCGGTCTTTGCTTGACCCAGGATTGCAGTTCGGTGAGTGAGACGAGTCTGGGAAAGGCTGATTAGATAGATAGATAGATTGATAAATAGATGAGTGAGATAATGAGAGAGAGAGAAAAGGAGAGGGGGGAGGGTTAAGAATTAAGAGAGAGGGTGATTAGATAGTTTGATAGATTGATAAATAGATGAGATAATGAGAGAGGGAGAGAGAGAGAGAGAGAGGGGGTAAGAATTAAGAGAGAGGGTGATTAGATAGATAGATTGATAAATAGATGAGTGAGATAATGAGAGAGAGAGAGAAAAAGAGAGAGGGGGGGGGTAAGAATTAAGAGAGAGGGCGATTAGATAGTTAGATAGATTGATAAATAGATGAGATAATGAGAGAGGGAGAGGGTAAGAATTAAGAGAGAGGGTGATTAGATAGACAGATAGATTGATAAATAGATGAGTGAGATAATGAGAGGGAGAGAGAGAGAGAGAGAGAGAGAGAGAGAGAGAGAGGGGATGGGGGGGGGGGTAAGAACTGGTACAATTATTCAAGTATCTGAAGTGCTACTTCTTCACAGCTGGAATGATTAAGTATTGTATCTGTCTGATCAACATTGTTGTCATCATCATCACCATCATCATCACCATCATCATCCCCACCACCATCATCATCACCATCAGCACCATGCTACTCCTCCTCCACCACCTCCTCCTCCTCACCATCATCATCATCATCATCACCACCAAGCTACTCCTCGTCCTCATCATCATCACCACCACCATCATCATCATCACCATCATCACCATGCTACCGCCCCCTCCCCCTCCTCATCCCCACCATCATCACCATGCTACTCCTCCCCCACCACCTCCTCCTCACCATCATCATCACCACCATAATCATCATCATCATCATCATCATCATACTAGTACAACAACAACAACAACAACTACTACTACTACTACTACTACTACTACTACTACTACAACAACAACAACGGTCACTACTACTACTACTACTACTACTACAACAACAACGGCCACTACCACCACCACTACTACTACTACTACTACTACTACTACTACTACTGCTACCACCACTACTACTACTACTACTACTACTACAACGGCCACTACCACCACCACCACCACTACTACTACTACTACTACTACTACTACTACTACTACTACTACTACTACTACTACTACTACTACTACCACTACTACTACTACTACTACATAAATATATACATACTACGTGCATTCTACCCGAATGTATATATACTACATGGGTGTATTTATACATAGTAACTCAGTGTGTATATGTAAAATTCATTGGGTTTTCACTAATATACATCTGCTATATTTAAAGTCATTTTTCAGCTATCGCTGTTAAGGATACTAGGAGGAAAACCACCCTTCGGGTGGTTTCTACTAGCATGTATAGTGTGTATATTGATATTATACGCAGATATATATACATGTAGATATGATACATCAAATAAAATCGTAATTGACAATATATAATACATAGACTGTGTTACACTGTCTTATTTAATCAGTAACGTAATCCATGATACATTAAAAAAGACGATATTATATATAAACTGCATTAGGAGAAAATTAGTTACAGAAAATTAATATGGTTATTTAAGTGATCGCCACCGGAAGTGTTGACATTTCAGAATTTTTAAAGAAGTCCCGCGCTCCTTACTTTATTATAGTTTAGATGAGTTTTTAAAAAAAGAGTTAATAAATAAATACAGCGTTATACTTGTTTTAATTCCCAATTAAACAGAACGCTATCATGACTGTATGTGTGTGTTTGTGTAAATGTATATGTATGAATGTATGTATGTTTGTGTGAAAGTATATGTGTGAATGTATGTATATTTGTGTGAAAGTATGTATGTTTGTGTGAAAGTATGTGTGAATGTATGTATATTTCTGTGAAAGTATGTGTATATGTGTGAAAGTATGTATGTTTGTGTGAAAGTATGTGTATTTGTGTGAATTATGTCTGTGAGAATGTATTTTTATAAGTTTGTGTTTGCGCGATTATAGTTATATACTCATAATAGTTATATACTCATACATATAGATGTATGTATGTGCACAATCATACGCGTTAGGTGTAGAAAATCATAATCTCTATCTCTCTCATCACAAACTCTCTCTTTCTCTATATATATGGTAGTTGAAATAGGGGTGGTAGCGACGATATACCGGAAGTGCAACTTTGAAAAGAAGTCAACTTGAAATTATTTATTTTTACGAAATTATTTTTGTTTACGAAATTTAGTACATAAATTATGCATTCATTCATAAAATATTCATTCATTATTTATTCAAAGTAATCCAACTTATTTTACAAACGGGGTAAAAAAAATGCAATAAAAACGTACGCAGTCCCGCAGACGTTCCTTTATTATAATTTAGATGTTGTACCACTGTACCAACTACATACACACACACGGCACGGTCGTGATTATACCTATTTCTCTCACTCCCCCTCCTCTCTCTCTCGCTCTTTTTCTCACTCTGTGTGTGTGTATATATATATATATATATATGAAAAAGTATGACCCTGACGGCAGAGCTCAAGCCGTTTCGACGGCTATTTCTAGTCGTTATAAATATATATATATATATACATAGCGAAGGAATTATGGTAAGGAACCAGATGGACCATAACGCACCAGAGTACTCAATACTTAGGGTAGTAGAGTGGGAAATAGGAAAAGGTATGACCCCCGACGGCAGAGCTCAAGTCGTTTCGACGGCTATTTCTGGACTAAAGCAGAAATAGTCGTCATACTTTCTCCTATATATATATATGTATATATATATAGTTAAATCTTAGACAGGAACAAAAACAGAGAGACAGTACAAATATGAGTTTATTAGGTTCACGCTTTTGAGAGTGTGTGGGGTGGGGGTGGGGTGGGGGGGGTGGGGGGTGACGAATACGTTTCGGGCATAAGCCCTTCATCAGGAGAAAACGTGGGTAGGAAGAGAGTTCCGCGGATTACAGTATTATTTTCTCTTTACTAGTTTCTGTCATTTGACTGCGGCCATGCTGAGACACCACCTTGATTTAGTCGACCAAAGCTATACGGATGGCACAGAGCAGAACTGAACCCGATGCGAAGCGAAATCCTTAATCCTCACAGATTGCAACTATATATATTTACATTCTTGATTGTTTTATATTTTCATTATCATTTTCGAATATATATATATATATATATATTTGGTTCTATTTCTTTTAGAAATATATATGTATATATACATACATACATACATACATACGTACATATACATATATATATATATATATATATATATATATTAAAGAGTTAAACAAGATTCAATGAGTACATCAAAGAATGAGTTTTACACTAGATTGGAAGCACTCTACAGTTAAACATTTTCCAGAGTTATTAATATTAAAATACAAATATTAATAAAATAGATGTTCTTGTGATCAATAAAATTTTATTATACACATTTCAGAGGTACAACAGTACGTCCTCATCAGATAAAATATAATGATACATGACATACCCTGAGATGTTAAATGGTTAAGATTTAATCATGGTAGTACACTACCTTGATTAAATCTTAACCATTTAACATCTCAGGGTATGTCATGTATCATTTTATTTTATCTGATGAGGACGTACTGTTGTACCTCTGAAATGTGTATAATAAAATTTTATTGATCACAAGAACATCTATTTTATTAATATTTGTATTTTAATATATATATATATACGTACATATATATATGTATGCATATGTGTGTGTTTACGTGCGTGTTTATACACGTATAGTTGTGTGCGTTTTAGTTTATATACGAGGTTTTACTAAAAAATTACATTTATTTAAATAACGGTGGGTACCAATAGGTGATTGAGTGTACATACATACTTACACGCATACCTACCAACATACACACGTGTAACCAGCCATCCAGCCAATCATGCATGCATACATTCATACATACATGCATGCATACATACATGCATACATACACAAAAACATATATACATAAATAAATACATATATACATACACACATGCATGCATACATACATATATACGTACATACATATATACATACATACATACATACATACATACATGAATGCATACATACATATATACGTACATACATATATACATACATACATACATGCATGCATACATACATATATACGTACATACATATATACATACATACATACATCCA
>OZ024742.1:224538244-224540744 GCA_964016885.1 Eledone cirrhosa
ATACTGCCAATTCACCGATTGCTGGAAAATAATTCCTATATAATAGGCTTTTAATATGCCGACGAAATAAGCCTCTACTCGGCCACTCATCCTGCTTTGAAGTGTAATCAAATCTTCCTCACATCACATCTTAGAATGAGAAGAAACATGTCTGATATTCGAAACGAAGGGATGTTCATAGTTTGAACCCCTTTGATCGAAGATATGCCTGTTTCATCAGGGCTCAACAAATTTTCAGCAACATATTGAACAGGAACTCAATATTTTGTGTATAACCCGAATGAGATGTGGCTTTGATACCGTCCACAGTGTTATATAATTAACAAAGTAAGAAGCCAGCCTGGGAACCGATATGTGATCAATTAGTTTTGCTAGAAATAACCGGAAACCTCCCTCAATTCACAACCTATTGGCTTTAAAATGAGATCTGTGCCGATCTGTGCCGATCTGTGTGTTCTGAATTCAAATCCCATCTTCTCTTGCTAGAAGTTGTGACAAGCAGATATTATCAACAATGGAAACACCAATAGTTTCTTTGGTCCGTACTGACCATCCTTTCCTATCTTCTCTGGGAAGTTGCGATCGGCAGATAATATCAGAAATGGACAGGCCAATATAAATGTTGCATCTTTCGTCCAATCTGACAATAGACTCCTTTTCTTTCTTCTGCCAGGAGTTGTTACCAATGTAACATTGCTTTCTTGATCCAATCTGATAATTGGCCCTATTCCTTTCCTTTCTCTAACTTTTAGAAGATTGTTGATGGCCCAGTCAGTCGGTCCTCAGAAACAAAAGATACGATAGTTTATTTCCAAAGGTTTAAGGTGTCAGATTTATATGATGTGGTGAGGTGAAGTGAATTGGGACTATTGTTTCGTTTTTTAACATCATCAAAGGTGACGTAAAGGATGGGAAATAACAACCGTCTACCATTATACTACAAATATGTACACACACACACACACACACACACACATGTATGTATGTGTGTGTCTGTGTGTATATATATATATATAGAGACACAAACATTGAAATTAATACAAATATTTTAATGCATTTATATACTTAATGTTAGGTCAAGATTCTGCCTGCTACTGGTACCATATAACACAGTACACCTTGCTTCATGCTCGAGTGGTCGGCAACTAAACCGGCTCTCCCACCAGACCCTGGTCTAATGAGGAGAGCGTGGAACCCCAGCAGCACAAAAATCAACAGCTGTTAAAGGGTAAATGAACTCCTCAGAGCCAACGGTTATCCACCCCAACTGTATGTTAAATAGCCTCACCAACCCATACCTGGCCAAGCATGGTGAGTACGGCTACACCCCTGACATGACCAAAACCAAACAGAAAGCAATAGAGGTCAACCAGGGAGGTTCCTCCAACGGGAGTGAGAAGGGCCTAGATTGGACATATATACTAAAATATTTTTCAATTATTTGACTGTGTGTTTATGCATGTATATACACACACTGTAGTCCAGCTATATCTTAAGAAATATCTTTTAATTTGCAGCTAAAACACGCATATAAATATATATATATATATATAAATATATATATATATATATATATATATATATATATATATATATATATATATATATATATATATATATATATATATATATATATATATTTATATATGGAGCGGGGGGTGCTTGTGAATATAATGTATGTATAAGGTATATAAGGATGTATGGAAATTTCTTATATACATGCTGATAATTTCTTATATTAATAAGAATTCAGGCACTCACATTATCTATTTCATGTATATACAATATATATATTAAATTTCAAATTTGTGTGTATGTATGTAAATGTGCAAATGTAAGAACAATGAATCATTATAATAAAACACGACAATCAAGTGACAGACAGATTGTGCTAGATTTTACAGAGAAATAGTAATTTAATATCTTCTCCCCTACCTCTTACTCTCCTACACATTGTTGAGAAAATGAACAGTTGTAGAGCAGTATCTAATGTATAGCTACTGTGTACCTATGTATATAGCTATCAGTCTTGAGACAATAAAAACATTTGTTTATCTCCCCCCCCCCATCTCTCTCTCTCTCTCTCTCTCTCTCTCTCTCTCTCTCTCTCTCTCTCTCTTTCTATATATATATATATATATATATATATAAAGAGGGAGAGAGAGGTTTCGATGTGAAAAAGAGAGAAACAAAATTCAAAATATAGATAATTGTTTGTAATGAAAATCACATCTCTGCCTCTGTGATATTTTCCCCAACCTATGACCAATATTTACCCCGCGAAATGTATATAGGGGACTAATTATTCCAGTTATCACACCATAGAAGGAACCCAGTAATTGAAATGATCTTTCCTCTCAATTCGCATCGAGTACACACCAACCGGCAACATGCCTAACCTGCTTTATTTGTGCATATACATTCACCCACCAATATATTGGGTGATACTCACAAAAATTGGTTCTTCATAACAAAAGGCCATGCATTGAGTACGATAGTA
>OZ024742.1:224545744-224548244 GCA_964016885.1 Eledone cirrhosa
ATCCTATATGTTTCTATAATGATATATGACTATATACAGATATATATTTTTTAATTTGAATTATTGATGCTCTAGACAAACGTCCATTGAGCTTTTTCACTGATAATCTTATTCATCATGCATATTGTATATATATGTATATATATATGTATATATATATATACACATATATATTTACACATTTTATATATATATATATATATACATATATATATATATATATATATATATACATACATACATAAAGTGTTAATAAATGGTGTATGTAAAACATGTAAATTAACAGTGAAATTCTTACGTAATATTCGAATTTTTTCAATCATTCATATTAACATATATTAGTATATGTGCACTGTAGTTTATTTACATCTATTACGGTAATGTGTTTAATCTTGTTGCTTTCCATATATTATTATAATTATTTCTACTTTTGGCACAAGGCCAGCAATTAACCAGTGCATTACTGGTACTTTATTTTATCGGCCCCGTAAGGATGAAAGGCAAAGTTAACTTCGACGGGATTTGAACCCAGAACGACAAGGGCCGTAACTGTACACGTTAAAGCATGGCGCCCGACCCACTACCGATACGTATATTAATAAAATATGTTAAGTATTGTTTATTTGCATATATTATAATAATATGTTTAGTCCTAACTCCTTACATGTGTAATTAAATGTTTATCTATTTACATACATTAATATGATAAAAGCTACACAGGCGTGCGAGTAACTTCACTGTTTGTTAAGGTATTTGTAAAACATTTCTATATGAATATCATATATCATTTTGTGTCTAAACCAGATCTTTCAACGTCTGAAAATACATACAGGGAGTGCCATGAAAAAAGTGTCCCAAAACAGGGAGAAATGAGGCAAAATGGGGAGATTTTGACCGCAGTTGGATTTGAACACAGAACGAAAAGAGTCGGCAGAAATACCCCCAAAGAATTTGGCCGGTGTTCTAATGATTATACCAAAAACATATTTCATTGTCATCATTGCGGAAAAATATGTTTTCATTAAACAGTAAATCAGACCTGCCATCCTCTAAAAACCCAAACGGGTAGTACCATGAAAAAAAGTGCCCCAAAACGGGGTGAAATGAGGCAAAAATCAGATTTTACATAATGTAAGCTATACCCATTTTCACAAGAGAAGACATCTCTAACCCAGCCCAAAGTGGGTGGGTGATCTCCCAGTCGGATGGTGAGAGTTGACAGGTCTGGTTTAAACCAATCATCTTCTTAGGAAGCTGGTTGCTGTCCCTCTATCTGGAGTCCTCTATCCAGGCGAGAAAACTTCTTCCGCTGAAACGATCAGGCGGTTGTCCACAAGATGAAACTCTCAATGTTAAAACAGCAGTATCGACAATAACAACAAGAAGAACATCATTTCTGTGCGGGAAAAGTATGAAGCTAACTTTCCGCTTTTAAAAACTTTGACACCACCGCCATATTCACAAGAACAACTAAATAAAACAAACAACAAAAATCAACAACAACGCTAACACAAAAACTACCACCACTGCAACAATAAAAAACATAACAGTCCAGCTAACCTCTAAAAACCCAAACGAGGAGTACCATAAAAAAGAGCCCCAAAACGGGAAGAACTGAGACAAAATGGGGAGATTTTACATAATGAACAGTATGCCCATTTTCACAAGAGAATATATCTCTCACCCACCCCAAAGTGGGTGAAAGATATCCCCGTTGGACGAGGAGAGTTGACATGTCTGTAACAGAAGCAGACAACAACAACAACAATAAGACATTTGCAGTAACGACTCCAAACGCCACACAAATGTTAATATAGACATAATAGACAAAGATTCTAATGGCATGAGCGGCCAAACTATAGATAATTTGCAGAAATCTCTGGTCTGGCAGTGTTACCGAGGTTACTGCCGGTTAGAGACAAACTCTACAGTGCTGTCCGGCTGACAGAGCAACGAAACCATTCTGCACCCTCTCGTTCAGTGTCTATGCATTGCTGACCTGTAGAGTTTTGTCGAACAGCTTTTGTTCTGTGTATGACGGATTCAGTTACCGGCCGAATCCAGCGCGAGGATCACCCTGCCATCTTTTGGTCGGGAATGGCAGGCAATTTTCTTCTATCCGATGGCGAAAGATGTTGTGTGGTGGACACAGCTGAAACGATTGAAGACAGGAACATTCATTCTTCTTCGGATTACCCCTCACCGAAATAAAAGTGGGAGTGGAGAGGAAGTGCTTCCCCCCACAGTTCATTTGTTAAAATGTAGGTAAATGTACCGAGGCTGTCCCGAGTGAATGGGCCTAATATTAGCATGCGCTTGTAAGATTGAAAGTTTAGAGGATGGAGGCATCTTCCTATAGTCCTTTTGGTGATTAGGGTGGATCGCTAAGCTAACCGGGGTGGGGGTTGATCACTACTATTGGAGAATTCTGTTGTTTTAATTTATTTTTATTTCGTTACCTGTATTCACGATTAATCATGTAAATCCCAAATGTCCTTTT
>OZ024742.1:224560744-224563244 GCA_964016885.1 Eledone cirrhosa
TTGGGGGAGGGGAAAGTCAATTAATCGACCCCAGTGCGTGACTGGTACTTTATTTTATTGACTCCGTAAGGGATTTGAAGTCAGATGATAAAGGGCCGTAACTCTGTGTTGCAAAGCATTTTAATATTGGAGTGAAGAAGCCTCACTGGCGTTTTTCAGGGGGCTACGATACTGGTGGGAGGAGGAAGGAGTATGGTAGGGAAAAAGTTGATCGACCCAGCAGGGACTCACAGCGCAGCAGAAAGCCGGATCAAATACCGTAAAGCATTCTATCCAACGTTCTAACCACCCTGCCAATTTGCCACCTTTAGCGTGACTCAGAAAATTTGATACGTGCATCCGTATTTAATTAATTGATCCCTGAATGATGAAAAGAAGAGTTGAGCTCGATTGAATCTCAATTGAATTTTTTATCTTTATTTTCCCGACACGGATGTATGTTCTTCGCAGATCACTCTACACAATTCCAATCAGCCCAGGGTACCTACTGAAAGTATCCATCCGTTCTTAACGTAGATACTTCGTCTTTGGCTTGTGGTATCAATAGTTAGGGGCTACTCTTAATGATAAGCTAAACAAATGAGCAAATATTATTAGGAAAAAGAAGAAAGAAAGAAAAGGGTAAAGAATAAAGAAAGAAAAGGGGAAGAAATGGAGAGGATGCCAACTTTACACCCTTGGCTGGACAGTATACCTCATTTGCGCCTCGAGGAAATGATGGCGAAAGCGTAGCTGAAGAGAACAGCATTTAACGATACTCACATCAGCCATTCAGCTTTACGGGCTGCTTCCCCAGGCAAGATGCTAACTCTATTGTTGCCTGTTTAATGTTTAGTTGGTCGGATGCCCTGATTACTGATGAGCTTGTATGTAAGAAACTCTCTGTTATTCACTGTCCACTGTTGCCTGTTTAGTATGTACTCAGTCTGATGTTGCGGTTACTGATGAGCCTGTGTATGTAAGAATCTCTCTGTTCCCTCACAACTAATTCTAATGTTGTCTGTTTAGTATTTAGTTGGTCTTATGCTCCTGTCACTGATGAGCCTGTATGTCGAAAAATCCTTCTGTACCCTCACAACTCACTCTATTGATGCTTGAGTAGTATTTAGTTGGCCTGATCTTCCGATTACTGAAGAACTTGTGTGTAAGAAACTCTCTGCTCTCAGAATTCACCCCGTTGTAGCCTGTTTAGTATTTAGTCGGTCTGATGCTCATCTGTAAATTTACTGCTGTTTTATGTTTTTATGTTGGCTTTTATCATCATTTTATGGCTTCTCTAACTACAATCATTTCATTCTTATTGCTTTGTTTTTCATGGCTCTGCTTCGTTTGAAGTCTATGTCTATGTATGTTGAACATGGCTATTGTTGTAGTTTGTGGCTAGTAACAGTAGTTAGGTAGTTAGTACTAGTTCTTCGTTGGTGTTAAATGTGTGTTCTATATAGCTGTAACACGTTTATGTGGTGTGTTTAATGTTGTTGTTTTTATTATTGTTGTTGTCGTGGAGCACCAGGTGAATGTTGTTGTTGTTGAATACAAACCATACTCCTTAGCTACATGGTTGATGAGGAAATGGATTTCAGCATTCAAACACTTTTACTTTCTTTTGATAGCTGTAAAATACGTTTTGATTTTCGTAATGTATTTAGGCTCTTTCAGTTCTGGGCTTAAATTATGATGTAGCTTACTTGGATGGTAGACTTAATCCATTGTCTGGTTTAACACCACCACTTGGCCTTTGGATGGTAGGCTTAATCCATTGCTAGGTTTAACACCACGACCTAGCCCTTGGGAGGTAAAATTTATCTATTGCCTGGTTTAATACCACCATCGGCCCTTCGTTGCTTTAGCGGAGCCAACACAGTTGCAAGCATTTGCCTGCGGTTTGAGTTATATCTTCCTTCCACCAGTGTCGGAGATCACAAAAATTGTTATGGGCAATGTCTCTCCCTCTTTTATTAAACAGTTTAAACATTCTATGTATGCAACATATTCTACCATTTATTAAAGACAATGTATGATTTGATCGGAAATTTGGCTGCTATTTCTTTCATATTCAGCATCCAGAAAGAAGCTCATTTGTTACTTTGTATATGTTATGTTTTAATACTGACATGGTTGAAAGAGTAAGAAGTTCGCTCAGCAATCATGGAATCCCGGGTTCGATCCCACATGGTAGAAATATTTGCCCAAGCTGTCACTTAGTGAGATCGAACTATGGACCACATGATTAGGAAGTGATCTACTTAATCTTTTAGCCATGCCTTACATTTATCGGAATAAATAAATATAGATACATATAAGGAAAATAATAATTTCTAGTATAGGCAAAAGGCCAGCAATTTTGGGGGAGGAGAAAGTCGATTAAATCGACCCCAGTGCGTTACTGATACTTTATTTTATCAACCCCCGTAAGGATGAAAGACAAAGCTAACTTCGGAGGGATTTGAACTCAAAACGTATAGGGCCGAAACTCGATGCTGAAAAGCATTTTGTCTGA
>OZ024742.1:224570744-224578244 GCA_964016885.1 Eledone cirrhosa
ATAAAGGGGCGTAACTCTATGCTGCAAAGCATGGTCTCCGGCGCTCTACCGATACTGCCAATCCACAAAATAATTGTTTCTACTTTTAGCACAAGGCCAGCAATTTACCAGTCAGTGCATTACTGGTACTTTATTTTATCGACCCCGTAAGGATGAGAGGCAAAGTTAACCTCGGCGGGATTTGAACTCAGAATGGCAAGGGCCGTAACTCTATGCGTCAAAGCATGGCGTCCGACCCTCTTCCGATACTGTCAATCCACAAAATAATGATATATATTAGTTTAACTCTTGATGTTATAAAAAAGAGTCTTAACGTTTCGGACGTTAGTACTTCATCAGTAGGATGCCAAAGAGAAGAGGGGATGTTTGGAAAAGAGAACAAAAATTAGGAAGATAGTCGACAGTAAGAAAGAGAAGAAAAAGTGGGAAGAGACAGGAAGAAAGCATGTGTGTAGATGGAAGGCCATTTTAGAAAATAGTGATTTCAGAACAAGGTTCGCGTGCCCGAGGTTTTCCTGTGTGTAGAGGGAGATAATCATTAAGGAAATAGGAATAAATGTGTTTGTGGGGTGGGGTGGGGGTTGTTTGTACAAAGCTGTGAGGGTGTGAAGATCGTAATATGCGCCAGACCATAACAGCGGTTGGAGGGCTATTATCTGTGTATTGTTGTCTGGTGGATTGGCAGTATCGGTAGAGGGTCGGACGCCATGCTTTGCAGCATAGAGTACGCCCCTTTATGATCTGAGTTCAAATCCCGCCGAGGTTAACTTTGCCTTTCATCCTTACAGGGTCGATAAAATAAAGTACCAGTAATACACTGATTGCTGGCCTTGTGCCAATAATCAGTGTATTACTGGTACTTGGTACAGTGATTGCTGGCCTTGTGCCAAAAGTAGAAACAATTATTGTCTGGTGAATTGGCGAACCGACGGTGAATTGGCAGTATCAGTAGAGGGTCGGGCGCCATGCTTTCCAACATAATTACGTCCCTTTACGGTCTGAGTTCAAATCCCGTCGAGGTTAACTTTGCCTTTCATTCTTACCGGGTCGATAGAATAAAGTACCAGTAATATAGTGGGTAATTACTGCCAAAAGTATAAACAATTATTGTCTATGTGTGGGAGAGTGTGTATATACGTGCCAGCGTCTTGGCCAGCATAGGGAGTAACATCAGTTAACTTGTTTGGTGTGTGTGTGTGTTGCGTATAAGGTATCACGTCCAAAGGTTTGTTAGAGATGTCACACAGTATCACATACGACACTACGACAGTAGAGTTGCCAGCCGCTGAACTTGGAAGGATAGAGATCAAAACGGTCAACAGGAATAGAACCAAGATATGAAGAGGTGCCGGAATAACAGTTGTGAAGCATTTTAATCCGACGCCTAAACTTTCCCAGCAACAGGCCTCACACAAACATAATACCACACATAGATCTGCATTTCATGGGTCATAGCGCTTAACCTGTGAAAGAAAAAGGTGATAATTGTTTCTACGTTAGGCACAAGGCCAGCAATTAACCAGTGCATTACTGGTACTTTATTTTATCGACCCCGTAAGGATGAAAGGCAAAGTTAACCTCGGCGGGATTTGAACTCAGAATGGCAAGGGCCGTAACTCTATACGTCAAAGCATGGCGCCCGACCCTCTACCAATACTGCCAATCCACCGCCCTTGAAAAAGGTGATAATGGATGGTGGTAGGCAGGGGCCTTGTTTGCCTTAAAAATGTGAGGGGGACAAACCAACATTTGTTGATTCTTAAAGAAGCATGTTAGTATTGCTTGTGGCGCCTTTCCTGGACCCTATCACATAAGGAAAAGTTTACTCTAGTTAAATTTTATATATTCAGATGAAGTTCAGATATAATAAAAAATAAGCTTAAAAAAAATTTATTATATCAAATAAGCAAAAAGTAAAACATAGACGTTGAAAAAGTGTGTGTGTGTGGGGGGGGGGGGGGGGCTTGTCCCCTGGTACCCCCCTGAAACAAGGCCCTTTGTAGTAGGCATAACCATAGAAATGTCACTGGTCAGTGAGAGGCAGGTGATGGATGCGAAGGCGGCTGTATAGGGGGTTATTGAAAAGGTGGTGGGATTGGCAGAATAAAGTGGTGGATAGAATATAGAGATGTATGCAATTACACATTTACATAAACATGCAAACATATCTACACATAAATACACACTAAATGAACATATATGTAAATAAATATATATGTATATACAGAGACGCACCTATACTTATAAAAGACATAGAAGGGAATATATAACAAATTATAAAAGTCATAAAAGTGTGTTTAAATACATTTGCATAATATATGCAGACAGAGGGTGCAGTGCACCCTACTGCTGCATTAAGTGTGGCCGAAACTCGAGTCCGGGAACTACTATAGGCACCCGTTTTACGTGTGTTGTATTGAAGCAAATAACTATGTGTATACTCTGGAAATGTATCCTACATTACCTATTGAGTACGCTGAGATACAATCAGTCCCGGCATTGATAAATATGGTGGGTCCGTCAACTCCTTATTATATATGTGGATTGGCAGTATCGGTAGAGGGTCGGACGCCATGCTTTCCAGCATAGTTACGTCCCTTTACGATCTGAGTTCAAATCCCGCCGAGGTTAACTTTGCCTTTCATCCTTACGGGATCGATAAAATAAAGTACCAGTAATGCACTGGGTAATTGCTGGCCTTGTGCCTAAAGTAGAAACAATTATATATATATATAGTAATAATAATAAATTTGAAGACTAAAATCCAAAGAGGGCTCGATAAGGATAAATATATATCAGATATATAAGAACCGTAGAGGAAATATTTATTTAGTTTCAGAAGATCCCGTTAAGGGTGAAAGCAGCGATTCTTTGCTTAAACTTTAATCTCTTATTTTAATATATATATATATATATATATATATATATATATATATATATATATATATATATATATATATATATATATATATTCAGGTTTGAGGTTCGCCACTGTATAGAGCTGGTCTGTTCCGTATGGTCAATCGTAATGCAATAATATAGAGAGTACTCAACGTAAGGCAGTTCAAACCTTTCAAGGATTTACACAAATCCAGCCTCCTGTCATTTCATTATAATATATATATATATATATATATATATGTATATATATATACATACGTATGTAAGATATATACGTAGATATAAATATGAATATACAAGTTCCAATTCTTGTATACATATATGCGAGGGGCACGTGGGTACTGTGGTGATGGTGGGGGATAGTGGGAGTGGTGATAGTGATGGTGGTGGCGGTGTTGGTGTAGTGGGAATGAGTAAAGAATATAAGGCGAGTGATGTAGTTTAAATAATTAAGTACGGTGGAGATTATGGTGATATATAATTATAGAAGCTATTTTGGGAGAATGAGTGAGTGTTGGTGAATATGTGAAATATATAAGATACATATGAATATAATTTATAGAGATATAACTACAATGAAGATTATCGAAATATAAATATTATAGAATTGTATATGATGATGATAATGGTGGAGGCGTGGTGGTGTGGGTGTTAGGCACATATAAGTTATAAGGTGTGAGGAATAAAGGAAGTAAGGAAAAAATGAAAAAGCTGAAAAAATAAAAAATGGAGAAAGGGAAAATGAAAAATGGAAAAGTTGGAAAGATGACAAAATAACAGAATAACAAAATGGAAGAACAGAAATAAAAAATTAGAAAACAGAAAATTAAAAAAAATTTAATTAAATATATTTTTTAAATTTAAAATTTAAAAATTATATTAATAATATAACATGAAATAATACAGGAAGTAACCTAAAATGTACGGATTAGAAGAATATAAGGATGACGGAGCAAAGGGAATTATAGAGTATAATGTATGGCATATGATATATAACACAATGAAACATTGTTTTGATGCTGGGTAAACAGGAGAACAGTGTTTCCTCCCGAGAGTTCAACATGTTAGTTAACGAGGCTAGGATATTTAGTTTTTCAATGGTACATAAGTGGCATCTCGTACCTCGTCCGTTGTAGGCTTTTGCGTTTGTCACAATACTCCATTTGATGGTAGGCTTTGTTATCCCATTGTCCTTCAATTACCAAATATATTTTGATAAAGATGTTTTAATTCTGTAATGGTCTGTTATTAAACTTATAGATGTGTTGAGAAAAGCAAAATGTAAATGTATTTTCGGTCAGTCATATGTAGATTTTCCCCTGTACTTCTGCAATTTATACAATTTCCCTGGACAGGCATTTATTCTCCAGTGGGTATCTAGTTATATGGCTATGTCCACTGTCATCCATTATTACTTTCTTCTCTCACACGAAGGGACCGATTGGAGCCGCGGTCGCGATTATACCCCATTTTCTCTGTCTGTCTGTCGGTTTCTCTCTCTCTCTCTCTCAATATATATATATATGTATATGTATATATATATATATATATATATATATATATATATATATATATATATATATATATATATATATATATATATATATATATATATATATATATATATATATATATATCATTTTTATTGATTTATTACTTTAAATCGAGTAAGGCAAACCATATTGTTTTAAATTAGTATTTTTTCAACCTTGCAATTGGGACACATGTATTCTTATATCTGTATTCATCCCTCTCATATATCCAATTATATATATATATATATATATATATATATATTTAAATAGCTGTTTTATACATAGAGCATCGTTTTTTCCTTTGCTTTTTCTTCGGAAATACTTAACACACACACACATATATATAATAAAAATTTGAAGATGCTCCTAATGATTTTTATATATACATGCGAATTTACTAGCAAGTATTTATAAAAAAAGCGTCTGTATGTAAGTAAGTATGTATATATATATATATATATATATACTATATATATATATATATATATATATATATATATATATATATATATATATATATATATATATATATATATATATTATATAAAATCAAAAGATAGTTAAAAGAGTTCCATGTAATTTATTATGCGCATTTCAAAATTTCAAAAACAAATATCATCATGGGTTGATATTTGCGTTCTCATCAGATAAAATAGGGAGACATGATATGAAGCTTAAAAAACACTATGAAGCTTAAAAAACACTTGTTTTTTAACCTTCATATCATGTCTCCCTATTTTATTTGATAAGAACGCAAATATCATCCCATGATGATATTTGTTTTTGAAATTTTGAAATGCGCATAATAAAATACATGGAACTCTTTTAACCATCTTTTGATTTTATATTATTTATACTCGTCCTATAAACTGTTGAGTGCTACTTATCCGATATTTGCATTGCTTTATTGTGCTACAATAAAACTCACCTCCTACACACACATATATATATATGTATATATATATATATATATATATATATATATATATATATATATATATATATATATATATATATATATATATATATGTATGTAAGGAGCCGATTATTATATCGGACAACGAAAACAATATTCTATTGGTCTCTCCATTGATGATACTATCTACGGGGTGGTTATGTATTTATGTGTGAATGCGTGTATGTGTGTGTGTGTGTGTATGTGTAAGTGTTTTATGATGTATGAAGTATATCTTAATCTTGCCGTACACATAGGCATGAGTGTGTATATGCATCTATATATATGTGTACATATATACATATATATATGTCTGTGTATGTATGTGTGTATATGTATGTGTGTATATATGTATATGTGTGTGTGTGCATGTGTGTGTGAAGATTATAAGAAACAGTAACTAGTGTGTTTACAGATACTTACAATAACGTATGGTGTAGCAACGACAAATAGATAATCTAAATGAAATATATTCAAATAGTGTGTATGACTGCAGATAATACTGTATCACATTTTATAACTGTGCTATATATATATATATATATATATATATATGTGTGTGTATATATATATATATATATATATATATAATATGTTGAGAAGGCAACACACCAGAGAGAGATATATAGTGCGTTATCAATAATACAGGGAAAAAACCACCAGTGTATGGAATCTATAACCTATGAAAGGCAGACTATAGACACGATAATTAAAAATATAAATTAAAGCGTAAATAAATACCTCTATAACTATATAATACACGTACAAATCCAAAGATATGTTTCACCAAAAAATTTGTTGAAAGAAATGGTCTAGTCTCGGTTCATCAGCGTGTGTAAGGCTATACATTTCAGACAATATATATATATGTATATATATATATGTATTTCATCCAGCAGGGTGTCCAATTATCACCCTCCTCACTAAGCAAGCTTGGTGGGGTCGCCGGTTTAGTCGCCGACGACACAACCGTGAGACAGGTTGTACTGCATTACATGTTATCAGTAGCACTCGAGAGCGACCCGTCACACACACACACACACACACGCACACGCATATATATATATATATGCGTGTGTGTGTGCGTGTGTGTGTGTGTGTGTGTGTGTGTGTGCGTGCGTGTGTGTGTGTGTGTGTGTGTGTGTGTGTGTGTGTGTGTGTGTGTGTGTGTGTGTGTGTGTGTGTGTGTGTGTGTGTGTGTGTGTGTGTGTGTGTGTGTGTGTGTGTCGGGTCGCTCTCGAGTGCTACTGATAACATGTAATCCAGTACAACCTGTCTCATGGTTGGGTCGTCGGCGACTAAACCTGCGACCCCACCAAGCTTGCTTAGTGAGGAGGGTGATAATTGGACACCCTGCGGGATGAAATACAAGACCAGGCAAAGGGCGGAGCAACTCAACAGAGTCAACAGTTTCTATCTGAATCAATCCTGATTTATATATATATATATATATATATATATATATATAGTTTACCGTGACAATAGCTAATCAGGCTATCCACAAGTCTGATGGGCTAATGATTCCAGTGTCGGGCGCGATCAATACCGATCGTGTCGTGAGCTGATCGATCGCGAAACGCGAGTCACTTGTGAATAAACATAATTATGCTATATTGATACTTCGTTCCAGCTACTTATTATTTTCCCCAATGGTAGAGAAACCTATAGTCGTCTGAATGGCTGTTATTTTTAACAACACAGGATTGACTTGTCCACCGTGCTCTCGCCTTTACACACGGTACCATACCAATAACTGCTTTATCATTCATTTACTCTCATTCTGAGGCAGTTTGGAATGCCAGCTGAGCACCAGTATCGGTGGAACATCCACCTCGGCGTTCTATAGAGGACTAGTGGAGGGGAAGAGCGACAACGGTCTCGGAGAGACCCTGGGCGTCGAAGAAGATCAGCTGTTTGCTCTCTTCCGGAGAACTTTCAGCCCAGGGCCTATGGATAACTTCCAAAAATCCCTGGCCTGGCAGTGCTACTGGGGAGCGTTGCCGCTTCGAGATAAGCTCTACAGGCACGGAAGTGCCGTCAGCCGAGCCTGTCCGAGATGCGCGCAGAGCGACGAAACCGTCGTGCACGCACTCGTTCAGTGCCCGAGCA
>OZ024742.1:224583244-224590744 GCA_964016885.1 Eledone cirrhosa
TTGCCAATAAGAAACACACGCACCAGTTGCTTTCACTTCAATTTATTATAAATTAAATTTATAAATTTAAGAATTTATAAATTTCTGGTTGGTTGGTTGGTTCCACAACCAGACAATTGTTCATATATTGTCAAAGTTCTTTCGTCACACATTCTGTGACCTCTTCAGTGACTGGGAATTCTTTTCTTTGTTTTTGTGCTTCTCGATTGTTCGGTCCTACGCCATCTTGTTTTTGTGTGTGTTGTGTGCTTAGTTTGCGCATGTGTTACATCCGGGTGTCTGTGTGTGTTTATATTTGTTTATTTATTTGTTTATTTATTTGTTTATTTACATGTTACTGGTTGGTTGTTTGTTCTATGTGTGTGTCTGTTTTCATTTTGTCCTTAATTGTAAATTGTGATGTTGCTATTCCACAAAAACAAGATGGCGTAGGACAGAACAAAGGAGAGGCACAAAAACAAAGAAAAGAATCCCCAGTCACTGAAGAGGTCACAGAATGTGTGACGAAAGAACTTTGACAATATATGAACAATCGTCTGGTTGTGGAACCAACCAACCAACCGGAAATTTATAAATTCTTAAATTTATAAATTTAATTTATAATAAATTGAAGTGAAAGCAACTAGTACGTGTGTTTCTTATTGACAACATGACCCTCCCAAAGCATAACAATATCGGTTTCAACACACGTTTTCAGATAAAGAATCTTGCTAAACAAATTCAGAAACGATATATATATATATATATATATATATATATATATATATATATATATATTAGGATTGGTGCTCTGAAATAACGATGTATACATGAATATATGTATAGTATATTTGGCAATATACTGTATGCTTAATTTAAAACATTTTGAAGACCTTGCGCTATTTTGTTAAAAAAAGAAGTAAGTGACATAGTCACTACTTTAAAATAATAGCACAAGGTCTTCAAAATGTTTTTAATTAAGCATACAGTATATTGCCAAATATACTATACATACATTCATATATATATATATATATATATATATATGTATATATATATATATATATATATATATATATATATATATATATATATATATATATATATATATATATATATATATATATATATATATATGAATATATATATATATGAATATATATAGAGAGTTTCACAAGATCCCATTAAGGGTGAAAGCACCGATTCTTTGCTTAAACTTTAATCTGTTATTTTAATAAATATATATATATATATATATATATATATATATATATATATATATAAATATATATATATATATACATATATATATATATATATATAAATATAAAATATTAAAAAAATAATGAATAAAACAATGAAACAGTTCCTTATATTAAACAAAAAAAGTTCATTATTTAACGATCGTTTCTAGGATATATATGTGTTAGAATTTATCTACATATATATAAATATATATATATATATTAAAATAACAGATTAAAGTTGAAGCAAAGAATCGGTGCTTTATTTAATTAGTATTATTATACAATCATTTTATATATATATTATTATATTAATAATTTTATATATATATTGTTATATTAATATAATTATTTAATTAGTATTATTATACAATCATTTTATTTATATATATATATATATATATATATATATATATATATATATATATATATATATATATATATATAAAATGATTGTATAATAATACTAATTAAATAATTACATAAATATATAGAAATATAGAAATAAAATTGACATTTACAGTGTTGTAATTAAAATATACTTGAAATATATGCAAAAGAACATCAACTAATTTCTTTGTAATTACTTGAGTACACTACATAATGTAGTATTTATTGTATCCTTGTTGCGTTGTGAAGGCGCATGGCTTTGTGGTTAGGTTATTCGTCTTACAATGGTAATGTTGTGAGTTCGATTCCCAGCGGTGCGTTATGTCCTTGAGCAAGACACTTTATTTCACGTTGCTCCAGTTCAATCAGCTGGCAAAAATGAGTTGTACCTTTAGTTCGAATGGCCAGCTTTGTCACATTTTGTGTCACACTTAAAATCTCCCTGATAACTACGTTAAGGGTGCGCTTGACTGTGGAATGCTCAGTCACTTGCACGTTAATTTCATGAGCAGGTTGTTCTGTTTATCGGATCAACTGGAAGACTCATCGTCGTAATCGACGGGGTGCATCATTGCATTGTACTAATTTTAATATATTTAAGAGGTATTTAAAACAACGGTGACTATATTTTTCAGTTCATAGCCTTAGCAAAGCCTACGTAATTCTAGGCATTCCAGGATCAAGCAGGCGTTGGGCCACCAGGAACAATGTGGAAGCAACTGAGAGGTCAACCAAATGGCTATGACTGAAGAGAAGTGACCGGTGAGATCAGTAGTATATATGTCACTTAAACACAGTCTGAGACGTGATCAACCTCGGTTCGGTCACATGAATGCAGATGTATGTTATAAGACCCGAAATACCCATTGACTCCAGATAACAACATTGATGTCGTATCCAAGGATTTACACCTGTAGTTAGGTCACATCGATGAGGGTGTACATGGAGGTGTACATGACCCGAAAAATCAAGTGACTCTCGGATACAACAGGGATGAATGCGTCCAAGGTTTTGCATATATGAATGTGTTAAGAACTTTTGTAAATAATTGGGTATACTAAGGAAAACATCATTGGATGCAACATATTTTATAAATATTTACTAGTGGGTCCGTACCGTCAATAATGATGGCAATGGCGTTGAACGTATTTCATTTTTGGAGTCCACGATTAGTATATCATATATGCCAAGATTACCGGATATATGAACACTTATACAAACTGAGAAATCTGCGTTTTGAAAAATTGATGGTTTACAAAAAAAAAACGCCTATACTTTAAGTTGATAATTAACATGTGAAAGTGATTTATGATATTTTAATACGTGTTCAGCATGTATGTATAAATGGCATACAGGTTTAAATGTATGAATAACTTTGGAGAAATAACTATTTACAACGATAAATGTAGATTTAGAACCCAGGAACTTGTGACTGGAAAGCTAACTGCTTACTGATAGGAAACTTATCGTGTTTGAGAGTGTACGTTTCTGTATGTACGTCTCAAAGAGTTACGGACGGAATTTGGCAACATCTACCGACAGACTTCCTGACTTACCATGGGATCCAGCCTGTTGGGTTTACTGGCCATCTCATAAATGAACCAACTCAAACGCCGAGTGCTCAGCACCTTCCGCTCCTGCGCATTCTTCACTAGATATCCTTATCCTCACATCTTCCCATGAGAATGACAACAAGATATTCGAGTTGTTCAACAACACAAACGAAAACATAAGGTTCTGTATAGAACATCCGTCCGACATTGGATCTCGCGCTTCTCGATTTCAGAATGGACATCACCGAAAGCAGCGAAATCAACACCAATTTCTATCGCAAAACGGTTTGCATGGACTTTTTCGTCCACCACAAATCTGCCCTCTCCAGCCGCACTAAAAGAGGGTACATAAAATGCGAAATTGCGTGCATACACAACAAATGCAGTGACGCTTCAAGTAAAGCCACCCGCATTAGACAGTTCCGCAGGGTGTTAAAATCAACGGCTACCCAGCCTCTTTCTCTTCCGCACAGCGGAACTCAAAACCTAGAAGACGGACCAACTTATCCAACAGTTGCTTCTTCAGGATTCCCCACCTCAGCGAAAAAAACAGCCAACGCCATACGCAGGACATTCGACTGGCCCACTCGGGACCTTCGCTGCAGAGATTTCCATAAAAAAGACAGCCCCCCCCCCCCTCAACGAGGGAAACACGTGCACCATAAGTAATTTCGCTATCTACAGCACTAACTATTGCCTGAGTGACTACGTGGTGTATAGGTTAGAATATTGGAAGTGCAGTCAATTCTACATCGGCAGCACTTTTCGACCCTGCACCTCAGAATAAAAGAACACATTACCACAAATACCTCGTCTTCCATAAACATATCCTCAAATACAATAACTGTTTCTACTTTAGGCACAAGGCCAACAATTACCCAGTGCATTACTGGTACTTTATTTTATCGACCCCGTAAGGATGAAAGGCAAAGTTAACCTCGGTGGGATTTGAACTCAGATCGTAAAGGGGCGTAACTATACTGGAAAGCATGGCGTCCGACCCTCTACCGATACTGCCAATCCACCGCCCTTATCTCAAATACAATATCCTCAAATACAATAACAAGGATAAGAAAGTGTCTACTCCAACCTTGGCTACTGAACGCAGTATAGACATCCTGAGATTCAAAGAAGCCCTTCTGATTAAGCGACTAGTGCCTTCCATTAATAACAGAATGGAATAGAAATGAGGCACAGTAGCAGATCTAGCTTGATCCATACTCCCGACACATTCACACACACACAAGTCAAACACCTGATTGCCGGTACAATCTTTTATACATACATGCGTATTTAAACACAAACACATTCATACTTACACATATATTTACACTCACATTCACATATATATGACACATACGTATAACTACATGTCATTACATTTACACACATACATACGCTTTTAGATATTTACACATATATGTTCTTAGATATTTACACATATATGTTCTTAGATATTTACACATATATATACATACCTACGGATACATTTATGTACACTCACATATGTCATATACATGTTTACGCACACACACCCACACTTTCTTACATATACGCGTTCATACATACACACACATCGATACATTGGCAACACAACACATATCACATAACATATATGCACACCTACAGATACATATACATACACACACATTTCATTACATTTACATACATACGCACTTACATATTTACACATATATACATACGTTATATACATGCCTACACACACACGTTCTTGCATTCCCGATACATACATGCGTATTTTCATATTTACATTCGCATTCACATATCATATATGCACATCTACGGATACATTTACGTACACATACACATTACATTTACACATATACATATTTACACATATTTACACTTTTATGCACTTACATTGACGTACATACACACACACACACACATACGTCATATAAATGCTTACACGCACAAACGATCCTGCATACATGCACATAAGCTCGTGTATACACCACACACACACGCGCGCACACACACACACACACACATCAATAAATATATACATTAACAGCACAACTCGTGCGTTTACGAAATCTAAAATATAATTAGCTACCCGGAAGGAAATTTCTGATTTCTCCGAAGAATCTATTTCTATGAAATTACACATATATATATATATATATATATATATATATATATATATATATATACTGTTAGCTTCTCGCTACAACAATTTCTATACCTTTCATTTATATATATATATATATATATATATATATATATATATATATATATATATATAGTAATAATAATAAAATTGAAGACTAAAATCCAAAGAGGGCTCGATAAGGATAAATATATAACAAATATATCAGAACCGTAGAGCAAATATTTATTAAAATAACAGATTAAAGTTTAAGCAAAGAATCGCTGCTTTGACCCTTAACGGGATCTTCTGAAGATCTGAGTTTCAGAAGATCCCGTTAAGGGTGAAAGCAGCGATTCTTTGCTTAAACTTTAATCTGTTATTTTAATAAATATATATATATATATATATATATATATATATATATATATATATATATATATATATATATAAGTATGTTTTATATATATATGTATATATATATATATATATTATATATATATATATTATATATATATATATATATATAAGTATGTTTTATATATATATGTATATATATATATGTATATATATATATATATATTATATATATATATATTATATATATATATATATATATATATATATATATATATATATATATATATATATATATATATATATATATATATATATATATATATATATATATAAATATATATATATATATATAAAGTGTGATAGTTTGCTTGAAGCACTGTGGAATATATAAAGTTTCATTCGAAGGAAATATATATATATATATATTTACAGGATGTCCCCAAAAATGTATACACAGTTCAACAGCATTCTGATAAATATTGCCTGTACAGGTAATCAAAGTGTGTATATATTTTTGGGGACACCCTGTATATATATATATATATATATATATATATATATAAACACAGATGGTGCATTATTGTGGTTGCTTGCATCATTGTAATTACTGTATTTACCGTCAGATAACACGCGCTTTTAAAAGAATATAATAAAAAATGTGCTGCGCCTAATGTGTCCGTATAACGGATGTGAGATTTCCGAGTGCTGTAGATTTAGGTAATCAGATGAGCATGTTTGACCAGGTTTTACCCATTTGATTTGTCAGTGTATACCAGTATTCATTGATACAAACGTATGGACACAGCATTGTTGAATGGTTCGCTTAACAAAATCAATAGGGCCTGGGTTCGATATCACTATTTACCATAGCTTCGGGTCATTCAACCCTTGTCAGTGAAATCAGGTAAACAAAAAACTGTTTTGAAGCCTGTCGGATGAACTGTACCTTGTTACAGTGTATCCTCCTGAATCTCACTGGGAATTACATTAAGAGTACGCGTGACAGAGGAAGATTCAGCCACATATACATTCATTTCATGGGCATGCTGTTCCGTGGATCGAACAACTAGAACATTCATGGTCGGAACCGACGGAGGTCCATTCCATAATACAAATCTACTAATATTTTCTTTACTGCTATGACATTTAATTTAATTAACTTTCCTTACGGTTAAACTTATAATATATTTGATTTCATAATCTATCCCACCCACTCTGTTGTCATACACAGAATCACATATTTCCCTTACAAAGCCACATTAAAATATCTATAAAAATTAGAAATGTAGTCCCCCCCCCCCCCCCCCCCCAACGCAAATAGTTATAATAATAGTCGATTACTTCTCCAATTAATTTCAGCTTTACCCGATTTCTTTCTGCTATTATTTATAATGAGCGACTATTGTTATAGTTATCTTTGTTGGGAGGACTGCATTTCGAATTTCGAATTTTCTCAATGCTTTTTTAGTCAATCGAATGTTATCTTTCAATATATATATGATGAAACATACTAGAATTGTTTTTCGCAAACTATATTTGTGCAAGGGCACGTGTTATACAACGGCAAATACGGCAAAAATAGTAAAATATATCTAAAATATATTTAAAACAACAGTAACTATATTTTTTTGCAATTAACTGAGTATACTACAAAATATGATAGCAAGCTCTCTGGGGACGAGCTTAGGTAAAGAGAAACAGCAGATATAAAGATAATACATACAGAATATATTTATTGCACCATTCTAATAAAAATATATGTTGATTCATTGAAGAAAGTTTTTTTAAAAACTGAAAATGAAAATCATGAATAAAAACCATGATTTTGTTTTATCACACGCATTTTTGTGGAATTTTAATTCAT
>OZ024742.1:224600744-224603244 GCA_964016885.1 Eledone cirrhosa
TCCATTCTTCATCCCCTCCCCCCCCTCTCTCTCTCTCTCTCTCTCTCTCTATCTATCTATCTATCTCTTTCCATCTCTTTCTACCTCTCTCCATCACCCACACTCTCTCCTGCTCTCACTATCTCTCACTCTATATCCGGTTCTCCCTCCACGCTTCTCCCCTCACCTCACTCTTTCTCCCTACCTCTATAAAAATCATATAAAATCCACTGTGTTCCAATGTGACCAAGGATGGGCTCTGTTAAGTTGAAAAAGCTCACGACACCACGTATAACATAAAGGCACCCCAAAAGGAATTCAGATCCTAAGCAAGCCGAGGTACCATACATGCCAAGGCAAGCATGTATTAGAATAACAACAAAAATAAGGTACGATTTAAGGAGGATTTAGCAGCCATTTCTAGCAAATCATTGGCCAGTCTATTGCAGTTCTTTGCTGCTGTTTAAATGATGTAGATTAATTGTTTCAACTTTAGGCACAAGGCCAGCAATTACCCAGTACATTACTGGTACTTTATTTTATCAACCCCGTAAGGATGAAAGGCAAAGTTAACCTTGGCGGGATTTGAACTCAGACCGTAAAGGGACGTAACTCCTGCTAGAAAGCATGGCGTCCAACCCTCTACCGATACTGCCAATTCACCGCCTTGAATGATGTAGATTAATGTGGGAAAAACACAAGTGTTTTCATATATTTATCTGCTTATCAATGTAGATTGTTCACATTAGAAACTACTAGACATGGCTGTGTATGTAGACATACACCTATACGCATATGTCTATATATATATATACATATATGACGGCGTTGAATTTGTTATAAATACATCTATATATATATATATATTATATAACAAATAAATATAAAATATATATATAAAAAATTATATATATATATATATAAATATATATATAAACATATATATATAAACATATACATACGTTCTATATATATAACAATATATATATATATATATGAACAAATATATATATATATATATATATATATATATATATATATATATATATATATATATATGTATGTAAGTATGTAAATTTTATCTTACAATTTGGTTTAAACAAATTGTAAAATTATAATATTAAATTAAATTAAATTTTTTAGAACTACAAGTGAAGTCATTCTTTTCCTTTCTTTAAATATACCTAACTGTACGCAGGATTTCACAGATTTCCCAATATATATATATATATATATATATATGTGTGTGTGTGTGTGTGTGTGTGTGTGGTTGTTATACACGACTTCGGATAAGGATCCAACTACGTCTGAACATCAATTAAAATTGTTCATAATTTTTTCAATTTAATGGAAAATTCATATTTTCTGGCATTTTTACATGCCTACAAATTGAGAATGTATATAATTATATATATAAATTGATGTAGTCTCGGTTATCTACTATACCGGATATAACTTTATAATTATATATATAAACATATATATATATATATATGTATATATATGTGTATTGATAAATATGTATATATATATATATATATATATATATATATATATATATATATATATATATATATATATATATATATATATATATATGAATATATATATATATATATATATTTGTGTTTGCATGTAGTTGGTTAGATGATAGACATGCCTCCTGATGAGGATCCAAGAAGGTCTGAAAATCGATTAAAGCTGTTTATCATTTTTATCATTATGTCTACATATTAAGAATGTATATATACATATGTGAACCTAATATAAATGTGTAATTTTGCTCCCTGTGTGGTTGTTTTGTTTCATTTATTTTATATATATATACACATATACATATATATCAATATACATATATATATATATATATATATATATATATATATATATATATATATATATATATATATATATATATATATATATATATATATATATATATATATATATATATATATATATATATATATATATATTAATATATATATATATATATATATTACATATTAATATTATATATATATAATATATATGTATATATGTATATATATATATATATATGTATATATATATATATATATATATATATACATATATACATATATATATATATATATATACATACATATATATATATATATATATATATATATATATATACATATATATTATATATATATAATATTAATATATAATATATATATATATATTAATATATATATATACGTATACACACACACACACACATATATATATATATACGTATATGTATATATATGTGTAATATAATATATAATATAATATAATATTATATAATATAATATAATATAATATATAATATAATATAATATAATATAATATAATATAATATAATATAATATAATATAATATAATATAATATAATATAATATAATATAATATAATATAATATAATATAATATAATATAATATAATATAATATAATATAATATATAATATAATATAATATAATATAATATAATATAATATAATATAATATAAT
>OZ024742.1:224633244-224635744 GCA_964016885.1 Eledone cirrhosa
TATAAAGTTTAACAGTCAACATTCAATATATAAACAATACCCAAAAATATAACCTTGTAGAGGAGGGAACTCAGTCGAAGCTGGGAGTAAATAATATTCAGTTTACGCAAGTGGCCGAAGTTATTTCAAAGACCTCCGGCCATAACCCACTCACTCAAGGTTGCGGTTGTGAAACTGCATCCTAAGGTTCAGAATGCACATATTGTAGTTATTCAATGAGTACTATGGCAGTATTTTGGTAAAACACCTCAAACGAAACAAGGTATTATGAAAATTGAGCACCCCTGACTTCAATTACAAAAGCGATAGACAGCATGATAGGCCTTGATTATTGGGGTCGACTAGAAAAACTTCAACTCTACTCTTCCCAACGCTGTCGTAGGCACTACACCATTTGTATATTCAATCAACATTGTCCAAATGATGTTGGCATCAACTTTAATATCAACACAAGGCTCGGTCACCGTGTTATCCGCCCACTAAAAAAATCGACCTTGCAATACATAACAATATTATGACACAACAATTTCACCTCAATTGATCCTGCTCTCTTTAATATTATACAATAATACATCAAGACAGAACAAAGATCACATAAAATTTATAACGTCCCTGGACAACTTCTTCCAAGAAATTCCGGATAAATTCCTAACACATGGATATGTCTTTCGAAATAATAATTGTCTACTGAAGAGGACCATGGTGTCCAAAGAATAACTGAGGTGTGAATCATGATCTAGATGACTTCGGCAGGTGGTGCTATTAAGTTAAACATGGCCTGGACTAATACTAACCGAAAATTATCTAAGATATATACATAGGTATGAATATATATATATATATATATGTATATATATATATATATATATATATATATATATATATATATATATATATATATATATATATTATTCAAGATATTAATAAATGAATACGTTCACATAATCAAAATATATGTTTTATTATATATACTAGTAGCTGAGCCCGGTTGCACCCGGGGCCACTTTTTATTAAGTTAATAATTTGAAAAATATTATTGAAAGTTTATTATAAAGAAGCAGTATCAGGAAAAAAATAGAGATATGCACTTGGGGCTGGACGGCGTCCAATGAGAAGTGGAGCGACGTGAAAAGCGTTGAGAGACGTTGAGTGGCGACGGAAGAGGAATGGCGGAAGCTTCAAAGGTGTTGTTGCAGTGCTTTTTGTAGACAACGTTCCTTGTATTACCCGGAATACCACAAATGTAGAGATTGTGTGGACTGCTGACGCGTGAGCACCCGACGTATAGTTGACCTGTGTCAGATTTAGGCCAACTACTTGCAGCGACTGTTCCTGTGCCTTGTTGATACTCATTGCAAAGCAGAGTTTTACGGGAAACTGCCGTCTCGTAAAATCAAATGGGACGTCAGAAGGACTAAGGCTTATGGGGGATAATAACTTTGTCCCGCCAGCAGTGGTGGTTCCACATTTCTTAGCAGCATAACTGGAACACCAACCTTCAGTCTAAGGTCATGAAGTGGAAGTCCGGGAGGTTGTTGACTGTTGAGGAATTCAATCGGATAGTATTAGAACAGGGGATTCGCAATGTAAGGGTTTTATTTCTTTTGTTAGAAAACAGTGACCTTTTTCGGTTTGGCATTTCGTAAAATTCTACTGCAGAATCGATTTCATAAAACGGTACTGTATGATCGTTATAGAAATATTTAAATTTAATATAGAGCAACTGTAAATGAAAAATGAAAATGAAACGTACTGTAAAAGGCAACAGTTTATTAACAGCGAAAAAACGTTGTCTTTGATATGTTATTTTAAATAAGACAATGAATATTAAATAAAAAACTTAATTAATTAACTCGGCAACCAAAGGGCTTATAGATCCCATTCATTAAGTTTACAATGAATATTAAAAAAACCCTGAATGAATTAACTCGGTAACCCAAAGGCTTATAGATCCCATTCATTCATTTTGCATGCATGTATTCTTTAAACTTTTCATTTGACTTTGAAAAATACTACTTACTGATAGTGGGGGTTAACATGTATTAGAATTAAAAAATGATATCGGGAAAAAAAGTACCTGAGAACACACCTCCCTTCTTCGCAATTTAAGGGTTTTATTTCTTTTGATGGAAAACAGTGACCGTTTTCGGTTTGGCATTTCGTAAAATGGTACTGCAGAATCGATTTCATAAAACGGTACTGTATGTTAACAGCGAAAGAACGTTGTGTTTGATATGTTATGAAAAAATTGATGAGTTTAAAAATTTGTATGAAATTGTAAATAAGACAATGAATATTGAAAGCGACTACGGAAAATAACTCATCCAAGTATTAGAACAGGGGGAAATAACTCACTGAAAGCGATAGACCGTTTTGGGGCCCTAGGGACCACAGTTTTCAAGTTAGAGATTTGAAACCTCGTCTATTTGCTTCCTTGGCACTTTTTACATAGGTGTGTAAATTTTCATGTCCGTCCGACCAGGTCTACTACCATTTAACC
>OZ024742.1:224655744-224665744 GCA_964016885.1 Eledone cirrhosa
TGTTCAAGGTTTACGATATATGTATAGTAAACAGGCAGACAGATAGAGACAGGCAGATAGGCATGTTCCACCAACATATATGTTGCTAATAAACATATCTTCATACAAGCTCCCATATCGTCAGGCTGTCTCCACCTCTTCTATCTCTCTCACTCTCTACCAGTCTCATTCTCTCTCTCACGCTCTATATCGCCCTCTCTGCTTCTCTTCCTTCCATACACACACGATCATACTCATATCATCAGAATAGAGAGGCAAAATAACCCCAACTCCCTACAACACACCTCATCTCTCTTTCTTTGCATCTCTAACATACAATATGAGATTATTATAAGTGGATTGGCAGTATCGGTAGAGGATCGGACGCCATGCTTTGCGGCAAAGAGTTACGGTCCTTTATGATCTGAGTTCAAATCCCGCCGAGGTTAACTTTGCCTTTCATCCTTACGGGGTCGATAAAATAAAGTACCAGTAATGTACTGGGTATTTGCAGGTCTTGTGCCAAAAGTAGAAACAATTATTTTGTAGTTCCGGTGGATTTGCAGTATTGGTAGAGAGTCGGACGCCATGCTTTCCAGCATAGTTACGTCCCTTTACGGTCTGAGTTCAAATCCTGCCGAGGTTAACTTTGCCTTTCATCCTTACGGGGCCGATAAAATAAAGTACCAGTAATGTACTGGGTTATTGCTGGTCTTGTGCCAAAAGTAGAAACAATTATTATAAGAGTTATTATTCAAATAAACTCCCTCGAATCAACGGCTGAAAAACCATCACCACCATCACCTTCATCATCATGATCATCACTAGTATACCCCGCTCGATATCACTATATATCCTTTACAATAGCAGAAAGAAATACCAACAATCTTCCACATGAATGTGAAATGTAGAAATCCTAGCTGCCTTCTCTCGCGTTCTCTCTTTTTCTCTCCGTCTTAACAATATATTAAGACATATTTATAGAGAGAGAGACAGGGAGAAACTCACTCTCACACATAAAAATACATGCACGTGTATATGTACGTGTGTATGTTTGTATGTGTACATATACACACACACTTATATATATATATTAATAATAATAATAATAATAATAATAATAATAATAATAATAATAATAATAATAATAAAAAAAAAAAATAAGGATTTGGAACTGCCATGAGGTCAAAGTGGTCCCGATTGTCATAGGCGCACTAGGTACTATCTCAAAGAGTTTCCAAGGATGGCCAAAGAAAATTGGTCCCGCCCCGCTTTTTGGAACACTTCAAAAGGCATGCTTGTTGGGAACAGCAAGAATCCTCTGATACGCCATGAATATCTGAGGCTGCAGGTAGTGGCGTGATATTCATTTCAACAAACTTTCCAGTTAAATAACATCAATGACTGAGACTCAAAGAACTCAAAGAACAATAATAATAATAATAATAATAATAATAATAATAATAATAATAATAATAATAAATGGAAGATTTGTTATGTCTTCAATACATTTATTTAGTGACGCGCGTTTCGCTATTGATCAGCTCAAGGTTCGATCTGTATCGATCTGGCCTGACTCTGGAATTAAAAGTTCGTCGGACCTCTGCTGTGGTAATGGCAGATCGAACCTTGAACTGATCAATAGCGAAACGCGCGTCACTAAATAAATGTATTGAAGACATACCAAATCGTTCTTTTATTATTATATTTACACTCTGCTTAGTTCTACACCTCTTTACAGATGGGAAACTCACGTACGCACGCACGCACGCACGCGCACACACACACACACACACACACACACACACACACACACACACACACACACACACACACACACACACACACACACACACACACACACACACACACACACACACACACACACACACATATATATATATATATATTGCAAGAGATGTCAACATGAATGGACCTGTTATTTTTATCTAAAGACATTTTTTCCAATTCCAACCCGCCCGTCCCCTCACTCTATCTTATTTCTCATTCTTTCTTCTGATGAAGGATTAGCGTCCGAAACGTTAAGACCCTTTTCCTGCTATATCAAGCGTTGGTCTAATATATCCCTTCCATGTACTGTACCGATTGTGTCGTTATTTCTGTTTACCTTTTACACACACGCACACATATATATATATATATATATAAATATATATGTATACACGCACACACACACAGGTGTATATATATATATGTTTTTATTTATTTTTATGTGTATATATATGTAAACACGCACACACACACACACACGAGTATATATATATATGTTTTTATTTATTTTTATGTGTATTTGGTGTATACGTTCGTATGTGTGCGGTACAGGCGTTGCGTGGGTTCTGTATGTGCGTGTGTGTGTGTGTGTGTGTGTTGTTTTTTTGTGTACGTGCTTGTATTTGCATACCCATTACGAGTGTTTTCGCGTATGCTTGTGTATGTACGTATATGGATATGTGTATGTATATATTTAATTTCAATTACCTCTGTATTTTATTTACTTTATTCTTAACTCTGAAGCCGAGAATCATTCGGTTTCCTAGTTAGAATTTTAGTCTACGACTTCAGTTATACCATTTACGTGGTTTTGTTTTTGCGTGTAATTGTTTTCACTGCACCAAATAATGACGTATTATCTTCGTTTTTTTCCGTTCTTTGCCAGGGAACGTTTCCACGAACCAAAGTATCGTCTTCCTGTCTTCCTTCGGTTGCAACGTTTTTTGAAATATTTACTTCAGCGTTCACAGATTCACTTTTTTAGTTTCTGAAGATCTCATTAAGGGTGAAAGCAGCGATTCTTTGCTTAAACTTTAATCTGTTATTTTAATATATATATATATATATATATGCAGAGGTTATATTTAATTTGTTGGGATTCAACAAGCTTAAAAAATGTTATAACTGATATAAAGCACTCAACAAGTTAGTGGAGTAAATATGCAATATATTAATAAATGGAAACTATATTTATAAAAACCATAATTATTTTATTATATATATTTCAAGGGCAACTAAGGTAGATTATGGTGCGCTTTCATCAGATAAAATACAGATTTGTTTTATAAATTTATAAAACAAATCTGTTATCTGATGAAAGCGCACCATAATCTACCTTGGTTGCCCTTGAAATATATATAATAAAATAATTATGGTTTTATAAATACAGTTTCCATTTATTAATATATTGTATATATATATACAAGTGGAAGCTTAGTAAAACCGAAGCTTTGGCTGCGGCCAAGGAAAGTCAACCTACAATTAGGAATGAGTAGCAAAGCACTCAATAAGGGCCCTTAGATTAATAACATACGTTTAGATAGCTTGACAAATTGAAAATTGTGGCAGGCAAAACCCAACCATACAATACCAAAACAACGAAAAAACTAATCAGGTTAGACAAATATATATATATATGCCTCTAAGTTTCGAATGCTTGCTGGCAGCGATGAATGCACCAAAAATATGTAATAGTGTTAAACTAAGTGACCACTAACAGGTGCAATCCATCTGACAGGCTTTTACACCGATATGGATCGAAATGTGGCTATGGTAGACATCACGCCACCATACACACACACCCACACATTTGTCTTAAATGCCGTTTAGTGGGATTGAACACGGGACCGTGTGACTGAAACTAATGTATCTTCTTAAGTACATGGCCAAACCACGTTTGACTGCGTCTTCGATATGCACAGATGGTGCATAAGAGGTTTGAATCCAGCTGCCGCCGACTATTATACATGGCAGGAGCCCGGCCTAAGTAATGCTGGAAGGAAGAACATGTTGCTGGGTCAAGGATCGTAAATAAACAACATCTTAAGCAATCTAGCGTAGCATTCACTGGTTATGAGTACTTACTTACCTCCTCCTGCCCTCACTGGCTGGCCCACCTCATAAAAGAAGAAAGTTGTAAAATTTAAAAGCCCAACCATGTTGATTCTCTCCAGCTGTTTCCCCCCTTTACCTTTCCCCCTTTTGAGAAGCAGCAGTCAGTCACATGCATGACACACTGTCAATTATATCTCCCCAGAAGTGACACACACTAATTTGTTTGTCATGTAAGTGATTCGTTCTTTCGACTTGTTACAAGACGTCAGTCACAACACCAATTGACTTAGACTAAACCAAAACATAAATGGATCGATTCGATCACAGGACCTTATCACATATTTTATTGACTGCGTTCAATTAAGTGACTTACTGAAGTGTAACTTTACAATTTTATTTCTGAACAATGTGAATGCACGTGGCTTGGTGGTTTACGTGGCTTGGTAGTTCGATTCCCGGTAGCATTTTGTGTCCTTGAACAAAAAAACAAACAAACAAACAAAAAACACTTTATTTCACGTAACTTTGATTCACTCAGCTGAAAAATAAAATCCGTTTTGTCTGTAATCCAAAGGACCAGTATTGTCACACTGTTTCACTGAATCTCACTGAGAACCACGTTAAGGGTATTTCGTGTATGTGTAATGCTCAGACACTTGTATATTGGTTTCACTGGTAGGGTGTTCTGTTTAATTGTATAACTGCGACACTCACCGGGGCAACTGACAGATATACAACATAAAGAGAATCAACTCAACCAGGACACGAATAGCTGCATGGTTAAGAGGTTCGCTTTGTAGCTACGTATTTTGGGGTTCAATCCCGTTGCATGGCACCTTAAACAAGTGTCTTTTACCTTAGTCCCCGGGCGAATAGGACATAATTCATATGGCTGCCCAAGCTGATGCCTAGGGGGCATGTTGAGACTAGAGACTGGTCATCTTTTCTTTTTTTTCTTTTTGCTTTAGTGGGGTAAAACATTGAAGTGCCAGTAGAAGCCTGAAATACCTGTAAAGCCTAGGGTATGGCCAAAACAATGATTGAAATTACATAGACGGAAACCTTTGAGGCATAATACAAGCAGATGGTGGGCGCCAAGATGATATGAAAAAAGCTCATGACTGGATGGTTTCTGCATGGACTAATAGACCCCACCACTAATACCACAGAGCACCCTTGGTGTTGTCTCTTATTGTGGGTGGAGAGCGAAAGACGGAAAGACTTGTAATAGAGAATAAAAACCCGCGTCAGTTGAGGATTTTCTGCCATCTTAGGGCTGACAAAAACAGAAAAAGAGAGAAAGCGACAATAGCAGTAGTAAATAAAACTTTAGGGCCATTATAATATCCATCCATCTATCTATGGAGCCTTAACTTCTTGTGAAGAAGTAGGGGCACCATCATGATATAGAAGAGATGGGTTGGGCATTTCAGGTATGGCGGTTAGCATCCATCTCCATGTCTGAATGCAGCCGATTTCTTCCAGAGAAAGAGGGAGACGGACAGTCAAAGAAGGGAAGTAAGACAGATATATAGAGAAAGAATCGACCATAGTACTTGATTGTGCTTTATTTATCGACCTCGAGAGGATGAAAATCAAAGTTGATCTCGGAAAATGAACTCAGGGCCCAGACAACCGGAATAATTAATGCAAGTCATTCTCTCCGACATTCTTACAACTCTGCTAATTCATTGCTTTAATTATAAATATAGCTAACGATAAATTTGAAATTTCCAAATCAAGATAATTTGTACTTGTTGTCAGCGAACCATTTAGTTTTTAACAAAATAACTGAACGCCAATTTTTTTTTTTTTAAGTAATTTTTCACAAACACGGAAAAGATAAATTAATTTTCGTAAACCGAATCTATAAATCCTTCCATCAAAATATGCATTAAATAAATAAATATAAAAAATAGATAAATAAATAAAATGAAAATGAATATATCCATCTTCTATTTTATCTTAAATGTCACAACCACCACCAAGAAGAAAAAAAGAATTATCAGAAAAAATGTAAAAGAGACAAAAATGAATGTGTTGAGCAGGTAGGTTGTAAATGGATAGTTATAAAGAATTAAAGTGAATAGAAGACATAAAACGGTATAAATGCCTTCCATGGAACACTGCCGTTTACATAACGTCTCTCTTTGAACAATAACATTTCCATACAATACTATAAAGAATAAATTCTAACTCCAAGCTCAAAACATGGATCAACTGTGGAAGCAACAGAGCGTGCGAGTCTCTTCAAAGCTAAAAACTAGGGACATTAGCAATATTACAAGGAGTAGGGGAGCAGGGAGGAGGCTAATAATTGACTCTGAGAAAAAAACAAAAACATGAAAATATTACTACCTCATAAGGTAAATGATGTGATAGATAAAATAACCAGGAGTGAACTCTGTATATATATATATATATATATATATATATATAGAGAGAGAGAGAGAGAGAGAAAGAGAGAGAGAGAGAAAGAGAGAGAGAGAGAGAAAGAGAGAGAGAGAGAGAAAGAGAGAGAGAGCGAAAGAGAGAGAGATAGATGTATATATATATATATATATATATATATATATATATATATATATATATATGAAAACATGGCGTGTTGCGTGGTTGCAAATGGGTTACATATGAATAAATTTAGTCCTTCATCAGTGATCTTCCAGCCTTCATTGGTATTTCATCGCTTTCAAGACCATATACCTCCGGTTGGTGCGAGCAACGGCTAAAGAAAGTCGTTGGGACATGTAAATAGGGGGAACGAGCGAGACAGTAAACAAACAAAGATGGTAATGCAACGAAAAGTGAGGAAGAAGGAGTCAAGTCCCTGAAATCGATGAACATAAGTTCTGTGAAATCGTAGACGAGAGAGAATAAAGACCATCCGACCTGGTCGAAATGTGAGTAAGGAAAGAATTTCGCACAGGTCAAACGGGAGGAAGTAGGAGAGGGAGCAGCAGAGAGTGAGTGAGTGAAAGTGTGAGGAAGAGGCTAACAGAGAGAGTGACTGGCAGAGGGGGTAATAGGAAGTAAGAGATACAGAGAAAGGAGAAGCAGTAAGAAAGAAACAGACGGGTCATAGCGGAGGAAAATGTATAAATATATGAAAAATATGAAAACATGGCGTGCTGCGAGGTTGCAAATGGGTTACATATGAATAAATTTAGTCCTTTATCAGTGATCTTCCAGCCTTCATTGGTATTTCATCGCTTTAAAGACCATATACCTCCGGTTGGTGCGAGCAACGGCTAAAGAAAGTCTTTATATTAAAATAAAAACAGATACAGCTACACATTAACAGAGACTGCTTGATGGAACATAAAACATTGACATAAAAAATGAGTTCATTTATGTCCAGCAATTAATTAATTAACTGAATGATAATTAACTTTAAATTGTTATTATCATTATTATCATCATTATTATAATTTTCCAATCTGAGTTCAAATCCAGCCGAGGTTAACTTTGCCTTTCATCCTTACGAGGTTGATAAAATAAAGTACCAGTAATACACTGGGTCTTTGCTGGCCTTGTGCCAAAAGTAGAAACAATTATTATAATTATTAACTTTGCCTTTCATCCTTACAGGGTCGATAAAATAAAGCACCAGTAATGCACTGGGGAAATTGATGGCCTTGTGGCAAAGGTAGAAACATTTGCCTTTCATCCTTACGGGGTCGATAACATAAAGTACCAGTCACGCACTGAGGTCGATTTAATCGACTTTTCCCTCCCTTTAAAAAATTGCTGGCCTTATGCCTAAAGTAGAAAGAATTATTATTATTATTTTTATTATAACCTCGAACAAGGAGGCGAATTGGCAAAGTCGTTAGAGATGGATGACAGGCGGTATCTGAACTGAGAACGTGAAGATGCCACAAACATTTTGTCTGACATTCTAATGATCCATCGCACTAACAAGAACAACATATATCAAAACCGAATTTTCCGGCATATAAGGCATTATTTTTATCCCCAAAATTTGATGTCAAAATTCGATGATATGAATCCAATAATACGCATGTATGCATGTATGTATGTATGTATGTATGTATGTATGTATGTATGTATGTATGTATGTATGTATGTATGTATGTATGCATGTATGTATTAAGAGTCAATGGCCATCCAAAATCACCGAGAGAGATGACCCCTTAGCCTTTGTCAAAGCAGAATTCTAGGAGAAGGAAAACTCTGATATAACACCTGCAACCCTGATGGTATCCAATGATGTTGACTTGTTCTTCTGTTTGGTAAATATCATCTTGGTTAAGAGAGTGGGACTGGCCTTGTGCAGTGCCTTTGCTCACTATAAAAGCTTCACAGCACAGGCATTGCTTTATATCTGGAGATCTCTCTGCACTTGTCGTCACATGGTACCATGGGCCCAGCACTATGTGTCAATAATTGTCACAAGTGTAGCTGGCTGGACTAAAAAGTCACACTTGTTCAGCGCATCGGTAAGGGTTCTCCTACATGGATATAAAGTAGTGGCTGTACTCGAAAACGAGTTGGCAGCCACCATGTATGTATGTATGTATGTATGTATGTATGTATGTATGTATGTATGTATGTATGTATGTATGTATGTATGTATGTTTATAGATAGATACACACACACACACACAGTTGAAGAATAACAAGACACACACAGAAGTGTAAAAACATAAAGTCTTATTAGTTTCACGCTATCTGTAATTCTATAAAATGTTCACACAATGCCTTCCCTAACCCAATATTATTGTTATAATAAGATCACTTTCCAATCACAAAACCCTAGGTTCTAATCCGACATTAATTCCTGTTGATAGTTATTTCTCCAGCATTACTCACATATATAATCCTATATCATTTGTATATACATGCTGAACTAAGGTGAATAAAACCATGTAGTTTTTATACACCAGAACATATCAACTACATCAGTATCATGTAGTTTTATAAGCCAGAACGTATCAACTACAACATCACCTATATAAACTTTTTATTTAAACTATATTAAAGTCTGATTTTTTTTCCAATTTGAATGATTGTCTATATATCCGGTGACCCTGGTACATATGGACTAGAACAATTAAACACATTCAATGCTATTGCCATCATTTTTGACGGCACAGGTACACTAGTTTCTTATAAAGCTTTCTGTTAGTATGAATACTGAATAGAGAAGAAAAAAACCCATTCACTAGGTTAAATTCAAAATACTTTACTATGTCTAGCTATACTATAATACAAGTGGGGGTGTATATAAAAACCATTAATCTGGATACCTAAATATGGAATGTTACGCGGTGGGGCACTTATTAAAATATCCTTCTTATCATAAAATAATAACTTCCATGTGTCAGTAATCAATATAAACTGTAGGGTTTCTCTTATGCAAACTATTAATTTTTTAAAACGCAAGTTTCTCAGTTTGTACGTTCATATATCTGGCAATGTTGATATGTACGTCAAACCAATTCTGGACTCCAAAAGTTAGATGTCCAACACCATTGCCGTCATTATTGAAGGCGCGGGTCTATTAGTAAGATCATTCTAACATTCGTACAAAGCCAATAATTTGAGGGAAGGGGAAATCGATTATATCGATCCAGTACTTAACTGGTACATTATTTTATTGACCAAGGAAGATGAAAGACAATGTTGACCGTGGCGGGATTTGAACTCAGAATGTAGAAGGGCGCAACTAAAGTATTTTGTCTGACACTCAACTGATAATCCCAATCAACTTCCCTGTCACTAGTACAAAAATGATAATATACTATACACAAACCATGTATATATAGAGAGCTGAAAATTAAGTTATTTTTCTTGAATTTCTTCTTGAAAATAAGGCTGTCTTATATTCCGAGAAATAAGGTAAGTGATATATGCAAACAAACCAGACTACTTCTGAAGAAAATTGATAAGAATAGGTGTGGGGACATGTCGGTGAAGACAAAGGAAATGTGGAGAAAGCTACTCTGATAACACAATGGTAGATAAAAAACATTAAAATGGTGGAGATTGGTTGATATCTCAGAGATTCAAGACTGAAAACAAGGTTGAGAAAACTGGCAAAGATGGGAAAACATCGTACACTATTCGATAAAAAAAAAAAATACTATTGTGCCGTTTGTATGTGGTGGTGTGGTGTGAGTGAGTGTGGATGAGTAAGTGTGTGTACGTG
>OZ024742.1:224670744-224678244 GCA_964016885.1 Eledone cirrhosa
ACAATGTCATCAACTGGTCAAGCACAGAGATCTGTAGGCTCGATACAAAAATTCGAAAATTCTTAACCATGCACAGAATGCATCACCCTAAGACAGATACAGATAGAATATATCTCCCTAGGAAAGAAGGACGACGTGGGTTAATCCAGTTAGACATTGCGTTGAAAACTGCAACAATTGGATTATCTACATATCTAAGGGAATCACATGATTGGATGATCAAACTCGTTTTGAAACACGAAAGCATCAAAAGATCATAATCCATTACAAAAGATGCACAAAGATACAGTAATGGACTACAAATTTCAGAAGTCCCATTTACTGCTGAAATGGAAAACACAGAAAAATCAAAGCAGGTAAAAGTAACTGCAAAGAAAGAACTGCTACATAAACTGGCTAAGAAATAGCAAGAAAAGCCTCTGTATGGAAAATACCCAGAACGAGCTAACAATCCTGATATTGACAAAACTTTAACCCATCAGTGGTTGGCATCCTCTGGACTGAAATCGGAGACTGAAGGTCTGATTATATCAGCACAAGATCAGTGTCTGCCAACAAAAAATTACCAAGCCAACATAATAAAAAATGGATGCAGCCCATTATGCCGTGTATGTAAAAAACAACCAGAGACCATCGACCATATAATTTCAATGTGCAGTCCTATAGCTCCAACCGAATACCTAAACAGGCATGACAGAGCTGCACAATACATACATTGGATAATGTGTAAGCATTTTGACCTGCCCCCATCAAAAGAATTGGTGGGAGCATCAACCACCTCCCATACTTGAAAAAGATCACATCTCAATCTTGTGGAACTTTAGCATCCAAACAGACCGAAAAATAGATGCAAATAAACCTGATATAATACTGAAGGACTTTAAAAAGAGGGTATGCCTGCTAATTGATATGTCCGTTCCAATAGACAAGAATGTATCTATAAAAACATTTGAAAAATTGAGCAAGTATAAGGACCTGAAGATAGAAATTGGAAAAATGTGGAAATTGAGAACTAAAACAATACCAGTGGTTGTAGGCGCTCTAGGAATGATACCTAAGGGGTCTAATGATTACTTATCACAAATCCCAGGAAACCCGCGTATAGGAGAAATACAAAAGATAGTACTAATGGGAACTGCCCATATACTAAGGAAGATTCTGTCAATATAAGTACATCATAAGTCTAAACACCTAAAGATGCATGTGTGAGTATGTATGTTCTTTCTTGAACATGGCGGACCTTGTTGTCTCTTGAGGTCACTGGTTGTGACTTGGTGATAACTCGTATGAACATAAAGCAAGATAAATGCAGCTGTAATAATAATAATAATAATAATAATAATAATAATAATAATAATAATAATAATAATAATATGCTCAGAGCTGTACTGAAGGAGGGGACAGTAGGCCAGGGGATACCCAAGGAGGAAATAACATCAAGGAGGAAGAGCAGCCTTAAGGGAAAATCCCTTCATAGTACCTTCTTTGAGAAAACTGAATTTAGAGATCCACAGACATGGAACTGGTTGAGAAGAGGAGACCCCAAAAAGGCTACAGAAGGAATGCTAATGGCTGCGCAGGAGCAGGCCCGCAAAACGAAGTGGTTGAAGCACCATATCTACAAGGAGGAGGCTAGCCCACTGTGCAGGATCTGTGGAGAGAGAGAGGAGACTGTGGCTCACATTGTGTCCGAGTGTAAACACCTAGCCCAGACCCACTATAAGGGCTGGAGACACGATGTGATGGGCAGGGTGATCCACTGGCACCTGTGCAAAGTAAACAATCTACCACATTCTGAGAAATGGTATGAGCATAGGCCAGAGGCGGTGATGGAGAACAGTCAGGTGAAGGTGCTGTGGGATTTTAGGATACAGACGGACAAAAAACTGGAACACAATAGACCTGACCTGGTGGTTGTGGACAAAGAAAAAAGATCGTGCCTGATTGTGGATGTGGCCTGCCCGTTCGACACGAGAGTGCAAGAGAAGGAGAGGGAGAAAATTAACCGATACCAGGACCTAAAGTGGGAGGTGAAAAGGATTTGGAACTGCCATGAAGTCAAAGTGATCCCGATTGTCATAGGCGCACTGGGGACTATCTCCAAAGGTTTCCAGGGATGGTTAAAGAAAATCGGCCCCTTCACGCTTTTTGGAACGCTTCAAAAGGCATGCTTGCTTGGAACGGCAAGAACCCTCCGATACGTCCTGAATATCTGAGGCTGCAGGTAGTGGCTTGATATTCAATCCAACGGACTTTCCAGTTAACCAACATCAATGACTGAGATTCAAGGAATAACAATAACAATAATAATAATAATAATAATAATAATAATAATAATAATAATGATTTCTTTATTAACCACAAGGGTTTACATAAAGTAGACATTAAGGACAGTGCAGGACAATGCAGGACGGTACAAATGGGCATTTCTGCGTGTAAAAAAACAAAAACAGAGGATGTAACAAAAATAACAATGAAAATAACAATGAAAAATTCCCCAATAGGGGGGAGACTTCGGAGGGACATTTGTGGAGAAAGCCCAGTAAAAAGCCACAATGACCCTGACCACCAAGGCAAGTGCCCTCTCCCAGTTTTCCACCTTTAGTTTACAGATATATACTCAGAGTCGACCCATTCACTCGGGCCATTCTTGCTTCTCTCACCCATCTTTCAACAAAATGCTGGGAAGAGAGCACTTCCTTCTCTACTCTGATTTTCCTTTTCAAATGAAATTTGAAAAAGTCAATCAGAGCATCACCGAAGAGGTAAGTGCTCGTCTTCAGCCCTTTCAAACGTGTCCACCATACTATCTCTTTCGCCATGGCCACCAGACAGATAAAAACTGCCTGCCCTTCCCGGCTAAAGGAGGAGGGCGGGGCAATCCTCACGATAGACTCAGATGATAGCTGGATCCGTCCTAAACGCGACAGCAGGTGTTCGACATAAACCCACAAGTCAGCAATTTTCGGACACTGGACGAGTGCGTGCAGGACGGTTTCGTCGCCCTGCGCGCATCTCGGACATGCCCGGCTGACGGCACCTCCATGCCTGTAGAGTTTATCCCGAACTGGCAAGGCTCCTCGGTAGCACTGCCAGGCCAGAGATTTCTGGAAGTTGTCCATAGGCCCTGGCCCGAAAGTTCTTCCGAAGAGATTGGCTAGTTGATTTTCGTCGACGCCTAGAGTTTCCCCAAGTACGTCGTCGCTCTTCCCCTCCACTAATCCTCTATAGAACGCCGAGGTGGAGTTTCCACCGATCACATTGCCCGATTGGTCGAGGGCTGTGAGCGCCTGAAGACATTCCAGTCTCCAGGCGCTCCCTCTCGGTCTTCGCTTGACCCAGGACTGCAGCTCCGTCAAGGAAACGAGCTGGGGAAAAACGCGTCTAGCAAACGGCGACCACACCTGATCACCGTCGAGGAAGAGGTGGAGATGTCGTAGCCTGAGCGCGTGCCTGCGCATCATCAGCCACGGCATGCCCAGCCCTCCACGTAGCGGGTGTTGACAACAGATGGACCGCCTGACCATCGGAGCACGTCCCTTCCACAAAAAGCGAAAGAGCAAACGCTCCAGCGCAGTCAGGCGAGGCTTAGGACAAGGTACGACGGTTAGGCGGTAGCAGATGACAGACGCGATGTACGCGTTAGCCACCTCCGCTCGACCTTTCAGGGATAGCTTCCTCTCCGCCCATTTCTGGGTGAGAGAAGCCACCCTGCTCGTCACCTCGTCCCAGTTTTTGTCCGTCTGGAGGTCCGGACCGAACCAGACCCCTAGCAATTTAACCGGTCCGTCCGTCCAGCGCCCGACGACGCTGTTGGACGGCATGGACCTGCCTCTCCAGGTGCCGAGCTGCAGGCCCACTGACTTTTCCTGGTTGATCATTGCTCCTGTCACCGCTTCGTATTCTCTTAGTGTAGTGCCGATCGCCTCGATGTGTTTGGCGTTCGACACCACTACGGTGACATCGTCCGCATATGCTGACACGGATCTTCCGCATCCTAGTTCGCGCGGGACTCCCCTCAACGTCTCCAGTTTGTGCAGTAATGGCTCGAGAGTCAATACGTACAAGAGGGACGAGAGGGGACATCCTTGGCGGACCGAGCGCATGATGTTGAACGGTTCCGACAGGTGACCGTTCACTCTCACCACAGAGCAGATGTCGCTGTGCATGGCAGCGATCCAGCCTCTGAAGACGGGCCCAAAGCCAGCCGCCCTCAGGACTGCCGCTAGGTAACGATGGTCGACCCTATCGAAAGCTTTCGACTGATCTAAATTGATCAAGGACCCACCCGTGCCAGGTTCCCTAGCTACCCTCTCTACGATGTATCGCATGAGGTGGAGGTTGTCGTGGATGGATCTGTCGGGAATGGCGCATGTCTGCGCCTCTCCCACCAGACCACCAACGACAAGCGCCAACCTCTTTGCTAGCACCTTGGCCAAAATCTTAAACTCTGTGTTTAGCAGAGTTATGGGCCGGAAATTGTCTATGTTATCCCCCTTGTTCGGATCCTTTCTCAGCAGTGCCACCGCTCCTCGGCTCACAGAACTGGGAATTCTCCCGTTCTGTTGCCAGTTGCAGTAGACGTCCGCCAAGAGGCCTCCGAACAAGTCTGGCATCTGTACGTAAAGTTCATAGGGCAGACCATCCAAACCAGGCGATTTACCCCTTGTGCAGCCAGTCATTGCCTCCCGTACTTCAGCGGCTGTTATCGGCTTTTCGCAACACCTCGCCTCAGTGGCCGAGAGCCGCGGCAGTCCGTCGAGGTAGACACTAAAGTCCATCCCTCTACCCGGCCCCCCGCTGCCCCCGAACAGCTGAGCGAAGTGTCGCTGAAAAGCTTCACACATTTGCCCGGGATCGAGTAGCATGCGCCCGTCGTGGTCCACCAAAGACCGGATCGTGGCTTTGTTGCCACGACGCGCCTCCGCCACTCGGGCCCATTGAACGGCTTTCGTCCCCTCGTGTCTGAGAGCACGCACCCTAGCTCTGACAACGCAGCCTTCGTGCTTTGCATTGAAGAATTGGTCAAGGGCCAATTTCGCCGCAAGCACGTCGGTCGCAATGCCTTTGCTAAGCGCCTCGTCTAATTTTCTAACTAGTTCTCCCTCTGCTCTATTTTTCTCTATTGCTAAAGCCTTACTAAACCTAATCGATTCTATTCTAATCGCTCTTTTCAGAGCAAACCACCACTTGTTGTTGACGATGGCCCCCGTCAACGCCCGCTTAACTAGTTCGCTAATCCGGTCTCTGTAGGCCTTGCGCGCTGGTAAGGACGCGTTTAGCTTCCAGTAGCCGGGTCCTCGTCTATGAAGCCTATCTAAGTCAAGCACACAGGTCACGAATTTGTGGTCCGTGTAGCTGACTATCTTGAATTGTGGACAGCCTATGCTAGACCTATCTATTTCCCTACAAAATACTCTATCTAGATATGATCTGGATGACCCTATGCGGTTTGTCCAAGTCCACATTGGCACATTCGGGAAATCCAATCGGTACCTGTCAGACAGTTCAAAACGCCTGAGCAGGTTGGTGAGGCTCTTGCACCCTCCACCCCTATCCGCTAATCCCACACAGTCCCAGCGTGCATCTAAGATCCCGTTCCAGTCGCCCACTAACACTAAAGAGCGGGACGTTCCAAGAAAGGTCTCCAGACGCCGGAAGAAATCAGGCCGCCCTGCTCCTGTCGGGGCATAGACGGCCACTAGCCTGAAAGCTTTCCCGTCTCCGCTGGTCACGTCCAGCACCACCAGCTTACCCTCTGGGTCCAGGAAGATGGCCCGTATGGCGAGATCCAAACCTCTCCGAAAAAGCACAGCAACTCCTCCACCCGATCCAGGACGGCTGGGAGATGCGTACACATCGTAGCCGCCGAAGATCGGTGCGAAGGCCCGTGCTTCGGAGATTCTGGTCTCGCTGATGGCCACTACATCTATGTTTAGTGACCTGAGGTCGTTGAGCAGGTGACCCTGCTTCCATGACGACCCCAAGCCACGCGCATTTATGCTGCCTATTCTGAGTGAGGTCATGTTTAAAATAGAGTGGAAAAGATGGGAAAGACCACTTACCGTACTTTTGGTAGAGGAGGGATGGTTTTTACATCCCTTTTCACTTGATCGTCTGGTGAAGGGACCGTTGAATCGTCCCTTCGGCTGGTCGTCGGCTCTTCTAAGAGAATGTCTGAATATACTCTTCGATTGATGGTTCCTCCTAGGTCCCTGAAATCACCAACTGCGTTGGGGAATTTCGTTTTAATGTTTGTGTATTGTTTCTGTGCTATTTTTAGCAGTCTTATGTTAGTTGGCGTTTTGATTGGTGCTGGTATTATGTAGTCCTGTTGTGAAATGTCTGTGTGTTCAATTATGTAAGTCATTAGTTTCTTGTTGTGTGTGTTTATTGCCGTGCATTTGTTTTTCTGGGGGTGGGGTGTGGTTCTGCTATTTTCTTGTCGTTGTTGCTGGGTGTGTGTGTTTTGTTGTTGTGTTTGCGATGTTGGTGCTTGTGGTGGTGGTGTTGAAGGTGTTGTTGGCGGTGGGGTTGTCGCCGGTGGTGATGGTGGTGCTGGTCTGGGTGGTGATGGTGTTGGTGGTGTTGCTGCTGTGGGTCTCTTTGCAGTAGACTTTACCCTTTTCTCATTTCTTTCCTCCCTTTTCAAAGGCGACGATGCGCTGCTTCTGCGTTTGTGCCTTCTTGCGACCTTTTGCCATCCCTCTCCCACCTCACACTCCATGTCTGATTCTGTAAGGTCGGGGAGGGGTACCAGCTCCACTCTTTCACTTGTTGTTGTTGGTGATGTTTGCACTGGAGTCTCTGTTGCAGCTGCATTTGGTATTGCTGTTGTTGTTGTTAATATTTCCACTGCTGCTGCTGTCTTTGATTTCCGTGGAGTGGGTATGGGTGCCACGGACCTATCGTTCCTGGTTGCCGCTTGTCCTGTTGCTGGTAGCCGTGGAGCCGGATTCGGAAGGAGGGGGGTTTTCTCCTTTCTCAGGGTCTTCTCGTTGCAGAAGGCCCTGAGGTGAGTCTTCGATCCACAGCGAAAGCATTTCGGGCGTTTGCCCTCAACACTTATGGGCAGTTGAGTGCCGTTATCGAAGTCTATCACATCCGGGATAGCTTCGATGCACTCCTGGTTGGTTTGGATTAGCATCTCAATGGAGGAGCCGACCCAATCTTCTCTTACTTTTTTCTGTACTTGCAGTACAGTTGTTTTGTCCTCGATTCCGACGAGGACAGACGCGGCCAGCCAAGAAGGGGTCATTCCGGGGGGGACGTGGGTCAGTTTGACCCTCACAATTTTTTGCCCGCAGTAGGAGGGCACCAACACCATTTCCTCGCTCCTTAGGGTCACTACTGATTGGGCCTTTGCCTCCTGGGGTGTGGCAAAAAGTACGTCTACGGTGGCGTATTTTTTGCCTCGGGTGATGTGCGTTTTCCTCTGCCACACAGACCCCAAGGCTTTTTGTATTTGGGCCTCTGTGGCTCTTTCCACCCTACGGGATT
>OZ024742.1:224685744-224688244 GCA_964016885.1 Eledone cirrhosa
CATCAGCGCTATCCAAGATCGACAAATTCCTATTACAGGAGTCTGCAATATAATGGTTTTTGACGACAGAACATAGGATTTACTTCTTCAGCAATATATATATATAAGTTAAGGAGATATCGTTTAAGTAATCCAGATCAGTATTCTGAAGATTTGATCGGGTATCGACTGTAATTAAAATCGAGTGACGTTGCATCTTTGGAACAGCGATTTTTAAACACAATTGTTAATACTTTGAATAAACCCTATCGTACAGCTGATCCACGTTACTCTTCACTCATTGACTATATATGTGTGTGTGTGTGTGTGTGTGTGTGTGTGTGTGTGTGTGTGTGTGTGTGTGTGTGTGTGTGTGTGTGTGTGTGTGTGTGTGTGTGTTTTATTTTTACATAGGAAAAATAGAAGACGGCATATGTCCTATCCATAAAGGAGGAAGCAGAGCAGATGCTAAAATCTGCAGACCTGTTTCCCTGATCTCACATATTAGCAAAGTCATGGAACGAATCACCAGAAGGAAACTGATCACTTTTCTAGAGGAAAATGATTTCCAACTGACACCCAGCATGGCTTTCGTCCGGATAGTCTTACGCAGCTCTTACAACATTATGACTGGATACTGAAACAGCTGCTCGACTGTTCGAACGTAGATATGATATAACTCGAATTTGCGAAGGCCTCCGTAGCCTTGGCATACCTGGAAAACTAGGTGAATGGCTTCATGACTTCTTAAAAGACAGAAGCCACACTGTTGCAGCCCACAAAGGAAGCATCAATATCAAGCGGCATGCCCCAGGAACCCTCTTGAGGTCACTGCTGTTTGGAGTGACTCTTTAGACATGCCCTCTGTAATACGGTCAGCCTCCCTCACAAGCTATGCTAATGACACGAAATCAAGATGTAGAGGCAATTAAGATGTAGATGCCGTGTACGGATGGGCTGAAAACAACACTATGCAATTTAATGCAGGTCAGTTTCAAACCTTACGCTCTCAACCCATAACCATAGGACCACCACAAAAAACTTACACTGGACCAGGTGGAATCGAAATCCCAGACTCGAAATCAATACGGTGCCTGGGTATTGACATGAGCAATGGTGCATCGCTTCCTGAACACAACGCCAAAATGATGGCAATGTGCAGGCGATTGGCGGGTCGAATTCTGTGCACATTCAGGACAAGAGACCCAGAAGCCATGTTGGACCCCTGGAGGACTTTCGTTTTCAGCCGACTAAACCATTGCTCTCAGCTGTGGTCGCCCCACAATGTCAAACTAACTGCAGAACTTGAAGCAATCCAACGAAGCTACATCAAGAGTATTGCCCCAATGAAAGAGATGGGCTACTGGGAGAGGCTGAAGAAACTAAAGCATTACTCCCTGGAGTGGAGACGGGAGAGATACGCAGCGATTTATATATCGAAGATCCTGGAAGGGTTAGCACCAAACATGGGCATTGAAGGCAGGACATCCCCACGAACAGAACGCCACTGTGTATAGTTCCAAATGTCCCATCCATCGCATCGAGAATAACGACCACATACTGCAATAGTCTTAGGTTCAAGGGACCCCAGCTTTTTAATAAGCTGCCAAAACATCTGAGAGATCCACAAGGTGTGCATGTAGATGTTTTCAAGATAAATCTCGACATTCTACCGACCAAGATCCCGGATGTACCCACAGTACGAGGCAATGTACTAAAAAGAACAGCAGCAACAAGCTCTCTTTTGCATCAATGGCCAACCAGGGAGGCATTGTAGCAACAACGCCAGTATCTCCAGCATGGCCTCAACCTCTCGGCTGTACCACGTATGTATGTGTATATATATATATATATATATATATATATATATATATATATATATATATATATATATATATATATATATATATATATATATATATATATATATAGTTATACTTGGGGAGGGTCATATTTGTGTAATATTGCCAGAATTAATAACAGAACACACTCACTGTTTGGTTGGTTTTCGCTTCTCGTTTCTGTGTCTTTTATATCGGTAATCTAATATACTCGGTCCTCAATGTTGCCATTGACTGACCGGCGGTCAAAAATAATACAGATACAATATAGACACAAACACATATATATAGTTTATCATAAATATTTCGTTGCACATCTGCAACATCGTCAGTGGTACTATATTTTCCTCCTGTTGTATTGTATGTCTACGCCATTTTTATTCAGTCTGTCTATATATTTATTTATTTATTTGCTTGTTTGTTTATTTTATTTTGTCTTCTTTGCGCATGCGTTTGCGTGTGTGTATAGTGTTTTGTTTGCTGTGTGATGGGTGACTAGTGTGTGTTTATGTGCTTGTTGTTATTGTGCTTGTGTATGTATTTATTTATTTATTTATTTATTTATTTATTTTATTTTATTTACTTATTTATACTTCTCTTAGGTCAGTGTTGTTTGTTTGGGTGTTGTTGTTATTCCATTCATTCTTTCTGTTTAGCCTTGGTCTTCTAATTTCTATTTC
>OZ024742.1:224703244-224710744 GCA_964016885.1 Eledone cirrhosa
GGACAGAATGGTAAGAGAGATGCGCTGAAAGAACCATAAGGCTAATAATTATCAGCCTTCTATCACTAAACGTTTACTCATAAAAATATTAGCTTCTCCCCTAAACTATTTACAAATCTGGAATACTAGTTAATGATATTATGTACACAAGAAGAATTATACGATCTTTTTAGATAATACTTTACGATTTCAGAAAGAATTAAAAAACTATATTGTTTCTTTCAATGTAGAATATAAGCTCAAATAATTCAGTAGACATTTGAGAAAATATTGGGGCATACACTTTATATTTAGTAATTTAAAATGGTTAGATACGAAATACGAATAGGAAGTTCCAGATTTAAACAAAATAACATTCCAGAATTTAAAGGGCGGGTTATAACCTCTTTGATGACCTAATAATCCTTATATGAACAATCGTCAAACAGATTTAGAAAAAATTAGTTTTAAAGATTACAACAGATACAAATTGAATACAAAACAGTCAATTTCTTATATGCATGGGTTAGGGTGTGTGAGGAAGAATTCCCGTAGGCAACGACAGGCTTTCGGGTTCAATATCGGTGCGTGATACTTTAGGGCAGGCATGTCAAACATGCGACCCTTTACAAGCAGACCTGCGGTCCGCACAAAGGTTTTTACAGTGCGAACGTAATATAAAATAAAAAAATATTAGTTGTAATGTGCTCAATTAATTGTCATGTGTGACCCTCAGATATCACATATGTAACTCATGTGGCCCTCGGGGGACTCTCAGTTTGACATTCCTGCTTTAGGGAGATGTAAGGGAAATTTTGTAAACGAAAAATGTGCGAAAGACCATCGCTTAAATATGTACAGACACACACACACATGTGTGTGTGTGTGTGTGTGTGTGTTGCGCGGTCGTAACCGTGTTTATCTTGGCTTTTTATTTATGTCCCGTAACTTAGAGACTCCTGTATTTAGATTTGATGTATAACAACAGCACCAGCAACAACAACAACAACACCAGCAGTGGCATATAAGAAAGATTTATTAGCTCCAAATTACAAGTACACACCATATAACTACAGATTAAAACGAAAAACATATTTAAATTTAAAAATTGTTTTAAAATATAAAATAAATCTAAAATCTATGTATTTGGTTTCCACCCTGTCTATCAAATTGTTTACAGTAACACAATACCTTGACAGGTAAATACATTAAATTTCTGCTGATTGATTTGGTAACATAGTGTTTTATTTAGCTTCTATTAAAGTGTTTGTGTGTTGTATTGGACCTCCGTCGGTTCCAAAGATGAATTGAAAAACAAAACCCACTTACCATCTTTCCAGAAAGACGCGATATCAACACCCACCACAACCATCACCACCACTGCAACAACAATAACAACAATGTTCTCTCTCTCTCTCTCTCTCTCTCTCTCTCTCTCTCTCTCTCTCTCTCTTTCTCTCTCTCCCTCTCACCCACAAACACAAACACTCTTACCATCCCCTTTCCATAGCGCGATAAACCTTGTACACCACAGATGTACCAGCTTTAATATTATAGATTCTATAAGGGTGATGGATTGGCAGTATCGGTAGAGCGTCAAATCCCACCGAGGCTAGCCTTGCCTTTCATCCTTAGGGGGTCGATAAAATAAAGCACCAGTAATGCAATAGAGTCGATTTAATCGACTTTCTTCTCCCCCAAAATTGCTGACCTTGTGCCTATAGTAGAAATCAATGTTATAGATTCTATACTATTACAGAAATCGAGTATGCTTTGGTAGTGTGCCATGCTTTTGCTAAGGGTTTTAAGCACCGTGAAGCCGTGAGCACACACAGACACCTTAAACCTCCTCCCTTTCATTCAGAAAAACATCCTGGACGTGACAGCTAGTAGAGATACTGGACTCATACTTTCTTTATCGAATCAGATAGAATAAAAGGCAAAGTGGATTTGAACACAGAACACAAAATATCCAATGCTCAAATGATTTTGTTAAATCGACCACGTTGATAGATCCTATAGGGTGTACATAATGATTTATAATTTAGGCCCAAGTTGAACAATTTGTGGGGAGGGGAAGGTCGATTACACCGAGCTCCGTACGTGACTAGTGCTTCATTTCGTTGACCCCGGAAGGGTAAAAGACCAAATTTTCGTCGACAAGATTTGAAACCAGAATGCAGTAAGTAAATATTACGAGACATTTTGTCCGACGCTCTAACGATTCAACCAATCTACCGCATTTGCAGGGTGCACATAATGCCGGCTAGTTAATGGAACAATAGCATTTTGTTGCTGATACGGCAGAGAAATTTATATATATAAGCTGTATGTATTCAATGTAACAATAAACACAAGTTTATATTTGTTCATAAGTGTGATACAATTCTAAAGGGGAATTTACAAACAAATCATAGTTTAGCTCGTGTCTCACGGGATTTCTAACATGTAAAAGGTTTTAATTAATTAGTAAATCGCCTCAGTTTCAATTAAAATTAAGCACTGTCTGGTGTTATGTTATGGCGTTGTGTGTTGTGTGTGTGTGGGTGGGCATTTGTATGTCTGTATGCATCCGTATCAGCGTAGTCTATAGTAAGTCATATATACATAGATAGATAGGCACATACGCTTGTACATATATACATACATGCATACATACAGACAGACAAACAGATAGATAGCTAGATAGATAGATATATAGATAGATAGGTATATATATATATATATATATATATATATATATATATATATATATATATAAATGTATGTGTGTGTGTGTGTGTGTGTATGTATGTGCATGAGTATGTGTGCGCTTGTGTGCCTGAACATTCTTAGGAATGCGTCTTCAGAGCATTCTCGAGAGGTGGGGAGAATACTTAGCTGATCTCATAAACCGATGACAACAGCATCTTCTGGTGCGCACGAGATGCATCTGGGAGGTCAAATGCTGCAAGGCCGCTGGGGAGGATGAAATTTGGTCCGAGATGTTAAAAACCTTAAATAAAAAAGGTATAGCCTGGCTGGTTCGTGTGTGCCGGGTGAGCTGTATCTCTTAAAAGACACCTCAGCAATGACATTCGGGAGTGATAATTTCAATTTACAAAACGCGAGACAAGACAGTTTGCTCCAATTATAGAAGGATCGCCTTGTTAAGCCTCCCCGGTATAATCTATGTTAAGTGTCTGGCAAAGAGATGCATGGAAATTGTCGACTCCAAGCTAGCCGATGAACAGTTTGGTTTTCGTCCCGGACGCAGCACAGCTGACCAAATATTCACACTGCGGCAGGTCTTCGAGAAATCGTGGGAGTACTGCCAAGAGGCTTTATGCTTGCTTCATAGACACGAAAAAGCATATGACTAGGTTTCACGAGACCTGCTGTGGTAGGTTCTACAGGAGATAGGATCAATAGATAGCTTCTTGTTGCCCTGATGTCTCTATACGAATGCCCGAGTATTTGTGTTGGGATAAATGGTGCTAAATTGAAACCATTCAATGTGGGAGTCGGACTCTGCTAAGGGTTCATACTGTCTCATACCCTGTTCATAATCTTCATGAACAGGGTTGACATGCGCAACCGGGTTAGAAGTGATATAATGACTGGTCAGTGTAGGATCTGTTGGATGGAATTTGCAGACGATATGGTATTACTTATCTCGTGAGGAGGTGATGTCCGTCATGCACTTGATAGGTGCCGAGTGTTGCGAAGACTGAAACACTCGCTCTCTCAAAGAAGCCTGCGCAGTGTAATCATACCATTGGAATTTTACTGAAGCAGGTGGAGAAGTTCAAGTATCTCGGAGCCCTGTTCACGTGTGATGAAAGGCAGGAGACTAAACTAAGTGAAAGAATTGCAGGAGCCTGTTCAGTAAAGCGCCATCTTTAGCATTCAGTCATCAGAAGGTGTAAAAGCCAAACTCGTTATTTTTAATTCGGTGTTCGTGCCAATCCTTACCTCTGGTCATCAGTCGTGGGTAATGACCACAAGAATACGATCGCGAATACAAGCGGCTGAAATGGGATTCCTCCGAATGGTCTTTGGAGTAACGTTATTCGATAAATGGCAGTATCGGTAGAGGGTCGGACGCCATGCTTTCCAGCATAGTTACGTCCCTTTACGATCTGAGTTCAAATCCCGCCGAGGTTGACTTTGCCTTTCATCCTTACGGGGTCGATAAAATAAAAGTACCAGTAATGCACTGGGTAATTGCTGGCCTTGTGCCTAAAGTAGAAACAGTTATTCCATAAAGTACGTAGCTCGGAAATCAGAGAGTCACTCCAGGTAGAGCTGCTACTTCTCGGAATTGAGAGATCACAGCTCCGATAGTACGGGCATGTGGTTAGAATGTCTCAGGAAAGAATGGCTGGTCAGGTTTTACAGGAAAAACCAACCGGTAGGAGACCCAGAAGTAGACCCCGAGCATGATGGTTGGATAACACACATGAGCTTGGCTGATCTCGCTTGGGGATCCAGTTAGTTCAGTTGAAGGCGGTTGTTTCTGACAGGACCCGTGGGAAGGAATGTTTGAGGACTCTGCCCCCACGACCGCCCAGGAATAAGTGGGTGAAGCTGAAGAAAAAAGTAGAAGTTGACCCGACAGTATAGAACTGGTACTTTATTTATCAACCGCGAAAGGATGAAATACAAAGTTGACCACGCTGGGATTTGAACTCAGAGAGCAGAAATAAATGTCACGAAACATTCCATCCGACATTCTAATAACTCTACCAACTCCCTGCCTATCACAGCAGATATACGCATATACACACACACAAATATATATACACGTACAGCTTGGATACATATTTAACAAACAAGTAAAGATACATAAACATATGCACACAAATGTAATTAGTTCTCAACATACATACATACACGCGCATGCATACATTCACACACGCATGCATACATTCACACACATACACACACACACACACATTCACGCACATACACGCACCCATTCACGCACGTATCCACACATACACACATATACACACATATAGAAATGCATATACTATATATACACACAGAGATAAAACAAATTCTCAAAACATTCACACAAATAATCACTCACAAATATACACGACACAGGCAAATATACGCACACTTATATATACACACTTCCGTACATCCACACACACATATACTAATACACACACGCATTCCCACAGATACAATCAATTCTCGACACGCATTAACATAAACACACATACACATAAACTCACATAAACATAAACACACATGCACATAAACACATTCACTTAAACTCGCACACATATACACACAAACATGCACGCACATAAATATCAATAAACACACACATACATAAACACACATATACAAATGCCATTTGAAATATCTATTTTCATTTCCACGTTGCATGTTTTCTATCGAATTCACCAGAATCTAATCAGATATATTTCACAGTTCAATATATTCCAGTTTTCATTATAGGTGTTGATCTATCGATTCTTGTTATAGAGTTTCCGCTCAGTTGAAAAAAACCTTTAATATATCCACCACACATCACAGCACTGGTTTGTCCGAGAGGAAAATAGTGTCGCTCACTTTTTGTATAATTATACACACATATATATATATATATATATATATATATATATATATATATATATATATATATATATATATATAACGAAGGAAATGTGGTAAGGAACCAGATGGACCATAACGCACCAAAGTACTCAATACTTAAGGTAGTAGAGTGGGTAATAGGAACGAGTAGGACCCCGACGGCTGAGCTCAAGCCGTTTCGAAACGGCTTGAGCTCAGCTGTCGGGGTCCTACTCGTTCCTATATATATATATATATATATATATATATAATATATTTAGAAACACACAGATACATGCGGACACACACATATATACATGAATGCATCCGCACCCAACTGTGAGTTAAGGGTGCCAACTTCACCGATGTTGCTCAATGAATGACTGGGACAGACCAATTCAGTTGAACTAGATTGAACCAGTATCAGAGTTAAAAATACATTATGAAGAGAGAAGAAACATTTAGATATAATTAGTAATAAAATGTATCATACCTAAACTGCTTCTAAATTCCTCGACTACGTGGCATAAACAAAAACAATATATCATAAAGATATAGAGTCCTTGCGAGGTCTGCCGACTTATCAAGAGGATACCTCATTTTACTAGTCTCAAGAACGCGTCTACACGACGTGAGAAAGAATCCCAAAAGGCGGAGGGAGAGATAGTCACGCGATATAACGGTCGAGAAACAGAGCTAAGCCTCTTATAACCACGAAGAAAATACCACGGAGGCGGAGGGGGTATTTATATCGAGGCCGTAGAAGAGGTGGTGAAGGAGGCGAGAAGTATGAGTAATGGAAGCTTTCTAGCTGTCCCCACACTTCAAAGATTGCTCGACCAGAGGGAGTTATTAACAATATATTTAGAAACACACAGATACATGCGGACACACACATATATACATGAATGCATCCGCACCCAACTGTGAGTTAAGGGTGCCAACTTCACCGATGTTGCTCAATGAATGACTGGGACAGACCAATTCAGTTGAACTAGACTGAACCAGTATCAGAGTTAAAAATACATTATGAAGAGAGAAGAAACATTTATATATATATTTGAAAAGGGAGTAAGGTTCTATACAAAACAGGGGTTATAGGGAAAAAGTGGAATGACGACTGCCTCTCTCTCTAAAAATAAGATTCCATTTTAGACAGACCTTTTCAACACTTAAGTTTAAATTTTTAATTTTTAATTCTTTTTATTTCTTTTTAATTGTAATATTCCACATTTGATAAGATGGTTTACACTGTTACAACGGAACCGGTTATATTTTATATATTTTATATACATTATAAAACTCCTTTTTTTTAAAAAAGAATTGTTCCTCTCATTTTTTTTCAAAGATGTCACTTTGACGAATCAAAGATGAAAAAAAGAAAAATAGACTCTTAAATATATTTTCCGTGCTATTTCTAATTCCACTTTCTCTCTCTCTCTCTCTCTCTCTCTCTCTCTCTCTCTCTCTCTCTCTCTATATATATATATATATATATATATATATATATATATATATATATATATATATATATATATATATATATATATATATAATATATGTGTGTGTGTGCGTATTTGTATATACCTCTGCACATACGTTTTCTGACCTGTTCTAACGTGTGCTGGTATTACTTTCCAAAATGGCGCTCATATTGGCTAGATGCAGCACTCCCGACATTCAATTTTCTTGTCTTTCAATTTGTCCTTTTCAGTTCTTCTCTATCTATATTTTCTTCTATTCCTTTATACTTACATTTCCGACGAAGGACTAGCCTCCGAAACGAAAACGTCGCTTTTATTCTGTCCTCTTTAAGCATTACCTTATACCATCATCATTGTGTTCTTTGTTATTTCTGTGTTTTATTTCTGATTAATTATTGACTTTTCATTAAATAGATGCACGCATGCACATACACACACACACACGGACATAAACAACCACACAACT
>OZ024742.1:224718244-224720744 GCA_964016885.1 Eledone cirrhosa
CATAAAACATGTCTATAGAATCACCAGATAAAATATATACCGTTTCCTCTCCCAATTAGCATAATTAACCATATAAAAAATCAATTAGATCAAGCTATAAGAATAAAGTCTCCTATGAAGAAATCTCCGACAAATAACCGAAAGCAGCCCCTTCGCGGCGATTACCACGGAATATTTATCGAATATTTCGACAGCATGTATAAATCGACCAGATATACAGTCAACTAAACAGAATTAGGTGTAAAATAAACTAGAAGAACGCCGCGAAGGGGCTGCTTTCGGTTATTTGTCGGAGATTTCTTCATAGGAGACTTTATTCTTATAGCTTGATCTAATTGATTTTTTATATGGTTAATTATGCTAATTGGGAGAGGAAACGGTATATATTTTATCTGGTGATTCTATAGACATGTTTTATGATATATAGCTCTGATGATTTAATTTATTAACTCTTCATTGAGCCACAAAGTGACCCGTTACAAAACACATATATATCTATGACTTTATATATATATATATATGTAAACATTTATATATATATATATATATATACATGTGCGTGCGTATGTGTGTATATATGTGCGTAAGTATGAGTCTATAAATGTGTGTATCTTTGTATACGTACATATACGTGCGTAGAATGAGAAATTAGGTTTGAAGTTCATATTGAAAATATACTAGGAGTATACCTGCTGCGCCAGACTGTAATAGTTTGCATTGACATTGATACTTGAATGAACAGCAGCAATACTCACTGTAGATGTCATTTCGTAAGAGAACCACAGTAGAGAATGAAATTATCAGTCTTACCAATGTTGTAGAGAAGAAATATTCTCTGTAAAGTTCATTTCGAACTCCACAAAGACTAACGTACAGTGAAAGTACTTCCTGTAAATCAGGGGTCGGTAAACCCCCGCCCGCGGGCCACATCCGGCCCGCCAATAGGTTTCAATCTCAGGCTAAGTGATCCCTGAAAAAGTGCTCTGAATTATTTGGGATTAGAATACCGACTAGAGAAGCCACAAGACTCACTAAGCTGAACGTAATGTTTTGCATGACAGTAACAAACAGACAAAAACAAGTATTTCATTAAACAATTTACCATTTCTGCCTGTGTTTTATTTGTAGTAAGGAACGTCATTAAAGTAATATCACATAAGATGCATTGTTCTCCTTTAAATTCGGAATTAAGGTAGCCTTCTGGACAGAGCACTCTGAGGTCGAGCAAATTTATTATATTTTGATATCATGGCCCGCCGCCGAGACACTGCATAGTTATATGGCTCGCCGACGAGACACTTCATAGTAATGTGACCCACCGACGAGACACTTCATAGTAATGTGACCCACCGACGAGACACTTCATAGTAATGTGACCCACCGACGAGACACTGCAGAGCAATGTGACCCACCGACGAGACACTGCATAGTAATGTGACCCACCGACGAGACACTGCATAGTAATGTGACCCACCGACGAGACACTGCATAGTAATGTGACCCACCGACGAGACACTGCATAGTAATGTGACCCACCGATGAAACACTGCATAGTAATGTGACCCACCGACGAGACACTTCATAGTAATGTGACCCACCGACGAGACACTGCAGAGCAATGTGACCCACCGACGAGACACTGCATAGTAATGTGACCCACCGACGAGACACTGCATAGTAATGTGACCCACCGACGAGACACTGCATAGTAATGTGACCCACCGACGAGACACTGCATAGTAATGTGACCCACCGACGAGACACTGCAGAGCAATGTGACCCACCGACGAGACACTGCATAGTAATGTGACCCACGGACGAGACACTGCATAGTAATGTGACCCACGGACGAGACACTGCATAGTAATGTGACCCACCGCAGAGTAGAAATGGTCTTTGTAAAGGATGAAAACCTCAGATACAGCAATGTAAAAGAGGAATACACTCCTTGAAGGACATTCCATGACATACAATGTACAGGAGAAATATTCTCTGAAAAGGAGATTTCGTACGAGAACCATTGCTGGATCGTCTAAGATTCTTTTAAGACATTTAGTAAATCTATCTACCGAAAGATTTATTAAACTACGTATTTAATTAATTTTTTATTTATCCTCCGGATTTATGTATCATTTATTATATACCAAAATATTATTATTACTATATACATATGTATATATATATATATATAAAAACAAATAACGAAACGAAATTAAATTTCGTTTCGTTTGTAACTCACTTTTGTATGACTGACGCTTAAACAATTAAGTTAAAAATGTACATCCACATATGTATACTGAAATACTAGTATGCATATGAATACACACACGTGTACATATGTAGATGTACCGAGTTTTCACTGATCACTTTACTGTGAGTGTCCAGCTATTCTGTATGTAGACACACAGACAAACCGGTTCTTAGAGTCATACTGGTTTTTGAGGAAACACCTTTCCTCTATTCTCCAGAAAGCCAGACAAGGAATATTGGACTAGTTTCG